>OY804525.1:4665579-5265579 GCA_963680855.1 Lepeophtheirus nordmannii | reverse complement strand
AAATAATATACTTATTTATAAAAAGCTATAAAATAAAATTTATGATATCTCCTTACACATTGAAGATAATCAAAGGAGAAGAAGTCATTGTTTAACAAAAAAATTATTAACTTTCAAAACTTTAGAGCGACATTTAAAACTGTAACTCTTTTTTTTTCTTTTTTTAAAATTCCAACTCCATATTTTTGGGGTCAATAATAGCTCAAAATTTCCCAAAAATAAACGACTCTAATATATACCTACAAAAATAATTTTTGATCACGCAACCTTTGTCCTCATCTATATAATAAATCCTCAAGTTTGTCTGTGTGTCCGTAACCCCTCGTATCTCCGGAACCCCTTACCCTATGGTCATGAAATTTTGTATGCGTAATCTACACGTCATATGGAAGATTTCTACGGATAAAATTTCAAGAAATCGAAAAAAAAAATTTCGCGATTTTTTTTTTCAAAATTTCATGACCATAGGGGCCGAAGGCGCCGTCAATGGCGAGTTTTTTCTAAATAATAAACGCCCCATTATTTATTATTGCTTTAATTTACATACGTAAATCAATTTTTAATTCAATCTGCAAGATATATATGCCTTTACGATTGAAAATAAACTTTCAATCTTTAAAATATAAACTATAAGGATTTTAGGATAGTTATAATATTTCTTTGATTATATAGGCAATAGTTTGCTGATGTTGTTTCATCAATAAATTATTGCTTGAAAAAATAAAATCGACAATTATTTTCTATTAAAAAAAAAAGGAAATGAAAAGTTTTTTTTTGTAAGTCAATTTCTTAGTCCTTGAAAGCCCAGGCGATGTGAGAGATTTGATGTTTAGGAATATTAAATGTTTCAACTGTTGTGATTTATTTAAACTAATTTAACTATTATTGATCAAATAACAATACAAACACTAAAAAAGTTGCATAAATCCGAGACATGTCCACTCTGTACAACAATAATAATAAAACTCTTTAGTGGTCTATAAAATATGAATTAGATACATGAACGTATGTGGCTATTCAGAATTTGAATAGTTGAGGCTAAGATGAGACACAGACCCTACAATAATATATATTAGCATTCAGTTTAATTATTCTACATTTGGACTTTAGTAAGACACTTCTTCTTCCTCGCCAGAGTGAAGGAAAACATTATTTTTAGATCCTCGTCTCGATTTGTTTTGGAACATGTAATTTACATATTGTTTTTGTCATCTTCATTTAGTTCCACTTTGATGTTCTCATTATCCAAATGCTGTTAACTAAAGATCTTGTTCCTCTTCATCGATGCTCTTCTTTAAAGTTGTCTTTTTGATTACTAAGCTCAAAAAATCTTTATTTAATATCATCAAAGTTCATTTCATCCTCCTCAAAAAGTATTTCCTAATGGACTGCACGCGTGCCAACGTTTTTTTTTCCAATTTTCAAAATAGATATAAGATTTGTATTAAATCAATACTAATTACAGAACAATAACAGCTGAATTTAGATATGCTATTAAAATTAAAATCAAATGCTCGTTTTTCTTGAGTAATAGATTATGTAACTCGAGAAATAAACGACAACAGATTTTCAAACATTCATAGGAGTTCACTCTGGAATATTCATTGTAACTTTTTTTTTGGTCTGCAACAACATTTCTCTAAATTGCATTTTAGTATTCAAATTATTTTTTAACTGCTCACAAAAGGAAGCGTATCTCAAACATTAATAAATATTATGATACTGCACAAATATCAGTGACAGTGCTGCCAACTTAAAGTATAAAGACATTACTCCCTATATGAATTTCTAAAAAAATAAGTTTAAATTTCCCGGTAATATGTTATATAGTAAATATAATCTTTTTAAAGAATTTGTATCTTTCATTTCTTTATGTTGTATGAATTCTACTTCAAGTAGTCCCATAGAATTTCTTTCAAATATATAAAATTAACTATTCAATTTATCAAGGTCAAATATGTACATAATATGTAATCATGTATATGTATATATATTATATCAAAAGAGTCCGTGGGAAACAATTACTTAATGGTTGTTGATCAAAAGAGGCAAATTGAGTATTTACCTAGTGCCATTTTTTTAATTTGTTATATCAATCGATTAATTATATTATCAATCACTGTCTAATACATTTTAATCGACTATTTTTTCAAGTCAAAGCATAGTTAGCAATGAATGTACAACTATATTAAAAAAAAGAAAGATAATTGCAACAATAAACAAGGATAATTAATTAATTAATTAAACCATAAAATATCTACAAATGCAATTTTAATAGTATGTAAACTCTTCTTTTGCATGGTTCTGTTCCTCTTTTGGTAACTTATTAAATCAATTGTACTGTAATAAGGTTGATTGATTTCGTGGAATAAAATGATCTGATTGGATTTTCTTTATATTTTCATTTATGGTGTAAAGCGACATTCAATTTGTTTAAAGCCAGGGGTTCTCAGTCTTTTTGTTCCATTCATTCCTTACATTATTTTTAGCGTGTCATGGTGCGCAAACAAAATATCGAAGAAGGAAATAAAAAATTACAAAACATTGAAAATTAAGTTTAAACTACTTCTATTTCACTTGTCAGTTTGAGAACTCACAGTATATTGTAAATATATAAACAGTTTAACCTGGTCTTACAGTCACATGCTTTAAGCGTGTCACTGCACTAAGCGGTCATATCCAGTTACCACCCAATGAATTTTATAAAATAATTGCACTGTATTAAGCGACCACCTACAATCCCCATCCAGCGGGCACTCAAAATAATGCATGCCAATACAGTTGAACGGTGCTTCAGTGTTAACTTTTTTAGCTAAACAAACTCACTGTTTAATACAAAACTTCAGGAGTTGAGCCCTTGAAATAGAAGAATTCATTATTCTAGGTCATATTCTAGATCATGTTACTGGAAGATGGTCTAACGAGTACTTAGCATTCATATTTTTATACAAGTCCGATTGTGTATGATTCAGATCCTGTAGATACATGTATCTAGAAAAATTAGTTTTTTAAGTACTGTCATTTAATTAAAATCACAGATGACACATATTTACATGAATAATCTGTTTGAACAAACGAAAATTTTATATTTTTTTCTAGTGATGTTATTGAATTTTTTTTCTCATTTTGTTATATAGATGTTCATTGATACATAGTTTAAATAAAGTTAATTTTATTCTAATTTTGATTATATTTTATAAAAACAGTTATAAATACCTACATATATATTATTCGATACAATTTATTTTGCAGTTCTTAGATTCTTTTTTGCCTTATTTAGATAAAAAAAGGTAAATCTGGTTTAAGCGGTTACCTGCACTAAGCGGCCACTTTTTCAGTTTATCTTCCCTGGTCGCTTAATACAAGTTTGACTGTATTTAAATATACTAAATCTTTGGACAGGATGTTCAACTAATTTCTCACTTCAGTGAAGAGATGAGACCAGGGGGAGTTCACAGCCTTTTTATTCAATTAATTAGGATTTAGATCAAATTCAATACATGGAATCGTATCTTGGTGTAGATACAACCCAATGATTACTCATATATTCATTGTACAAATATTTGTTAATGTCTAACTCATTTATGAAATATTTCAGATGAATTTGGTTTCTTGTTGACTTGACACACATATATATATTTCATTCATAAATAGTTGAATAAATCCACATTTGTATGAATTCACAGCACCACAATAAAATTTTTATTCAATTATTTATTAATTAAATATATAGAAAAAAAATGTACAAGAAAATAAACTATGAAGAAATCAAAGGTCAAGAGTAAAGACTTTTTTTTCTGTATATATTGTACAGCCTGGATCCAGTAAGAAGTTATTGATACACCTGTTTCGGACATAATGAAATATGTAATTTGCACACAATTTCTTCATTTTTCAAGACTCTTCATTACTTATTGTGACGAAAGAGTGTATCAAATTAAAAGAGAGTAACTTTTTTTGAAAAAATTTTTTTTGTTGAGGAGTCAGACATTACTAATTCAGTTATTTAAATAAAAAAATGGAAAAATATTAATCTCATACAGTTCTTAAAAGTTTTATTTTTTTTAAAAAAAAAGAAGAAATTCCTGGTATGATATTGATATTAATAATATAGACACAATTGTCAATTGATGAAAAGACAGAAAGTGATAGTGAAGAAAAAAAGATTCCATTTGTGGTATCACAAAAAATTATTATTATTTCATAATAAATTTCAACGACATTTTCTTCTTTCACATTTAAGGCCTAAGGGAACTTGAATCCAAAAAAGAGAAGAAAAAAAAATGTCATGAAAAATAAAAAAAACCAACTTTTTTAATCTATCATCTTTAAAATATCAATTTAACTTGTCAAAAAGTGTTCGTATATTTATATATATGTATAAAAATAAAAAACTCCTTCAAATCACAGATTTATCCATATAACACTATGTTCTTTTGTGGTTTGTCTATTACTTCTACACTTTAACATTGGATTTAACATAAGTTGATTGGTTGAAATCGAAGAAGGAATTGTATTAAATTAAATCATTGGTTTTATTTAACAGTAGTATGTCAAAAGTATGATACTCAAGGTATATTCAGTCATTGATGACGTCATATTTGTATTATATTTTTAAAATATAAAGGGGGGATCCTTCATTGTTCGATAATAATTAAGATATAACGAGAAAATATCATTCGGCGAAAATATTTTTGGCTTAAAAACTATACAAAATATTTACAAATAACTATATAGATTTTCAATCTAACTTCACTTCGCCCGACAACTGCTTCTAAACGAAGTCCAAAATTTAAAAGGGGTCTCAATATTTTGTTGATGTGTTCATGTATGTTCAATTATCCAGACTTTGGGAATGGAAATTTTTAATGATTCGTGGTTTGGGGCACGGATCACTCCTTTACGTCTTTCTTTCTCTATAACAGGGGCTCTGAATTTTACTCTGAGCGATTTTTATCGTACGTCAAGCCGTGTAATTTCATTATGAGAACGACTGACTTTTGTTCGGCATTGGCATATGGAACTTTACGTTTATCTCCAAAATTATCCAGTTGAAAAACTCTGCATTATAAAATGATTCAATAATAGTTGTAAGAAATGGGTTAACAAACTTTCCCACTCATTTTCATAGATTTTGTCTATTTTGTCTTTTTTTTTAAAGGAAGGCATTGAGAGACAATACGTACAACTTATGTCCTAACCTTCCATTCATATAGTTTACAGGAAATTACCCCTATAACATTTAAATCTATGTACACAGTACTTCTTTGTCAGCAGGGGATTTGTCTAATTCTCTTTCCATATACATATGTATATCAGTGTATTAATTATCCGAAATTTACTAGACTTTTGCCGGTAAAATCAGCTGATGTCCGGTATTTTTTAACCTCTCCAGTCACAGTGTCCGGTGAAAATATCCCGTTTAACACAATTTGAATTGAATTAAAATGAAAATCTTCCACATGTCATTTACGCCTATTGACCCATTAGAGGCGATAGGTTAATATATGAAACCACCCTAAAAAGACAATGAAAAAATTGAGGTTTTGCTCTGTGTAACCAAATCAAAACAGTGCAAGGGTCACTCTCCAACATTGATTTTAAATCAGTTGCTGCAGACTTCACTGCTGTAAAAATGGGATGAAAGTAGGCTAAAATTATGCATAAAAAACATTATACTGGCCTCTGACATGTCTTGATATCCTTTTATGTACCTTGCCGCATATCATTTCATTTTAAGCTAATTAAATTCAAATAATATGTGACCGGAATTACAAACATTTGTCGTATAAATTGAAGACCTACGGGTCACATTGTCTGGTGTCAATATTTTTTTGCGGACATTCTGTTTATAAATGGTATATAGTAGTGTTCTGAACATTGATTAATTGAGCACAAATTATCTCTTGATTATAGGTTGTAAATAACTCCTTGGTATTACTAAATGTAGAATACACACTTACAACGGGAAAAAAGACGAAGTTTCTTTCTTTCTTTTTTTTTATTAGAGGAAAGGTTACAAGCCATGTGCTATAACACTAACGACAATTTACAAGTATATATATATACCAGGTTTATCTGAAATATATCAAAAATGAGTGTGAACTGCACTCATATTCTTGAATACATTCTCTTTTTGTTTGTATTAATAGATTATTTCGATTAATTAAATAATGACTCCAATAATTGGTACTTAATTGTAAGAGTCAAAAATACCGGCCACAATCAAGAATAAAAAACATCTGGTATTTATGACTATGTAGTTGTTACTATTACTATGATTAATGGGCAGCATGATAGCAGATGTAGTTGATTCTCAATAGTTCTTAAACAGATTAATTGGTTTTAGCCAACCGCAACTAAATAAATCTCTGGGGCTATGAAAAAAATGGACGTTCTTTATGGGATCATATCGGCTCCATGTGCAGTCGACACATTTGTCCGATTACTCTATTGGATAGACAACTATACTCCTTGTTTTCTCCATTAAAGGTGACATTTTATCATAAACTGTGACTGATCGGTCTTAAAATGACTCATAAATATTTGGCCGTTACATTTAAGAAGACAAAAAAACTACTTAAAATATGATTTTCTCTTTTTTTCAATATTTGAAAGGTAACTTGCTTACTTGTTACCTTGACATATATATATATATATATATATATAGAAAGATACATTTTTTGCAATAAAGTATTTTCATAAAGTATAGGTAGATGTTCAACGAATGAACTCATGTATCTACGTATGTAAATATGTAAAAACTACAGTCCTATATGTATATATACGTATTTATGATAGCCCCATCAAATTATATGTACATAAATATATTGGGGAGATGAAATGACAACAAAAAAGGAAAAGAAAAGGCGTTGATAAATGTTGAACATAACAACTACAACAATAACAACAACAGTCAAATAGGAATAGTCACCTCCAACTATCTACAAATCCAACCAAAAACATAATTTTAGAGACACATAATATATATATATGGATAAAGTTGAAAAGTACTATCACATACATGGAAACATACAAAAAAATGGGATATAATATCTAATGGCACCAAGGAGTTGAAATATCTATATATGTAATATGTAGTATCAGCTATGTTTGTAATAGAAATAATACCTCAACGTAAATAATATAAAGTCCTATAAATCTTATATAAACCTATTTGAAGGAAGGAAAGAGCAAAAAAAAAAGAAAAAGAAAAGGAAGCTGAAAAAACAGAGAATAAGAATTCTCCTCCTCTACATATACCCCACATAAAGAGTATAATAAAAAAAGTGTCGTACAAATAAATTTTCATAGAATTCCCCCCCCCCCCCTCCCCCCTCTCTTCCCCTCAAAAGCATTATTTTATTTATATATTTACATGCAGTATTATGAGATGAGTGACAGCATGAGAACCTTCCAAAGGCCTATGTACAATTTACTACATATATGATATATGTACATATATGAAAAGGTTATATAAAAACAAAGGTCAACAAATTTGACATGTCCATAATCCTAAGGGGTATAATATAATTATAAAAGTAATTCAGCTTTGCAACCTGATTTTTTTTAATCTGTAATTTTTTTTTTTCGAAAGTTCGACGATTTTTGAGAAATCGAACACTACTTTTTGAGCTTTTTGGCCCATTTTTCAACTTCAACTTCAATTTTTGGCCAAGAAGCATATTCATTTTGTGCATTAAAAAATGTTGATTTGTTAGTGGTTTTATTGCAAATTCTATATTTAGTCTATGTTTTGACCTATAGGAACTCCTGGGTCCGTAGGGGACGGGAGTAAGTCCAAAAGTTGACCAAATCCTTTGTACTTACATAACTCCTTCAATATTACATGAAATTGATTAATAAGGAATATATTCAAAAGCTGAAACCCACATCTTTCAAACGAGATGTCAAGCGCCCGATAAGAACATTAACTAAGAGGAAATCGTCCATCTAAATGTGTAAATTCTCATTCAATTTCGAGCAAAAATTCGCTATAAATCAATGACTACCGATAGAGCTACTAAGAAACAACTGCAGTAGTAGCACACAGAAAGAATTCAGCGAATTTCGTAATTTCCAATCCTGTTAAAAATATTTATAAGAAAAAAATACTGCTTTCCAATTGGTGGAGCTTCAATTCAATCTCTTCCAAAATCTGAGGAAATGTTGAAGAAAATAATTCCAATAAGAGGCAAATGTTCATTGTCTTCCTTCAAGTACAGATCTGAATCCTCTGGATTATTTTGTGTAGGGGGCTATCAGGAGTCGAAGGTCATTATGATTAATTCCTACACGAGCGAATTTAGGCTCTCTTTGTCAAGTCATATATGAATCATGAGAGGAACTTCAAAGAAAGCACATTCCTACTACATCAACCAGCTCATTACAAAACCGTTAGGCGAACGTAGTGGCTAACGACGGCAATTATGTATATAGAATAAATTATTAATAAAAAGTAGACTTGGAAGTGTTGTTCATAAATTTTCGTTTTGACTTATCAATTATTACGTAAATTGTTATGTATTTAGAGTCATGTTCAAATTCTTTCTTTCCTCTTCTTTTGTTAAATTGTTCTTTTTTCATTGGAGAAGGATTTTCAATAATAATAATAAGAATAATAATTATCTACGTATATTATTTGACTGCATTGATTTTTCTTACGATTGCACATTATACATATAAATATATTTAATTTCAAATCATGTATGTGAGTTCAATAAATCATTGAATATTTTGACAAAGAAGATTAATTATTATTATTATTAATAATAATATTACTATTGATATTTTTTGAAATAATTGTAATCATGATGAATGAATTACAATTGATGAAATACAGTATACATATCATTGGATTTTTTAAATTTATCTCCCAACCTTTCATTCTTCTTTTAAAAGAAACAATTGACTCTCAAATCCAGTTGACATTTGGATATAAATTAGTCACGATAGTAATTATTGGATAAGTATATGTTATATTTATATATTTACTATAATTGCAAGGTTTTATAGACATAAATGTTGTGTAGTTTAAATGTACTCATGAAATGTTTATATACTTCATTCAGAAACAGAAGTACATATGTTATATTGATTTGAGTCTGAAACTGAAAAAAAAAAAAAAAAACTTACTATTTCTCGTTGTATTTGATGAAATTTTAAACATGGATCCGCTTACTATTAAAAGTTGATTTTATTGAATCATACAGAAGTCTCTTCCTCAAGAGTTTACACAACGCTATTTAAACTATTTTATCCGTCAAAAAGGGTCAAACGTACATTAGAAATCTAAGCAAGTCTAATGGTTATTGCCAAAGTGTAAAAATACGGTGAGGAGGAAAGTAGTCGTGTGTTGAGTTTGATCTGATGAGGTAGTTTCAAAAGATTCCCCAGTAAAGAGACCAAGACTCTATGAATGTAACAAATTATGCAGTCAAACCATTGTTTAAGCAGCACTCGTTGTCAGCCAGATAAGTAACAAATATGCATAATTGGAAATGGAGTTGGATGCCTGAAGTTTGATATCGAATAATTAAAGCAGCTTCTTCAGAAGAAGGGAAGAATTAGCTTAAGAAACTGAACTCTGAAGAAAAAAAATCACGTTTGGATTTTGATGAGAAGAAAATTGACTTAAGGAACACCAAACTTTGTGCTTTTATTTTTAACGGATTCCCGTTTTTATTAAAGTGTGAAATGGTGCCATAAAGCTTATAATGGATTCAATATTATTAGTGGGCTTTCATCATCTATCCAAGTTGATTCAAAATGGAGTAATTTGAGGTCTAATTGTGAGTGAGGAGGGTTCATTCATTCATCCTTAGCTTTAAACATAAGTATCATGTAGTTTAATGAAGAAGCAGCCTCAGCGGGTCTTGGACTCAAGCACACATACCCCCATGGTCAGCTTGCACATTTTTATTTCCCTTAAAGGGATGCCATAGTAAAGTATTTCATTAGTCATCTATCGACTTCACAAAATTGATTTTGTGTAACTTCAAATATTGAATGCTTTAAATTTTTTTTTTTCTTTTTGGAGAAATGCCTAGGTGACAGCTTAAAAAAAGAAGAAGATGAAAAAGCCAACAGTTGAGAAGCACTGTCTTAATATGCTTAGGAGGTTTTGTGATCAAATTTTCCTAGAAACACCGAATAAAAGCTACAAGATTTTAAAAAAATTCTAAAAAGGGGATTCTTTTGTTTACGGATTTCATCTCTCACAGTCCATTCTTGGCCTTTTCTTCCTCTAGGCTCCCCAAATCCCCTGTATTTAATTTTTGTAGGGCATTGGATCCCTTCTCTACACACAATTATCTATTATTACTTGGGTGACCTTAGGATAAAATATGTTTTAAAGCATTGCTTTTTAAGAAAAATACAATATTCGGAACCTTATATTTAATTATGTGTGTGATTTTTTTATTAAATTTATTTTTACAAATCAATGTTTTTATTTTCTTGGAATTATTAAATCATTTATGTAAATGCTCTATGTGTATTACATAATATGTCGAAAAAAATGGTGGAGCAAAAAATATAAAAAAAAAAATGTGAGGTTAGCAATAAAAAAAATAGAATTTGTGATATAATATCTCTAATACCTTATTTTTATTCAATAGATAATATATCTACACACACATGTAGGACTGAAACGCTACAAAAAAAATCCATAAGAGCAATTTTTAGTTTTCTACATGTTTAAAAATCAAAAATATTTTAAGAGAGGTAATAACACTCGTCAAGAGTCAAAAATCCTTAAGGGTATAAGTATACTAATAGTTACTCAATTTGGTACGCTTATTTCAAATTCGTAAAAAAAAAAAAATTCAAGAGTCCGACAGTTTTTGAGAAATAGGATCCTCCTTTTTAAGCTAATTGGGCCCATTTTCCAACTTCAACTTCCATGTAAGCCTAAAAGAATACTTCATTATTGCATTAAAAAATAATGATCCGCTAGTGTTTTGAATGCAAGTTCCATTTCCAGTCTTTGTTTTGACTCTAAGGGACTGTTTAGTGTTAAAATCATCTTCTCTCACCTAAACCCCATAAATCGACCACTTCCTGAAACTTTTAACTACACAGACAACCTCAAATTCGACCCTTTAAGCCTTCAAATTGCACCTCGAAATCCGCCTCTAGCGACTTTAAGTAGCTATAAAAGACCGTCAAAATAACACCTTTGTCCTTTTTTTTAGTCAAATTACCCTTTGTACACGTCTTTTCTTTCGCTTTCTTCGTTTTTTTTATCTGACCTTGATGCTTGGTCAAACAAACGAACGTAAAAGGCGACTCGGGCTTTATATAATTAGATAGAGATATTAATTACGTCGAATTAATATATTGGTCTATCTATAAACTCATATACACCAATAAATTATATGGTTAATGTTGTTATTGTTGTTGTTTTAGATAACAATAATAATAATTCAGCTACATCCCTAAGCATACATACATATCATCAGATGTATGCATTATCCGTTATTCGCCTAGTTGTTGTTTTTTCTCCAAAAGTATCTATCAAAGTCAGATATTTCATTATATGTAAACAACAGATATAATATATATATATGTACATTCATAAGATACATAAACCCAACCATTTTTATATAAATATAAATTACAAGAAGCACATGAATGGATCTTTGTCTCTCTCTCTCTTTCTCTCGAAAGGCATTTCGGCTCTACAAACATTTATACATTTTCGTAAAAACTCAAAATCTCAATATACATACATACATACAAACAAGAAAAATGATATAAACAAAAGTTTTGGCATTTAGTTTTAAGAATAAACACACATATATAAACAATATATATATACATATATATATTTATAAATAAATAAATATTTTCTTTGAGATTTATGGCTTGAAGTGAAGCCAATAGTTATTATTATTATTTTTTTGCTTTTTTGTTTGTTATTATTTTTTTCTTGGGTCTTATTTTACTTTGATTTCCTTTGGTTCATCTTTTTTATTATTGTACATATTTTTATATGTATATATATATAAATATATATATATTTATAATATATGCTCCTTAATTTTAAGTTCATATATTTTTTTAAAAAAATAGAAATACTTTATCAAAACAATAAATTTGCATTTTCATATACCTTTATATAAATATATATGTTTTACAGATACAAATTATTTTTATATTTTATTCTTTTATCTAATAAGGAAAATTAAGGGAAGTCAAACCGCAAGGATTACAAAATCATTCATATATTTTTATTTATTTAAACTTTTTTCTTTGTGACATTTAGTACCTCTTAAATCAATTTGTTATGCAAGAAATTACATATATATATATATATATATATTTGTTGTTGTTGTGAAAAATGCATATATTTACAGGGTAGAGCAATGTTTGGCAAGTACAAAAAATCCATTATTTATCAAGGAGTCTTGATAAGCCACCTACGAAATAATTTATATGTCTTATTTATAGATTCCTATATAGTTTTGAGTCTTATTTTCTTATATGTAGATAAGAAGAAAGAGAGATATTGTGCTTCAATACGATAATGGCTTTGTCGCACTGTTTGAGAAGTAATGTCTTATTTTTATTAATTAGATGGCTAATTGGAAGGATTTTGATTCAAATTAAGAAGTTATAATCACTGCATAGTATTGTTTAACTCTGGGGATACAGATAAGTAGTCTCAGGATCCACAGTTTCGAGTGTTGAGGAGTCACTTAAGGAGAGGCAAAAAAATATTATCAACAAGTTTTTTTTTATAAAAAAACATTATTTTACAAATGGGGAAGAGGGGGTAATTTTTCAATTCATGAGAAAAAAATACTGGGAAATTTTAATTTAATTATTTGCAAAATTCGATGAGGATAAATGTTTTTGCTTTTTTAAGTTGACTCTACTGTCATTGACCTCTAACACAAAATACATGTCTAAATATTGATTAATGTTTGAGATACGGGGTGTCCTATTATGAGCACCTAAAATCGAATTTTTTGCTTTTTAAAATGTCTGAAAGAGGATGACTAAATTGCAATTTAGTGAAATGACGTTGCAACAAAAAAAGTTACAATGAATATTACAGACTCTATTCCTTTGAAATTTTGAGAATCCTTGATTTATTTATCGAGATACATACCCTATTATTCAAACAAACCGACCCTCTGATTTTGATTTTAATAGCAGATCTAAACCCAACAGTTACTCGTCTGTAAAATTTGACACATGTACATTGCACATGCAAATTTTTCATTTTTTTAAATGTCTAAAATGCAATTTAAAGAAATGTTGTTGAAATCAAAAAAGTTACAATAAATATTCCAATATTTTGAAATTTTGAGAATCCGGAGTTTATTTCTCATGATACATAGCCTATTCTCCAGAGACCGATCAATTTTAATAGCAGATCTAAACCTAACAATTACTCATCTGTAATTATTGACTTAATACAAATTTTGTAACTATTTGAAAAATTGGAAAAAACGTTGGCACAAATGCATTGCGTCAGGGGGGGGGGAGCTACTTTATTAGGGGATAAAATGATTTTTGATGATTAAATAAAGATTTTTTTCATTCTCGATATTTTGCCCCATAGTAGAATTACTTTCTAATTGAATATAGTATGCTAAATCAAAAATATAATTATGGGTTACTAAAGTTTTTTTTGGTTCGAGGTAATGGTCTTTTTTTTTGTTATTTTATTATATTGGAAATAATCAAAAAATTTCCTCGTTATTGTTAAAAGTAACGACGTTACTAACATCAATATCTCAATCTCTGTCAATATCAACAAACACAAGAATATGTGTCTTTAGATTTCAATCTAATGGACTTGAATGAGTAGGATCGTCGATGCTAAGACCTTTTATCCAGAAACATTTTCAAAACTTCACTATTATGTTACTGATTCAAAGGTTCGTTTCTTTGCATATGGTACTAAATCTTACAGGAATTGGCAGAGTCTACAAATGGAACAGTGCTGTAGTTACTGAAGTTTATTGAATAATTTCTATGTGAATGATGTGTATCTAAGTGCAAGCCTTCATTTGATATTATGTTGAATAGAAGATAAAGGACTTTTAATAAGTTTTATAAATAGGCTTTGATTTGTTTGGCTACTATTTCAATATTTTTATTCAGAGTAAAAGATCGAAATTGATTTATTTCTACTACAAAAAAATAAGGTAAATAAGTTGGTAATCCGATTTGAAATCATCTACATATAAAGGGTCTTCATTTTACGAATTTACATCCAATTCAATTTATTAGGTTTGTATTTCTATGGGAATAAAAGATTCAAGTAACCAATTATATGAGTTAATAAAAGGCTATATTGTTTTTACATATATGTGTAACAAAAATAAATAAATATATATTTAACTTAATGTATAGATGTTAAGTATTACAATTATCAAATGAATACTATGACTCTTGTCGAAAGAGCAAATAACTATTGAAACTTGTTCTATTAAGTAGATGGGTATTATTGTTACATCTTTTTCAAGAGTGTGACTATAGTTTAAATTAAAAATTGTTCTGTCCCTAAATAAAGATCTTTCATTAACCTGTATATACTGAAATAGGCAGTTCCCTTACGCGGAACAACAGTAATTATATTTATTGAGATACTCGTACGGGATGTGTATCCCAAATCTTCGCTAATACCCCAAAATAAGGATTTGTATAGGAAGGTGAATAAAAGATGGCCCGTGGGAGATTTTCATTTTATATTTAACATATTTATAATCATTTGCTAATAATTTCTTATCTTACATTTAACAAAAAAATAAGGGATATTATTTGGACAAAGCGGATAGGATTTTGAAAACATTTATTTACAATATTGTTTCATGATATAATCCTCCAAAAAAAAAAAAAAAAACTAGAGGCTCCCTTAACCCTGCAAGCTTGCCAACCTCTAAATAACTTTTTTTAAGTATGTATTTTGTGCAATTTCCTGACATACAAAACTACTAAAAATGGCTATGAACAAAAAAAAAATAACATGTTAAAACTGAGATATATATATCCACACAGAACATGACTAAAAATAATAATGAGATGTATGCTTTGTCATCCCACTTTCTTTCTAAACATATCTTTTATATATAGTTTTGTGAATTTTGAGTGTCCAAAAATTTCTGTTATGAAAAATAAAAAAAAAACTCTATATCTCACAAAATATCAGAACTCTTCCATTACATTATGACAAATAAAAATAAAAAATGTATTGGGGTCAAATTAACAATTTTTTGAACATTTGCACCGTTTTAAAATTTAAACCTAACTTTTGGTGTCCCATAAATCTTAATTTTTGAATATAAAGTATGTGGTGCAATGTTTTTTTTTCCTAAGAATTTGTAGGTGTCTGAGAGATATGTATACTCTTTATAAGTGGTTCTGAACCTCTTTTAAATCGCGGCACACTATCGAGCTCTTTAAATTTTTGTGGCACACCTATCACAAAAAAATAAATATTTTATAACCATAAAGACTTTTTGCTATAAAACAATAAAAAAACAAAGAAGATCACAGAAAGAGAATTTTTATTCCCATAGATTCAACAAATTCTGTATTTAATAACTGGTATAGAGTAATAATAATGGTGAATGTCAGTGGAACAGTTGTGCCGGGTGCTTTTTACTACTCTTCTTTAATGTTTTAAGTCTTTCACTGTCATCATGATTAAGAAATTAAATGTCTTCATTAAACAGGTGGAAAACACTTAATTTCATTTTGTTATCTCTTCGTGGCACACCAGTATTTATTCTGTAACAAAATAGTGTTCCACTATTGTGGTTGGGAACCACTGCTCTACATGTTTAGTATGACCCTTGAGATGCACTTGGTCGATTCCTTGTCCCTATTTTCGTATTTAATGTATAAATATATTGCACATATGATACCACGTGTAGATTGTAGCCCATAGGGTACCTATACAAACATATTAGGTCTACATATATCTATAACATGAATTTTTCAGCTATTAGGCAACAGATGTCGCTATGAGTGTTTCTAAACCATCCCAAATGTCTTGTTTTTTTTCTTCATTTGTCATCTAGCAACAGTATTCAGTTCATTGTTTGTGGAGTTTCAGTCAAAAACACATTTTTGTTCGACCTTAAAAATGTCGAATTTTGTGCCTTCAAACTACGATTTGCGTTGGAGCACGCGGCTTACTCACCAGATCTGGCGTCATCAGATGATCACCTGTTGGCATCGATGGGTCATGCATTAAAAGAGCAGGTCTTTAATTCTCATACAGAAGCCAAGAAATGGCTCGATGATTGGTTTGGGTCCAAAGACGGTCAATATTTTTTGGGGTCAGCATCCAAAAATTGCCTGAGATATGGGAAAAATGTGTTTCTAGCTATAAAGATTATTATTTTGAAGATTGTACCCGTTTTTTCACAATAAACTTTAGAATTATAGTATATTGGTGCAGTAAAGCTTCAGAATTTGGTATTTTTTGGTGCTTCACTGTGCATCATGTCTTATCAAGGCATATAAAGCATCATTTGCATAGCATAAATCATAAATTTTAAAGCTGAATGATTATTCAATATATATATTTAACCTTCAATTTAATTAATTGTTATGAAATTATATACTAAAATGGCACTCTCAGAGCTCTGGATGTCATTATTACCCTTTGTCTACATATTAGTATCACATTCTATTATGTGTATAAAGGCATGCACTAAATTTTGAGAAGATTTATGAACAAAAACAGCTATAAATAAATTCTTGACCATATTTGTTGAGTTCCACATTTTATTCTGCAATAGAGATCTGACAGTTGGTTTTTCATGAAAGGTACATATAAATATATGTATAATATGTACATCTAATGACTTTTTTTTATTTTTTTTATTTTTTAAAGGAATATAATATAAATCAATGAAATTTATTTGTGTCCCATTTTTTTCTCTTTCTTTACTTTTATACATAAATATATATATATATATATGTTATAAAGAGATAGATAAAAAATGATAAGATAAAGAGCCCTTTGTACCAATGGTCATTAATCAATGTTGAAGAAGAAGAAGAAGAAGATGAGGAGAAAAGAAATACCAATATCTATCTATCTATATGTGTATTTATATATAAGCAAAGGTATTATGAGAATGAAGAAAAAGATATAAAAACGTACATATAATTCCTACGATTAATCGATCCACTAATTGAAATCTCAGAATTAGCTCTAATCTTTTTCTCTCAAGAGAGGCAATTGATTTAGAAACCGTCTTCTATATATATATGTTCTTTGTTTCTCTCTCTCTCTCTCACTCCTTTTCATCCTCTCTAATTCAGAATGAGGAATAAGTAGTAAGCAGGGCTATCATCTGCCCCATCTTGTTACAAATATTGACCATGCTCTTGAGCTGTTAAAATAAGTTACATATATGCATGATTGAAAAGTAAGTGTCGATAGATTTATTTATTTATTTATGTATTTTTTTGTATATATCAAAGTACAACTTTATTCAACTATTATTATTTACATTACACATTCTTCAAAAAATTGTCACGCTTTTCTGTACAATAATTAATAGCATTTGGAGGGAGGATTGTTCTGCATAGAACTTCTCAATTTATTAAAAAAAAACCACTTGAATTTTGGCCGGCATACTTACAATTAATTTCGTTTTCGATTCGTCCAGTATATATGTACATTGTACATATAAAACAAAAATCCTTCGGTCTTAAAAACTTTTTGAATCTTTGATATAGTTACCTTTTTAAGTGATCCCTTCATACTCGTATCATAGTCTCGCATTCAAACAAAAAATGAACCGAGTTCTTGTGAGAATTTGTACAATAAAAACACATTTTGCCCTCTGGCGTTCTACCAAAATTGGACCGCGAGAGAAGAAGAGTATTTGTAACTATATATTTCTATATTTTATCCAAACCATTGACCAACTAAAATTCCTATTCTTCAAACATTTTAAAATCTCTTTTGCTGAACAATGATTGAAAAGTACGTGTCGACAGATTTATTTACTAATATAATTAATTAAAATGGAATTGAATTAATGGAACAAGATATTGTATTTGTTTTTTTGGGGGTGAATGGGTGTAAATCATAATTAGACTAATTAATTATTAATTAATTAATGTATATATGACTACTAAATGATAGTTATTTGAAACTTTTAATTTTTATCATTAATATTTTTTTTTTTTTTTGCAAAAATGATAAAGATAATAGTTTAATGTAAGCTCCTAGATATGACTTTTATATCTATATCGATATATATATACTAGTCTTTAAGCCAGCGGCCTGTGGCACGCCCTTTTGATGTTAATATTCTAAGAATACTTTGCACTAAACTAGAATTGGTTGGAATATGAAAACAGCCTTGGGCAACTTTGGAGATTGACGTTACATGTCTTTTTTGGTGTCAAATTACCCTTAGTCAACTCTGACTCCTGATTCTCATAGATGATAATGATGTGTGTGTTCAAACCAACAAACGAGCTGAAAAATGCCATAATAAGTTGATTAATAATAAACATCAATTGGTGCTGATCCTTGACTTTTCCATTTTGATTGACCTTATTTTCCAATTTAAATGCTGTTTGAGTAACGGTCCAAGAAAAAGTTGCAAGCCTACTATTTGTTTTACCTATTTTGGTCAAGACGGGTCAATTTGACAAAATGTCTTATAACTATTCTAAATTATATTTTTTACAAATTGAGTGTTTCTCTCATTGAGCTTCATTTTGACTTACTCTGGAAGATGAATTATATAATACCGTAAATCTTCCAGTATAGTCCGCATTTTTTTCCGGAAATTTTAAGGTCAAAATCCCAGGTGCGTACTATACATGAGGCTTAGTTTTTCCCCAAAAAAAACTCCTATACTTGCCCTGCTGACTATACATAGGGGCGGACTATACTCGAAGATTTACGGTAATCTTGTTAAAATGATTATTGAGATTGATTTATCTCTAGATAATATTGTAAAATAGAGGAAAGGGATGGGTAAAAAGCCTGAGGAAAAAAAAATAATTTAAGAACAGCAATGAAGAGTTATTATCTGAGAAGATGTTACCCTTAATTAAATTTTCAATTGGTTATATTTATTAGCCAATAATTTAATTTACACACTTTAGTTTAAAATGACCCCGTAAGAAAATAAACAATAAAATTATTACTCAATTTTAAGGCCTTTTAAGTACTTTTTTTTGTCTGTCGTAACTACGGGTAACACAGCTAACTCCATTTTGTAATAGAAATTTGAAGTAACAATGACACTTGGTGCCCCTGATCCATGTTGCTGTAATTTGATGAGAAGTTGATTTATTCATTACTTTGAAATCTCTGTAATAAGTTTATTTTACATACATCATAACTGTACTTTAATTATGATTAAAAACAAACAAACTTTAACACCAATAATGAGTTGAACAACTGTAACATTTTTCTCTAATACATTACTCAGACGTTAACCATTAACTCAATGCAAAATATTATTAATATCGTTCGGTTAATATCAGTAATCATTTATAAATAATTCATCTTTTAAAAAAAAATAATATAATTAATTATATTTAATGGTTAAGGTGATTGGTCAACGTGTACAAAGTTTTATGTTTGCAGTGTTTGTTGCTACTTTCATCAAACATAAAATATCCCTACGTATGACAAAGGACCAGAATTGACCTGAAAAAGTTCAAATACGAAAAATCAAATACACTTTTTTATATATTAATATTTTTTTGTATTAGAGTGTAATAGAGTCGTGAATAGTCATTTAAGTTTTTTTGGGTTTGTACAACATTTCTTTAAATTGCAGTTTAGTCATCATCTTTCAGACATTTAAAAAAACCGAAAATTTCGATTTTAGTTGCTCACAAAAAGAAGACACGTATCTCAAACACACATGAATATTTTGACTTGTAATTTGCCACAAATGTCAATGACAGGTGTACCAACATAAAAAACGAAGATAATAATCCCTATCAGAATACACAAGTAAGTTAAATTCAAAGTTCCCGGGTTTTTTTGCTCATATGTAGAAGAATACCTCCAAAAATTAGCAGCGCTGATTTTTAAATTCCAATACATTTCTTCAATTTGTAGAATAACTTTTGGTTTTTTTTTAGATGTCAATGTACTAATTCTAATGTTAAAAAAGTTGTGAGTATTAAATTCAATTGTAGTTCTGATTTTCAGATGCAGGAAAATGTATGAAGGATTCAAGGAGATATTTTTATTAGAGATTTTGACATATGATTGAATTGAATAACTAAGGGAAGACATTAGTGCTGTGTTCAATATCATCTTAGTCAAGACCAAGACGGTCTAAGATACTTTGGGATGAAAACATGGAAAAAGTATATTTTTAATATATTTACTTTGTTCTTGATCATGACTTAGAGACTTTGAAGGGACGAGATCAAGCCGGATCATGAGGCCCAAGCCACTCAAAGAAATATAATAAAGTCAATTGTTGACAACCTATATGAGTACAAAATTATAGATAAGTGAAGTTATTTTCTACCATTATGCAACAAGGGACCAGGCTCTTAGATTTGAGTTATCCATCAAACAAATATAGTAATTTTTGACCCTTTTTTTTTCTCCTTTTGAAGAGAGAAAAGGTTGAGAGATATAGCAAATACTTAAATGTATACAAAATCACGTTATTTATCTATTTGTTTGATTTCAACACTACGTAAGCATCAATAATAATCTTAGGAAGAAAAAAAAAAGATTAAATATATTAAAACAAATTATTTAATGAGATCTTTAAAATTAATTTTCTTAGAAATTAGCCAAGAAATAATTGTTATTTACTTCATACAAATATTTACTAAAAAAAATATATACATATATACAATGACTTCAATAGACAACGATGCAAAGTCTTTTTGTTTTTTAATATGTATGTAACAACATGAAGTTATATATAAATATAAATGTATTTATATGAAAGGGACAAGCCACAAAACTGCTTCATTAAACAAAAGCAAATATAAAAAGATCGAAATACAGGGTGCACACGGTAATTAATCCATTATTATAGTAGCAAGAAATTAAAATTCGTAACACTTAAGAGTGAAAATGGGGTGGGGATAATTTTAACATGGGGCAGGGTATTTAGAACCAACACCCCCTTCCCCCTCCCCCCAGACTGATAATGGTTAAAAGAAGAAAAATATGTATTAGAGCATTAGTTCATAATATATTTATTAAAATACCAAGAGCAATATTAATACGATTTTTTATTAATACTGTTGGCTGACATTTGAGTCATCAGTCTCCCATTTCAAATGACCCAGATGGGTACAACAGAAGGACATACGATATTTGATAACAATGAATAGGAATGTAAAAAATATGCAAAATGCTGCGTGCGAGATTTTGTGGAGTTGGCTCTTCGAACAGTACTTTTTGTTTTACAAAGCTGTTATCATTTTTTCTTTATTACATGCATTAAGGTTAATAAAGCAAACAAAATATATACAAAAAGGGCTCAGGTCCCCGTATAATTATTTGTTAAAAATATATAATTTTCTGACATTAATTTCAGTTAATTTTCTGCCTCTCATCTATGGTATACATAATGTTATTATTTATTATTGATGTATTCATTTGTATATATGTATAATGGAGAATAGCAGCTTGTATCTCAGTAAAACGTCATGACAGCTCAAGCTGCTTTCCTCTCAGCATTCATCAAATTGTTAGAGTTACCAGGTTGATGATTTTCTCTTTCTTTTTATTTTACACACCCTATTTGCATATTTTTTACAGTCCTAATAATGAATAACAACTGTATTTGAGGACACACTCGAGTACGCTAATAGACGTACTCATACTGCTCAATGATTGTAGCTATTTAAGCTCCTATAGGGGGTATAATAAAGTCAGATGTAAACCAACCTTACTCTCATTACTGTCAATTTTGTATACAACATTGGTGACAGCAGTGTGGAACCTAAAAACAACCTCTGAGGAATATTGTCAACCAACATTGGTGGCAGCAGTTGCCGTAACCAACAAATAAATCAACAAATGAATATAAGACTCTTAATTAAATCTGTACATTACACATTCAAATGTTAAGGTGGGAAATCAGACATTTGCCTATGTTACATATATATATTCAGTAAACAGCTCAAAGTCAGAGCACATTTTGTTGATTTTTCACTAACTCTTAAAGATGAATGAGTTATGTATTATACTAAAAGAGTTTGAAAATGTCTAAATAAAGTTCAAGGCAGAGATGGAACCTTGAACTAAAGTCACTTTTATCTGCGAATTTCGACTCATCACGATCGCTTTTTCCTCAAAAGCTGCAAACTTGACTTGTACTAAATTTTTAGATTATTTTCCAGGATACGACTCAGACCTGTGCTCAAAGGCTCGTGACTCAACTCAAACTCGCACAAGGGGCCTTGTGAATGCCTCATTAATCTAGTAACTATGTATGTATATATGTACATATTTCTAAACTTTTGTATGGTTTTATCATTATGCACAGAAAGTTTATTATACTTTTATTTTAATAGAAGGTTGAGGTTCCAAAATTGACTCTCAATAATTACATATTTTAAACTCAACTTGTCAAGTTTGGAGGTTAAACAGAGGTTCAATTTATCACCCTTGTTATGTATAAGACCTTGAGAACAATCTCAATTTTTGAACCTTGCATAGTAAAAAAACATTTCCCTATCATTTTTATTATTATATAGGGTGTACAAATTAGTTTGATTTGTTATCAAAAGATGGTTTTGACTGTTATAAATGTTTGATAATGATAACTGGTTTCGGTGGTTTCAGAGACATAAAACCTTTGTCAATAATATTCAATTTATATTCCCTTAAATTTCAAACAAAAGCCCTGTTTTTAACCTTGTTGAATGAGTCAACTTTTGAGATAAATAAGCAGCATTTGCAGGAAGTTTAATTGTAAGAAAAGTGCAGCTAAAGAGTATCAAGTTCCTGCGAATGACGACAATGCTTCGACTGATAAATTATGTAAAAAATGGTTTTAACGTTTTAAAAAAGGAGACTTCAGCGTTAAAGACAAGTCTTGCTCCGAACAGCTTAGGCTTGTCAAAATTCAAAGACAAAGAATTGAAGGCTCCAGATCCAAGTCAAACACAAGAAGAGCTTGCAAAACCATTGGGAGTTATGCAACAATCTATTACCTTATGATTTAAATCCATCAATATTTAATTATTAACAAAAATAATACAAAAAACGAACCGAACTAATTTGAACCTCCAAAACATTTGTTGAAAATGTTGCTTATTATTTATTTGTGTCAGCTATAGGGTATGATATATAATATGTTTTGATGAGAGTTGAAATATATGTAATGAATTTGTAAAACAGTTGATTTTAAATTATACCTTTAAAAATCATAGCCTCAAAGCCAGCTGTTACTCTTTTGTGTATTTTTAATATATGTATATTGAAAATTTGAACAATAAATTGGGAATGGGAGTTTGATGTCTCAAAGCCTCTTCAAGCATACAAAAAAAATCCGTGCGTTTACAGGATCGGAATAGGTAATTATTCTTTGAGGTCTGAAAATTTAATTACGCTACTATTTATGTATGAATTTGGAAAAATGTATTTTATAGAAATATTTTTATACTATAAAGCTCTCTTTCACACGCAATAACAGCCAGAGTGCATGGCCGAAACCTTCAACAATTATGCATCTCTTAGTTCTTCGGTAAATTATAAATTAGTTTGATTTGTTATCAAAAGATGGCTCTAACTGTTATAAATGTTTCATAAAAAAACAGCCGGTTTTTGGTAGTTTCAGAAACGTAAAACATTTGTCAATAATATTCAGTTTATATCCCTTTAAATTTCATAAAAAACCCTACATTTTACTTTGTTGAATAAGTCAAATTTGGTGGTAACATAATTGAATTTACTGGAGGTTGTATACGCGTGAACATACGGTTGATCTGACCTACACAATTTTCCTTATTTCTGCATAAGATCTTATTGGTTTGGTAGTTCAAAGGTGCTCCCTGGTAAAGAAACAATTAATGTGTTGAAGTTGTGAAGAGTTAGGAGACCTAATCATATATATGTATAATTTTGTTGTCAAATCCTAGAACAATCTTTGGTTTTTGTATGTCAATGAGTATTTGATTCCCCTTGAGTGGGATTTGTTAAAAAGATCCTCCAATAGGGCAAAAGAAGTATATATATTAAAAAAAGAGGAACAGAAAAAACTATAGAAAGAAAGAAAAGACAAAAAAACAAAAACATTTTCTATCTATAATCGTAATTCATAGCATTATAAAATCAATTACATTAAGACTAAATAACCTTGTCAAAGTTATTATAGATAATAAAAAAAAATCTTAGTAATAAATGAGGAAATTATCGAATAGGAAGAATCGTCCATTTTTCTTTATTTCCCATCCTTTTGAGTCTACTGCTACTATCATCATTATTATTATTATTATCATTTTTATCAATTGTACATTCATTTAATGGATTATAATAGTTGTTATTATTTTTTTTCAGCAGATGGTCAGTCTGAGTCCGTGTTTCTCAAATAGGAAAGGATATGATATCTATTGGAAAATACCTTTTTTTATGCCTAGAAGAAAACTTTTTTAATAGATGTATGAAATAAAAAACTAAACATCTTATTAAGATACTTTATTTAATAAAAAATACCGGGAAATTGAAATTTAACCTTCTATTGAGATTGCAATGGGAATAAATGCTTTTGCTTTTAAGTTGGCACTCCTGTCACTGACATCTTGGATTCCAAGTTATACGTCGAAATATTCATTAGCATTTTTATGTGTATAACTATTACCTAGTTAGTTTCTCGAATTAGATATTAAAATGTCTACAAGATGATGACTAAAATGTAATTTTATAAGGAATAATAAATAATAAATAAGGAAAAGTGATCCTTGATGACGTCATTGATATTTTTTTAAACTCAACTTTATCAAAGTAAACCAAACAAAAATATCATTGCTAAACTCAATTCCAATTATAACAACTATGAAATCATTTTAAAAACTTTATTAAAATAGTGAATTTTTACACTAATATCATTTATTGAATATTTAATATGCTTTGGAATAGTTTTGAAAAAGGAAATGAGAATGCATAAAATATGAGTTTCAAATGAGTAGTAAATCAAAGCAACATAAAATTTAATCCATAGCACAACATAACACATATATATACAATAAAAATTTACTTTTTCAGAAATCTTTTATACTTCATATCCAATGATTTTTAGTACTTGATGCACTGAATACAAATTTGTAACTCGTTTTATTTTACAAAAACCTGATTTTTGAGAATTTTTTTTTGATATTTTAAACTTTTTGTAGGTTTGAGCCATTTTCTTCATCTGTAAGGAAAACTAACAAACCGCATGAAAATAAATGTATTTGCTGAAAGTTTTTATGTTAATTAGAATATATATGTATAAAGGCTTATCATCTAATTCTGAAAAAAACACACACTCACCAAAAAAAAAAAAAAAAAACACAAGGTAAATGCCAAAAAGCTTTGTTTTAGAGTTTACATTGGCACAAAGCCTCTATCCCTTCTTTTAAGACTATTCCAATACTAATTAAATACTTTTTCAAAATGAAATAAGTATAAAAAGGGTTCTTAAAACGGTTTCATAGTGTTTATAATCAGATATCTGTTATTCATTTGTTTTTAAGTTAAAAGGATTCAAGAGTAAAAATGATTTGTAATGTTAAAAATAATAATTAATACTTCAAAATTAAAAGTGTACCATTTCATTCTAAAGAGTCTGATTCAGCAAGTAATATTGATTTAATGAAAAAAGAAGTTGTTTGAGGGCATTACTGTTGCTACTTTTAAAATTCTGTGTTAATAGAAGATTTTCTACTAAGAAAAGGGATACGCCGTACTAAACAAAAATGCACATTTTTACAAAAAGAAGATAAAAGTTGTTTGTTTTTTCTTTTTGTCATGAGTTCATGAAAACAAACCTTCATTAATGAATACATTTTGCTCAGTCCTGTCTGACAACTCTGACAAATGCCAATGAGCCCATTATAGCATTGTTTTTTGTGAATCAATCCACGTCAAATCGATAACAAAAGCAATATACATTTATTGCCACCCGACCAGCCCATAATTTGCTTTCTAAATGTTGAGCCAATATTATAAAAAGGTAAATATCATAAAAGTAATTTTTTTCTATAGTTGTGTGTGGAGAAAACATACAAAGATTCAAAATTGAGAAAAACTGTTCATAACGAAAATATGGAAATTAGATTAATGATCTAATATAAACCAAAAACCATCATAAAATATGAGGGTTTTTGATTATTTTTTTTTAGCAAAGAACATATTTATTTAACAAACACTAAATTTACCATAAATAGTAATTACCTAATATTACAAACTTCACAATACCCATAAGTATCTAAATAAGTATTTATCTGATGAACGTTTAATTTGTGTGTTGCAAAACGTATTAACTAATATCATATTAGTGATGGTGAAGAAAAATAACCCAATGATGCCTTTTTATTGTAATCGACTTTGCAAAGTTTAAACTTTCTTTTAATATTAATCCTTTTTTATAAAAACCCTCTACTTTCATTCTTTCTTCTTTTCTTTTTTGACGAATTAGAAAGCTAACACAAATATATAACATATATATATTGCAAATATCTTATAGTCTGATTTTGCTAATCTAAAAAGATAAATATCAAATAATATGGTTTATAAGATATATATATATTTATAATATTCTTACACAAATATTCTACTAAAAAAAATATAAAAAATATTGATTAAGCAAAATATTTCCATATGGTTTTTAGTGCATTGATATGACTCAGACATTATTTTTTTTTTTTTTTTGGCGTCACGACCACAAACTGTGAGCGTTAAAAAAGATGTACATACATTTAATAATAAAATGGAATATATCTTTAAATTGCAGATATCTTTGGCAGAAGTAGATAGGACACTATAATTAATTTAATGAAAGTAAATTATCCTTTCAATAAATGCTTTCACTTTCATTTCAATGTGAATTGGCTCTCGTCTATTCTTCATTAGTTTCATTAAAGACAGTTCCAATATAATATATAAGATATTCAACATACGGGATCTTGTTTCTAAATTAGTTTATAATGTTGTTTTCGAGGATTCCAAGTGGACCTTTGTTAAAGCGTAATATAAAGTAGAACTTTTGTAAGAGTATTTTTGACCCATAGAGTTGGTTGACGACCAAATACGATAATCAGTCACCTATTTGCTTAATGGAATTAACTAATCAAATGCTAACTAACATGATTATAAAAATATTCATTATCCAATCGTAATAGAACGACACACACGTAACAAATGTCACTCTTATTACAGTCTTGGGCAGATTATTTTTGACATAATAATTAATTACTCGTTACTAGTTACTCAGCCAAAAAAGTATCGCTGTTCATAACACTGTTGCTCAACAGCAAAAAGTATTCATTTACTTGTATAAGTAACGGATTCGTTACTTTAATCAATGTTACTCTACTTTCTACTCAATACTTTAAGAAATAAATTTTAATTAGGAACTTTCTAATTTTACATTCGCTTCATTAATTATTTTTTTTTTTGGCATAACGGCACAATAACGGAATGGAAGGAAATCAATTAGGTTACCTCATTAAAAAAAACACGGCTGTTACTTAAAACGCCATGATTTCCATCTCATCTTTTAAGTATCAAAAAAATATATTAAGTTTGTAATACATTTATATATATTCATTGTACTTGCTTGCTTATAACAATAAATATATGATTCCTGGTGGTTAATTCTAGCTACATCCGTCTTGAATTATTAAGAGTAGTTTAAATACTACACTACTTTTCCTCATGTTTGGAGTGCTCCTCTTTGAATAAAATTTGTCGCATTCCCAAAGGAACATTCTAAAATAACTTCTTAAAGTGGAATTAAAATTGTTTATTCGATGTATTCATGGCAAAGTTGAAAATAATTTGGTGTGCCTTTGGTGAACCATTTCTGTTGAACCATTTATCTAAAAAAGAAAAAATGGATTTGATTAGTAAATGTTTGGATTGATTTGAGCAATATCTAAATAAAACTATCTTAAGAGACTAATAGGGCCCTGCATTTATAGGTATATTATACCTAAATCAAAAAATTGAGCAGGATTATCACTTCATGTCTTAGGTTAGGATTATGTAGTCGAAACAGTATATTGCAATAGTTGTTTAAAATACCGATAATTTACAGGGTGAGTATCAAGGAATTGCTGTCTGATTCTAAGGCACACTTAGTTACAAGGATTTGTAGAATAAATACATGTATTAATAGTTTTATATTAAAGCATTTCTAAATTGTGCTAATGTTCTTGAGTTTAAACATGTTCATATGCTAATATTTGGAATCCGAGGAAATTATATTATTTTGGAATAACACGCGTAGATAAGTTTTTACACCCTGATTGTTAGATAATACTTTTTCTATCTAAAAAAATAAATATATAAATAACTTTTCAACTTCTGGAGTTTAAAATTAGATGCCAGTGAGGTCAAATCATTTCTGTGGTTGTCCAAAAAAAAATGTGTTAAAATGGGGAATTTATTTTAAAGTCCTTGAGGTAAATGTCTTTAAATGTCTGAACATCATTCCAATTTACGTCATAATAAAATATTTGAACTCAAATTTTATTACATTTTTTATTGTTTATTATAAAATGGATAAAATTTGCAATACAAATAAATACAAGTAAATAATTTGAATCTCAAGCTGGGATGTTAACTGAAGGAGAACCTGTCAGAATGGAAGAACTAAGGGCTATTTTTATTTCAACTGCAGCAAGGTACTCAGCAATCACCATAAAAATCCCTGATCTGGATGGTCAATTGTGGAAGTTTACGGGGGATCTTGTTCACTACTACTCTTCAAGTTCAAATGACAATAGGAAGTTTTTTCGTCGCCTGATACGCATCCATAGACAGTTTAAGACGTTCTGTGCCTCCAAAGTTCAATAGTTGTTTTCTTTTAGTAAAATAGAAACTGTAGATTTAATTTGTCTTTTTTAAATATTTTAAAGTGAATTTTTTAGTTGTTTTGTTAATTTTTTTTTTATCGATTCACCATTTTTTAGTTGTCATGTCTTTTTAGTCTAGGGATTTAATTATAAACTATAATGTTCATTTATATATTTTTGTGTATGTAACTTCCCTAGACCAATAAAGAGAAAGAAGAAAAAAAAACAAAAACAAAAAAACGTAAGGTCTGTCATTCACGACAAATTTTTTGGGGTAAACAAAAAACCTATGTATGTTCCCTTCAGCTGTCTGTTTTTTCCCCAGTTGACACTTCTGAATTAAAGCAGTTGACTTTTTGTGGTATGAACTCAAAAAGGGTATTCTTATTATTATATATGTGTTTGATATTTTATAAAAAATATATTAAATCATGAATTGTGCGCCCTTTTTTTGAATTTTTGAATATTATACAGGTATAAGCGATTGATTTGTATATGAGTAGAATTGATCAATGTATAGTATATATAAATAATAACTCTGCCCAATATTAAAAAGTTGGCAACAAGGAAAATACAAAAGGGTAGCAGCTACCAGTTGCTTTTTCCAAATTTTTCCTTCCCCTTTCAAGAGTCAAGGTTGCGTGTGCACAAAGAAGCTCGTCCTGATTGGTAATCCCAAGTATGTTTCACATTTGACGTCATTCATAAATAAACAATGACACCTTTTGGAAGGATAAAGGACGATGTAATTTTTGTTGAGCCAAAGTTTTGACCTAATGCTCTACATAAAATGACAAAGTTTCCTACATATATATATTAGAAACATTTCTCGACATATTAATGATTAAAGATATTACTTTCAAGAAACTAACTCTCAATGCTATGTAAGAAAAAAAAATAATAATAACACATTCAAACATAAAAAAGCACAAACTTATATATTTAATGAGAGCTCAATGCTATGTACCTAGAAAATATGTTATACAAAGTTCTCATTTGACTACTTGACAATGTTAAAGAAATGTATCATATTGCTTTTGACAGTTAAATCAACTTGACCATATGTTTGTGATTTAAGAAAAAAAAAGAATATTTTTTTGTTTCTTCTACTTTTTATTTTGAAAAAGTCAATCAAAAATGTCAAATGGTATATGTATGAAAAAAACACAAAAAACAACCTACATATTTGTTGTGGACGCTACAAAATCATTTCAAGAAAATCGATTTGAGAATTTGTTTGGCTGATTTTTTGTTTGTTTTTTGTTTCTTGTTGACTAGTTGGGGTTAAGGTATGTGACATGTACATGTAATATGTCGGTTGATAGCATTAGACTTTTCTTCTTATTCTTCTCTAAATATATGTTTTGTCATAAGAAGAACATAAAATGTGGGACCATTTTAGGGAATATAACTTAAAATGAAGATCTGAAATGACGAACTTTTATTTTATTATTTAAGTTTTGCCCTCATTTGAAATATCCAAACTCTGCTTCAAAGTCTATGTATAACATGAAAATTAATTAAAGAAAGCATAAATATTTGGATCTGATGGATAAAGATTTTTTTTTTTGGGTTGATATCCATTTTACTTTGAGAGAAGACAAAAACTGATTGTAGAATAATAATAATCGGTCAATTTTTTTACTACAAATTTACCCCTTTGAAAACTTAATAAACATATAATCAGACAAAAGTCCGAAAGATGGTCACTTTGGCCACTGTAGTCACCTATAACTTAGCTCATCACTAGAGCATTGTCAAGATTTTGAGAGTTTTTCTTCAGATAATTTATATACTCTGAATTCTGAGTATATTTTTGCCATGCTAAGGTACCTTAGAACGAGTGAATAAGTAGTAATGCCCTTTTACAATCATAATATGGAGAGTCAGTTGCTTTAAGTCAGAGAAAATGTCAACTGATGATATCAGTTGAAGGGAGAATACGTTGTAACTTTTTTTTTAATCCCCAAAAAGTGAGTTGTGATTTTTGACCATAAACGATTAAATATTTTTTTTCTTCAAAAATCATGAAAATTAAAACATTTAAAATACATGCTTACATGCCTTAAATTACATTGATTGTCATGACCAAAATAAAAATCATCTACAGTGACAAATGAAACATAATGAAAATAAATGAAACTCCAGACAAGTTCAGTCTTTAAAGGGTCAAGTAATTTAAAAAATGATAACCATTTGATCTAATTTTTTTAACTAAATAACTAGTTGATCAACAAACTTTATTTGCATTCACCTTTTTCTCAATCTGTCAATCATTAACTCATTTTATCAACTCACCAATATATGATCTAGACTTCAAAATATAAAAACATACTCCAAGCAGTCTGATGAATTAATTTTCTTGGTTCTTCACTTGACACTTTGAATCCTGGCAGTTTAAGATACTCAACTCAGATTTCATGTTGAAAGATTTAGGTACAAATAAAAAGACTCGAGGCTTAAGATGAACAAATATCCATGTTTTGAAGTTACAGCAGTGCCTAACTTGAGGAGTCCAAGCAGTCACATGACCAAATGTACATATGAGGAGAGGTACAATTAAAATTAAATTAATTATATGAATTATTAGGATAATATAACTATGCATGGGTAAAATATTGAGATAAGTTTTGGGCTTAAGGAAAGAAAGAAAAATATCAGTTGGTTTCATTACTTTGATATTTTGATAGACAAATTAAGTCTTCCCTGTTTAGTTGAAGCAAAAACTTACTACAATGTTCAGCTCTTCAATTACCGATTATTAAATAACCAGGGCGAAAAAAGTATACTCATTCTCCTGTATTTATGACAATGCAAATTCCCATCATTCCTCTCAGTTTCAATCAGTCATTGAGTATTATTTAATATTGTGTTATAATAGACTATAAAATGCAGAGATACCAGATAGATATTGCATCCAAACTCACTCACCTCAACAAAGTGCCCATCCTTAATGTACATTTCATCAGTATTAATGCACTTTCAATTATCTATACACCTATTTGAGTCGGAGATACAGTTATCATAGGGAGGGGGTGTGTGTGCATTTGGAGAGGGTGTCCCTCATAGTTACAACACTGAGTCAGTCCAGATATTTGATTTACTTGAAATACAAACCGTGTGAAATAGTCTGTGTTATCGATTAGAAAACATTTTGGACTCTACTACAACGTGTAGGGGTCTCCCAATGAATAAATAAATAAAAAAAACCCTGTGAAATAGGGAAACACAGACAGCTTCAACCCGGACTCAATGGAATATTATGGCCATACTATGACGATTTTCACGAAATTCTAATGGATAAAAAGGTTTAAGTAATGAACATTACAAAATATACATATGTAAACATACGTTTATGTTTCTACGTATGTATGAACAATAGCTTTTTAAGAGGAGCTCCCTCAAGAACATGCTTTCAAATCAAGTACGTACACTCTAAGTATATGCATGTACATAAACTTATAAACAATAATAATGATACTTAAAAATAATATATGATAGTATAACATGGCTACACAAAAACCTGCATATGCATCCATATGAAGAGTGGGTTTTTTTTTTTTTTTTTTTTTGCCGGATAGGTATTTGAGGGTTATAGATATGAATATAACATATGTATGTATATGAACTTCCTTTTGTATATATATATCTTTATATATATATATTTTAATTACAAACTTTATGTAAAAGAGTATAAAAGAAGCACCTGCAAAAAAGAATAATCCCACAAAAATAACCTCATGATGAAGAAAATGCAGAAAGAGAGAGAGAAAGAGAGAGTTAACAGAGTTTTAAAGAGAGAAAGGGAACAACACAGTAGGGATGCAGTGTTACTCTCATAAAATTTGCACCATGAGAGGTGAAGCAGTAGCTATTAACATTTTTTTTTTTTTGGTTTTTTTTTGTGAGGTCATATTGTACAAAGATTTATACAAATGGAAATAAAAATTCCGAGTTGAGTAGTCGTAAAGTAAAGAGAGTTTAATTAAAAGTACAGACATATACATACTTGCATATGGTACTTTAGTATCTCTGCGTAGAGTGATATCTTCTAACTACTTTCTACACTTTCAAAATATTGTAAACTGTTGGGTTGATGTGCAATTGTCTAGCTATTAGTTATGTATTCCAAGAATAACCCTTTCGAACCCAGAGGACACCGGTGTCCCATAAATTCGAAATCCGCTAATGTGCTCGATTGTCAACCGATTTTTGTTTTCTTTTCGTTGTTTCATAGCTGTGATGTCAAACTATTATTCATATTTCATAGGTAGTCATAAAAAAATTGGATTTGAATATTTTTCAAGGTACTGAAAGTTACGATTTTTACACATGTAAAAAAAATCATGTTTATTCCAAAATAACTTTTTCGTTTTCAAGGAAATTATTTGACAATATATACTTAAAGAAATATAAGTTTAAAATATCTTTTATTTCTAACGCATACATTAGAAATTATTCAAGTTTAACTTCTTAGGGACACAAGTGTCCATTTGGGTGTGAAGGGAGTTTTTTTTTACGCCCATTCAAAAAAACTACTTCTGAAAATATTACCTGTAAAATGTACATAACATATTATGTTTTTTATTTAGGATTTCTCAATTTTTTTTGTCAAGTATAATATAAAAATTTATTATAAATTTACCTAAAGATATAATAAATAGGAAAAAAGTACTGATTAACCGTATATTTTTAAGGATGAAAAATATTTCCCTTCAAAACTAGAGGGACACCAGTGTCCCATAATTTCTTAGAGAAATACGTTGAGTTATAATTTTTTTTATTAAATCAAATTGGGTTAGTATGGTCACTCTAACCTCAAAAAACATAACTTCCAGTTAAAAATACTTTCTGATACCTTACGAGTTTGAAAAGGATAAGGATAAATTAATTAAATAAATTTTGTCTGAGGCAAAGATGGGGGAATGCAACTTTAATTACCTCTCCCTAGCTTTTCTTCTTCAAAAATAGACAGAAGGAAGGGTCAAAATGTCATAAATAGTACATAGTATCTTACCAATAGGATATGAGTCAACATACAAAACATTCAAGGCTGCAAGATGGCGCATATTTATGGGGTTAAAGTAAACAAACAAATAAGTAAAGAGGTCATAGTCAATAGGACATAAGAAAACAATACATTCAGGGCCGCAAGATGGCGCAGATTTACAAAGTAACAGTAAGCAACGCCTTCACTACGTCATTCTCTACAACTTTTAAATAATTTATCATTTAATATGAGGGATTTGTTCAATGCTTTAAAAAATTGAATTTGAATTTAATCAACACACGTTCAGAAAACCACCATTAAGCAGACTATGTACAAATCAACAACTGACAATGATGGGAATGATATCATTTTCCCCTATAAAGTGTAGCTTCAAACTTAATGTGGCCCCGAAAGTATGTATGTATAACATTCAGGCTTGAGTGAGAAGACTCTAGCCTTGAGCATCAAATATATTCATTATTTGAAAACAATATATTTTATCGTCATTATTTTGTTTTATTGTTATATAATTGAATTTCTATATTGAGAAGGATGACTGAATCAAAACTGACTAGAAGTTAAACTCACTACTCCTTGAGCTCGAGCCTCTCTTATCCCCAAATCTTATTGCAATGCAACTTCAAACTTTAATTGCATAACAGCTTCAAATATCCGAGCCTTGACTCAGATTTGTGAGCCACAGCAAACTTTGAAAAAAACCCTCAACTTTTCAAAATGAAAAGGAATAATGTGAGAAAAGACAGTTAATCAATGTTTTGACCTATGTACATGGATACCTTTGGACAAGCGAAGGAGTGCCCTTTTGAATTGACAATGGAATGAGTCAGTGATTTTATATCACTAAAGGAGTCAATTGATGAAGAAAACAACTCAATTGTACTCCTTATTTATTTCAAAAAGTGAGTTCTGTACAGATTTGGTTGGAGATCTAAACATGCTCGATCAAATAATTTTTATATGAAATAAATTTTATATTTGTTTGTAAAATATGTTTTGACTTACTCAATTCATATATCGTTTTTATTTCCACGGGTATTTTTTTTTATTTTTATAGTAGGTATGTAGATAGAAATAATGATATTTAAGTACCATTTAACAATTTTTCAAGAAATGCCTTTGAAAAAAACAAACAAAAAAAAACACATTATAAGATCAAGTCCATCCTTTTTGTAATAATCTTAAAAACACATTCAAATTATTATTATTATTATTTTACGTTTATCACTATTGATTTATAGGAAATCGAAGGGCCAAGGGTTTCAAGGCCAGTTTATTGCTTTGAAAGAAAGAAAGAAAGAAAGAAAGAAAGCTTGAAATATTTTTCAAATATATGTAGATAGAATGGAATGCATTTTAGAGTAAGATCAAATCTTTTAATTTATACGTATAGGAACCATAACAGGGGAGCCATCAATGATGACATCCCTATGACATGACGTCATTCTAGAGCCCAAAATCCTCCGTATGAAAGATCAAAACTTTACTGCAGGAATTCAGGAGCTCTATGAGTCCTTTTTTTATTTTTATCTATTAAAATATTCATTCGACCAAATTTGTAAACTAAATTAAAGGGTAGCCATTTTCAGTGGAAAGTGAATTAAAAAAAAATCCATTTAAAAAAAAACCAAACAATTCAAAAAATTAAGTACTAAATTTTGTTTGACTCAGGGGTGATAACGTAATATTACAAAAGTCCAAGACAGGTCACCACTGCATTCATATAATATTTATTAGGTCTATACCTATGAATTGAGACTTTCAGCTATTAAATTTGAAGTGCACTATACATATGTCAAAACGCTCAGAGTAATACGATCGGCGTCACCAAGTAATTTTTCTTGATGGCAATGAACCGCCAGTTCGAACAAGATTGACGCAGGAATTGATGGAAACGTACAATTGGGAATCATTGGTGCATGCAGCTAACTCACCAGACTTGGTGCCATCAGATTATCACTTGTTCGCATCCATGGGTCATGCATTAAAAGAACAGGTCTTCAATTATCACGCAGAAGCCAAAAAATGGCTCGATGATGAGTTTGCGGCCAAGAAACGACCAATTACCTAAGAGATGGGGAAAATATGTCGCTAGCTATGGCTATTATTATGAAGTTTAAATTTGTCGTCATTTTTTCACAATAAACGTTAGAAATTGGAAAATATAGTTTCATTTCACAGGTTTGTACAAGTGGAAATTAAAAGGCTGTATTTATTTTTTGTTATTGTTGAATAAGAGCATCTCAAATACCCCTACGATAGATACACTTTGGGAGCAAAAACTTTTATTATTTTTTTGAAAAACCAAATTTTTGTTGTTGTGATTTTTCTACTTAAGAAGGATGTTCCTTCAAAGAAACAAATTGAAAGCTTATGTACTATTAGAAAAAATAAGAAAAAATATATAGCAACCCTTTATAAAATAACTTTCTCTAATACTTTTTTAATTCATAATTAGTTCAATGTTGTTGTTTTTATTCACACAAATTTTTGATTTCTCTATTCAAATGATATTATTATAGAAGTCTATTTGAATTTGGTCAAATCATCATACAAGACAAAGAATTTTCATAACTTTGTCAATTTTAATTACTGACAACATCCTTAACAAACCACTTTTTGTGCTTTATTGAATAAAAATCATGTAAAACTCAATATATCAATTACAAGACACAGTATGCAACATGAAAAACTCACTCTACTTTTTGTGACAAGTATAATAGCATGATTATATTTTTTTTTATTAGATAAATTCATTTTTGATTTTCTTGAGAAAAATTACTATTTCATGACTCTTCCATTTCATGCTAAACTACTGAAGGGATTGCAGTTTTATCACTCATAATTTGATTATAATTACGTGAAATTAGTACACAAATAAAAACGAAATGAGAGCAATAATAATTAATAATTGGTAGTTGTAGCGCCTGATGTTGTTTTGAAAAGTAAGATTTAGTGCAATGAACAAATTGCAAGTTGTACAAAATACTAACTTGTGTACGACATATGTTATATATATATATATGTCAATTGAGACGTTACCTAATGGTACGAACTGTTGTTTAGCACTAGGAGTTCACGGTTCGGTTTGGTATGCGTACTACTATGAGTTAAGAATATCGAAAAATTTGACTGACGTTTGTGTCAAATTATATATCAAAATATTCATTGGTGTTTGATATACGCGTCCTTTTGTGAAGAGCTAAAATCGAATTTTTTTTTTAAAATGTTTAAAATGCAATTTAAAGAAAGATTGTTGAAACTAAAAAAATTGAAATGAATAATCCAGACTGTATTTTTTTGAAATTTTGAGAATCTGGAGTTTATTTCTCGTGATGCATAACCAATTACTCAAGAAACCAACCCTCCGATTTCACTGGTCAACAAATTTGAACTTTCAAAAATCCTAAGGGGTATAAGTATAATAAAAGTTATTCATTTTTGCTTGCTCATTTCAAATCTGTAATTTTTTTTTCGAGAGTCCTAAAGTTTTCAAGAAATCGGACCCTACTTTTTTAGCTTTTTTGGCCCATTTTCCAGCTTCAACTTCAATTTAAGCCCAGAAGGATACAAATTTTGAGCGTGAAAAAAATTATGATTGGCTAGTGTTTTTTATATTACTTTCATTTCCAGTCTTTGTTTTCACCTTAAAGGACTCATAGGGGCGTAGGGCACCAGAGTAGGCCCAAAAGTCGGCTATAACCTTTGTACTTAAATAACCCCTTGAATATTACATGGAATTGATTAATGAGGAAGGCACTCAATAGCTGAGACTCACAGCTTTCAAATAAGATGTTATGCTCTCGATAAAAGTCCTTAATTAAGAAGAAATAGCGCGCAGAAGGATTAAGTGAGTTATTGATTTATAGCGAATTTTTGCTCGAAATTGAATGAAAGTTTAAATAATTAGATGGACGAAGTTAAGGACTCTTATCAGGCGCTTGACATTTCGTTTGAAAGCTGCGGGTCAGGGCTTTCGAAAAAAAAATACAAATTTGAAATCAGTGTGCAAAAGTGAATAACTTTTATTATACTAATACCCCTTAGGATTTTTGACTGTTGACCAGTGTTTTCAATTATAATAGCATATCTAAACTTAGCAGTTATTGATCTGTAATTAATATTGACTTATTACAAATTAACTGAATTTGAAAATTGGAAAAACGTTGTCACATGTGCATTACATCGAGGAGAAAAGAAAGACCACTTTTAGGGGAATGAAATGAATTTCAGATGGTTAAATAAAGATTTTTTGATTCCCAATATTTTCTGTCCATAGTTGTATACCATTTTGAAATTGGAAACTTGTAACAACTTGGTTAATTGTTAAACTCAAAATTTAAATGAATATTCCAAACTATATTCCTTTGAAATTTTGAGAATCTGTGGTCTATTTCTCGAGACACATAATCCATTACTCATTTTTAATTTTAATCGCATGTCTAAACTAGGCAGTTATTGTTCTGTAATAGATATTGTCTTGATACAAACATTGTAACAGTTTTGAAAGTTTTATAAACAAAAACTAAAAACGTTGGGACATGTGCATTGCATCGAGGGGGGGGGGGTATATTTTTTCCCCATTGTATACATAGACAGGGTGTCCCCAAAAAAATGTATACTCATCTAAAATGAAATAAAATAAAAATGATTAAAAATAAAAGTGTTCGAATATTAACATGTATCATTTTTCTGTTTTTTTTTTCACTCCTTATTCTCAAACTGGCGCCCACTTTGATCCAGGCACTGCTGACAACACCAAGCAATATAATCACACACAATATGAAAAAATTATCTTGCTATTTGGGTGCATGAATAAATTTTCTTTTTTCAAAGTTATGTCTGGCTGTCATTCCTGTCTTGAGGGGTTGAGTAGGAAAAAAGCACAAAAAGTTAATTTATTGGCTATATACAACTATTTACAATAATGTAGTCAAAATACACGAAAAAGACAAAAAATGATGCTTGTAAATATTCTCAAAATTATATTTTTATTTTTAATGTGTATGCATTTTTTTGGGACACCTTTTATGTATAAAGTAGGATATTGAGTCTAACATTATTAGAAAATTTAGTGAATCCAAGTTATTTTGCTCGGATTTTTCCTAAAAGTATAAAAAAAGATTATCTAACTTTAGATAAAATATTTTTTAAATATCATTGATATTAGCTATCAATGTTAAATACTGCGTTATAAACTTTAACAAATCAACTTTTAAAGGAAATGAGTCAATAAATAAATGTGTTATACACAGTACACTTCCTCCCTTTCAGTAATTTTATTTCCATTTTTAACGATGAGATATTTATTTTTAAGGACAGTCTGTAAAACATTTTTTGTAGATATTACTCTAGTATATTTTAACGTATAAGGAAGAAAATTGAGTTTGTTTTTTGATTTCTTATAAAAAACATACTTCTTTGACTACATTTTTTAATTTTCCCTCGGGGAAAGTCACAAAATTTACTCTCAGTTTTTAATTTTGAATATTTTTCAATTAAAATTTTAACAGCGTAAATAGCTGAGATGCATATCTCTCATATCATGTTACAATAAAATAAATTGTAAAGACCCTATTTAATATCGTAATTCATCCTTGAACTTTTTATTAACGTTAACAAAACAAAAAACACAATGGATCAAGATAAAATCCTCATTTTCTCAAAAACTGTTCATTAAAAAAAGTTGCCTATCTGGAAACGTAAAATATAGACTATAAGAAGTGTGAAAATGTCTTCAAAAGATTTTAGGGATCTCAAATATGATCTATACCACCACCGTATATATATATATATATATATATTTGAATTTGAAAACTCATGTTTTAATCTATAAAATTTCTATCCAAAAGACTTTTTGCCATCATATGAGAAGAATAAGTATTATTTGATTTGTAACTTTCCCGTTTCCCATTCTAGACGGGTTAAGAAAAGTTACAACAAAGTTTTCTATGGAGGTTGTAATCATATCTTAAATTCAATACTTTTTGTTACATAAATGCACTTTTTTTATTATACTTTTATTTATTTTTTTGTTCTTCTTTTTCTCTTGGCAAACAATCTGTGATTGTTCAAATGATCAAAAGAATACAACAAGAAATCTTTCCATCAAAAGAAAACAAGAATAAAGAAACAATTTACATATTATAAAAATAAGTTATTTTTGTCTCTTTGTATCTAGACACTAACAGTGTGAGGTAAAAATAAATGGAATTAAATAAAGGAAAAAAAAAAACTTCTTAAACAAAAGTTTCACTTTTTCATTCACTTTGATCATTTGCAAAAAGAAAAGGTAATGTAAACTTTGTATCAACTCTCAATGAAATGACATTGATTGTGCGTCAAAAGACAAACTAAATAAAATGAAAACAAAGAAATATATTCAATATTATTTAAAGTTTTATTGTTAGGATGTGTAGGAGAACTCTCGTCAATATATTTAAAATTATTTTAAGTAGAACTTGACCCATCTCTTTTTTTTTATTAATAAAAAGTCATTAATACACTGAAAGTTGTTTTAAATAAAAATATTATTTTGTTAAAAAAGTTGTCAATTTCATTTAAAAAAACAAATAATAAAATAAGTATCCGCATCAGTTTTTAAAAAATTGAATACATATCAGATTCTAAAGTTAATATCCTTATTATTGAGCAGGACTCGATCGTTTTACTGTTCCTAGATTTAAATATCATGATACACAGTAGCTATTACTAAATTAGTTGCGGGCAGAAGGATTTCGAAATTAGCTGAAATCCCTCTACACGCTACTACTTCAGTCTATTGCAGTTATTTTATAGTAGCTCTACCGTGAGTCTTTGAATTCTAGCGGATTTTTGCTTGAAATTGAATGAAAATTTACATATTTAGATGGACGATTTCTTCTTGGTTAGGGATTCTTATCAAACACTTGACATCTCGTTTGAAAGCTGTGTGGATCAGCCTTTGAATGCATTCCTTATTAATCCATTTCATATAATATTCAAGGAGTTATTTAAGTACAAAGAATTTGGCATACTTTCTCCGCCTGTGTCCTCTGGAGTCCCTTTAGGTCAAAACAAAGACTGAAAATGGAATTTGCATTAAATACACTAGCGAATCGTTATTTTTTAATGTACAAAATGAGTATTCTTCTTGGCCTAAAGTTGAAGTTGGAAAATGGGCTAAAAAAGCTAAAAAAGTAGGGTCCGATTTTTCAAAAATCGTCGGACTCTCGAAAAAAAAAATTGAAATCAGCGTGCTAAGCTGAATAACTTTTATTATACTTATACCCATTAGGATTTTTGACTGTTGACAAATGTTATTTCAAATTGGAATAACAGTAGTAACACATTTTTGGCTCAAGTATGAAAATAAATTGATCTTGCTGGCATTTTTCTTTAAGTCCCAGAACTTAAAAACATATTGGAACTTTTATTTTCGAGTTAAAATAAATTATTATCTAACAATCAGGGTGTAAAAATTTACTATTACGTGTTATCCTACAATAAAATATTTCCCTCAAATTCTGAATATTAGCAAAACAAAATATTTAAATCAAAGAGCCTTAACATAATCTGGGAATGTTTAATGATGAAATTCTTAAAATACATCTATTGATTTCAAAACACTGGCGGCCAATTTTCAAGAAGACTATTGATTATATATTTAGGTATTGGTCAGAAATCCATGGCTTGCATGATGTTTTTACCTAGCCCTTCAAAAAATATAAATCTTCTTAGTATTCAAAGAGTTACACCAAAAAAAAAATATTTCTGTGATAGAAAAGAACATATTTTAGGATTTATTTTTCACTAAAAATATTTTCCTGATTTTTTTTTTTTTTTTGTTGCGACTTTGCAATTTTGATTCTATTGTAAAAATAGGCAAATAAGAATACTTACAAGACTGGGGATGCAATATTTGAAAAGCTCGATAAAAAATATCGAACTATCAATTAAATACCCGTTGTCAGAGGTGAGAAATTGGATTTGAACTCGAATCCTTATTTTGAAGACTTGAGACTCAACTAGACCTCAAAATCAAACACTCGAGACCGGATTCTTCTGAACTTGAGACCATTTTAAAGAAATTTCTAATACAACCTTTTCAATTTTGTATGAAGTTTCAAGCAGTTTTCAACGAATTTTTTTGAGGGAGATGAAGGAAACTCAATTTGTGTCGCATGCTTTTTACTTGGTCATGTCAACTATGGTCACTCTTTTCCTCGTCTAGCTTTCTTTAAGTCTGGAATATATTTGTAGAAATAAGATTTGCGCAGTAAATAGATAGTAGTCCATGAATTAAACAATCTCTGGTTATAAACGGGTATCCTCAAATGCAAAAAAAGTGTAATTTACATAAATGGCACAAAAATTGAGCTCATTTTGCGAACATGGATCTAAAATTTGGTATTTACAAAATCTAGACTTGAAATAAGCTAATGAGAAATCTGAGGACTAAAATAATTAAGGACTTGAACGAGACATGAACATCTAAGCAAACATTTGTGACTCGATAAAAAAGCTTTTTAACCTCTACTTAAACTTACAATTTAAATTTTCTTTCTCCAACCTCTGCCTTTTACTAGACTCAACTGCCTGTTTGACTTATGAATTTGAATTGAGAAAAGAAAAGAATAATATACAAATATCATTCGTGCAGGGAGAACACAAATAAAGTTTTGAATGCGAAAAATGATTGGTAAATTTTTTTTTGTGTAAAATCTTCATATTTTTTAACTCTTATTTTAGGGCAGTGGTTCTTAAATTTGTTGGAGGTACTGAATCCCACAAGTTCGGTACATGCATTCATCAAACCCTTCGTAGTTGGACAAAATAAAATGTGTTTCTTTTCCTACAATTTCAAAAGTTAAGTAATTAACTATAATTACTATAGACTGTATTAGTGCACAAACCGTACCATGATTAACCGAACCTTGAGGTTCAATCGAGCCCAGATTAAGAACCACTGTTTTAGAGGAAGGATCTAAAAATAAATGAGTAGTAATACAAAAAAAGAATATAGGTGGCCACCTTTTTTTTTTATTTTTCAAACCATAAAACTGTGACTTTTGATAACAAAAGTCAACACGATTTAAAAAAGTTCAAAAGAAGAAAAAAAAAAAAAAAAGAACAGAGGTGCCAATCTTTTTTTTTCTTTTCAAATCATAAAACTGTAATTTTTCATTACAAAAGACCCATTTCTAAATATGACAATTAAGAAACAGGATGAAAAAAAAGCTTTAGGACCAAATACATACATTAGATTCTGCTAGAAGGGTTGCTTTTGAAAGTACAATGTAGAGACGTGGAGGGGGGGGGGAAGTACTTTTTTTTTTTTTTTTTTTTTTCATGGGTAGATAGATAGAAAAATAATAATAAAAAGCACTTAGAGTATTCACTCCTACATTCCATTTATGATGTTGATGGCTAGGAAATTAATGTATGAGTCTACCTTCATTTCATAATGGTTAATATGCTCTCAAATACACATAGCTTTAGACTGGCTTTGATTAATAACATACACTAATGAGACCACTCTATAAATACATATAAACATTGATGTATGTATATATGTATTTCTCTTCCTATCATCCAAGAAAATGGTTGGAAAAAATAAAAGAAATAATAGACAAACAAGTAAGGGGAGAAGGGAGACAATGAAAAAAGACTCAAAACGGATTCGAACACCAAATGTCTATAAAATAAAGTGAATTTTTTATTTTAATTTTCATAAACTATGAGACGATTTTTTTGTTTACCAGGGGGCGCTGAGTATGCCATGAATTACTTTAAAACTAACTACGCAACCTCCATGAATTCAACTTTTTAATTCAATAAAAACAAGTAAAATTCTTTAATACGAAAAACAAAAGCGACATCTTGTGAGGGGAAAAAGTTATCCTCGTAGCCAAGGAAATCTCCCTCAGTTTCATGACTTACTTTATAACATTTTTAATGACTATAAGACTTTATCTCTTTACTTTTTTTTATACATAACAAACCTATAGATTTTCATTAAAAGTCAATTCAATTAAAAAGCACCTACGATTAATAATTTTCCTCATAATTTTCACTTGATTGTGCAAATGTAAAATGCCAAACATCAGTAGATACACGTTACTTTGTAATATTCAATATTAGATTACATAAATTAACTTTAGCCCAGTTATAATTAATAATATGTCTAAGTAAATTACTTTTTACTGAGTAAAGCGTACAAATATTTTCAATAATTATTATTATTATTGTTCAATGGGGTATTCAATAAACTCACAAGACTTTTACTATTGCAAGATAGTCGAGAAGTCGTGGGCCTCATTAAATAATCTACACACAAAGTAAGCAATGTTCACATTCTATTGAGAGCTATGAGCATATTCATAATATGATATTAGGATATTCTAAATCAGTAATTTTTAAACTGGATCATGAAAATTACTTTTTTGACTATTTTATTCCCTTCTTTAGGATATCTAAGATTATATTTAACACGGATTAGTAAAAAAAATGAAGCAACTTTGTTGCCTTATATTTATTTATGAATGATTAAATATCAAGTTTACAACCTAAAAAAGCAAACTTTAACCCGGGGGTACATTTATTTTAGATTGAGTACCTCTGCTGCAAATACAAGGAATGTGAAAATGAGCACAGCGAAACGAATTAAAAATGCTAATAATAGTTAAAAATTAAAAAAGCAACAACCGTTATTTAAGAAAATAAAAGGTAGTGGCGGTCAGCAGTGGCGTATCACGTGGCGGGACAGTATAACCCAAGCTACTCATGCACATATATGAAGGACAAATTCTAACGATCAAATATTGTAATTATATTCACATTTGCTAATTAATTAGTGTCAGGCTTTTTTTGACACTCTAAATAATCAAAGTTCCATAAGACAACAAACATTAAAAATTTTGTTAAATCTCTCTCTCTCTCTGAAATTTATATATGAATGTTATAATGGCAATACTACAAATGGAGAATTAGAAATAAATACACCTTTAAATGATGAAATTTAACATTTTGTTGTGTGTAGTAATCAATGAATGAAAATACAGGTTATTTGTGGAAACATTATGAATAATATATTTTTTGTAGAGAATCAATCTCATTTTTAAAAAAATGGGTTTTTTTTGGTATCCTGTTTTTCGTCAGAATTCAAAGCTTGTTTTATATCTCAAGGTAGTATTCTATTATAAATTGTTCTATTTTCAGCATATACAAGATGAGGAGTGGATTTAATTCTTTCAAAGATTCCTTTTTACCTTGTTTATACATCCCTTAAATTTCCTTTAGTTTCTAATGATCTCACCAATGGCATGGCTTGAGACATAATAAAGTTGTATTTTAAATTAATAAGAGTTTGTTCAAAATTAATCAACATTTGACAATAATATAGTAAAAAACAATACTTATGCAAGACTCAATGACTTTTTCACAATACCTCATGTGAATAAAATTATACTCCCAACAATTTCACTATTTACACACATGAATGGACTTCAAATTTGACATCATTAGCGTTAGTTACATGATTTTAGAAGTCAACTCAAAATATTATCAACCCACTTTGATTTGATTGATTAATTTTTTGACTTTGACACTAATTACATAGTATATTCAATATCATTTTTGTTGGTTCCAACAACCACTCAACCTATACGAATTATTACATAATAGTATTAACATATCTTTAGCTTAATTTCAAAACATTTTTTGCTTCAAAGTCCTATCAACAATTGAATTTTCTGGTCCATTATTATCAATCCTTTAATATTATATTATATTAAGATCAGATCTCATTTCTTTTGTTGCATGTCAATGTTTGGTTATTTCTTAAGTATATCTATATATAACATTTACATATAATGCAATGAATAATAAAATCCATTGGCAATATATGTAACATGGATTATTGTCAATTTAATAAGTTTTTGGCATCATAGTCCAAACAAGTTTTATTGATCAATAGTTCCGTAACTATAAATTCGATTTTTATATTTGTAATACATATTAAGAAGCTGAGGAAAGTAGATCTTTAGTATTGAATTCCTCATTCAAGCAAAACATTATTTGAAAGGCAAATACAAAATAAAAGTTGGCATAGTCTAGAACAGGGGTGTCAAACTCATTTCACATTGCAGGCCACAACCGACCCCTAGGTAGACGTCGTGGGCCAGACTATTAAAATTGTAGCATACTTAGCTATAAATAATAACCAAAGTATCATCATGTCTTCCCTTTGTTCTGATTTAAAGAAGAACAAGGACATTGTTAACTTTAACTCGAAATTTATTGAACAACAAACACTTTTACAAGTCATTTCACAAAATTACAAAAACTTTAAGTAACTATAAAATCGAAAATTATAATAATGAACTTTACATGAGACATATAAAGAAAGACTAGCCCCTAGCGGATAATTTTTAAACTACATTTAATTAAAAAATTTAATCCATGTCGTTTTTATGTATTTTTTCCACTTTTAAATATTCCTGCGGGCCTGATTGAGCCTCCTTGCGGGCCGTATGTTTAACACCCCTGGTGTAGAATGATGTCCCTGATATCAACGTTGCCTGGTCCCCCCTACACCTAGGTATTTGAGAACATAAATGTGCGTCTCGTCAAACTCCATCCTAATTACTCTTACATGAATGTAAAAAAAAAAAAAATGCCCTGAGTAGTATTTATTCTTCTTATTTTTTATTTTCTGTTTAGTCTGCTAACAGCTCCTACAATACAACAATAAAATCCTTGAATGCTCTATATAGACTCTCACAAAATGCATCAATCAGACGATGAATATTATGTAAGTAATATAATTAAACACAATTCTTTCTCTAATAACTGTACTTGAATGTATGTAAGCATTTAGTCAGAATGATGATCACCACCACCCACTTTAGAACACTCTTTGATGAATGACTACAATAATAATAATAACAATAATAAAAGAAGAAACAAGTTCTTCCTCTTGTGTCCATACTATTAAGCTACTCAAGTCCAACAATATACATATATATATATATATATACAAATACAGAATATTATTTACAACAAACATTTGCTCTCAACAGACTCCCAGATTGAACTCATTCAAAGAGTAACATGCTATTAAGTGTGTCATTAAGGATATGTCTAAGATGAGAGTAAATAGTACAACTCACTACGTCAGTTGACAATCTACATATAAGCACACATTAGAGAGTGGCATATCATTATTCTATAAATTCCATTGAGAGTGTCTGTTGAAAGCTCTGTTATATTGAAATGATTTAATAATTCGTCAAAAAGTATTTTATTAAATAGACATTAAATCTCCTAGTTAAGGATTTCGGGCTTTAATTACAAATACGTAATATTATTGTTATTTCGTATATTTCAAATCTATTTCAAATGCATGGTTATTGAATGGGTCTTGTGAATGATTCATTTACCAATCATTTTGATACAAAGGGAGGTCCTATGAGTTGTGATGCTCATGTGAAAGTTTTTTGACCATTGCACGCACTATAATTTATTCCTCCACCAATCATTTTACTTATTAGTATTACTTTTCCTCAATGTATGTATATCCATGTGTAAAGAAAATGACGATTGATTCATCACTATGAACATGCCCTTCAAATCTTTCCAACTTATATAAGGATTTGCACCGGCTCTGCATAAAGGAGGATATCCCATAAAGCAGTTACTAATATTCAAATCTGTGATTGATGGAAACCCAATAAAAAACCAATACTAATAATCGTCTTTCTCTCGTTTGGTTTCTATTGGAAATTGGGAAATTATTATTTTTTAAATAGTTTTTTTTTATTATTATTATTTTTTGTTAAGAAAAAGTGGAGCAGAATTTGTAACAAATTTTTAAACTATTTATATCAATTAAAAATGAATTGAGCAGTACTTTTATAAAGCCACGTAGGTGCAGATCCTAAACTAATTACATAATAATATAAATAACTACTCATGTTCACTTTTTTAGACTAAAAATAGATAAACCTATTCAAGGTTTAAGATGATCAAAAGATACATGTTCTTACATAGATTTTTTTAGGATTTTTTTTCTATTTATTATGCATGAAAAAACAACAAAAAAAGTCAAATCAAAACTCAATTACACATTAAGAATACATTTTTTATATGACAAAGTTACTACTATTCTACTCTATATACAAGGAAAATAAAGTGTAATAAATTTTTCTTGGGGGGGGGGGAAGGGGGTAATCAAGTTTATATTTTTAAGAGCTAATTAATTTCTAGAAAAATGGAAAAAAAAACAACAGAAAAAGAAGTGAAAGAGAAAAGAAACTAACTTTATATTGTTGAGAAAATAATAAATATGTATGTAATTACGATTTTAAGAGTCTTTTTTCTTGATTAAAAATCTGTATAACTTTTTTTTTAATGCAGAGCCATCACGATGATGTTATAAGCATTGACTCTCTCGAAACCTTTCCCTTCTCCTCCAAAAAGAGAGAAAAAGAAAGAGAGAGAGGGAAAAAGGCCTACAATCAACTATACAATATGTTGTCATTTGATAGTAGAAAATTATTCAAAGCTAAAGAGCAGCTAATTTAAGCTTAACCCGTCAACGTTCAGAAAACTGATAAAATGAACATGAGTAGAAAAATTAAAACAGCTGACAACAAGCTACATAGTAAACTTTTATGTTGTGGAAATACGCTGTGATGTATTCTACATTTATGAAGATCTTATCCTTTGCGTCAAAAAGAGAAAAGAAACTTTTTGAAGCAAGGGTTGAGAGAGTCAATAAGGATAAGACCTTCAAAAGTTGGTTCATAGACCCATACCGATCTCAAAAACCATATCATTTTTTGTTAACAAATATCTACTATTTAATAACAAATGATTCCTTTCTTGAGACATGTATTGGTCTATAGACCAACTTTTGAAGGTTTTAATCTCTTGGTCCTGGGAGATGTACAGAGTCTTAACCACAACATTAGCTCACAGCCTAACAAAAGTTTAATAAATCATTTAAGTTTGATAGTCAACATTTCCTTCGTTGGTTTTGCCTTATTCATTTCCATAATACATGAATCTATTATTACGCTTGAGGGAATTTGAATAAAAGGAGTTATATTGTTATGTAGATAATTTTAAGATAATAAGTTCACTTATTACTAATATGAAGAAAAATTTAGCTAGCTAGACCATATTCATTGAATTATTATTGATTCTCCAAAAATTTTAATCAATGCAAACCTTACAAGAAAAAATATATTTACATATTAGTGGGACAAAATTTGAAGAAAAAATAAATTCAGTTTGAACCATTCAAAAGTAGATAATTAAGAGGTATTACTTGAAACAATCCAGTCGAGAAATATTGTTGCTAAGATAAGCTTTGACTAAAAGAATTTTTGAATTTTACAAAAATTATTCCAATCGTTAATTATGATTTTGTAGAGATTTTTTTTTTTACATGATGAGGGATGGACTTCCATCTATAGTTCAAATTAAATTTTAGCCCATTTTATGTATATTGGCCTTCTTCAAATTTATTACTCCATTTTTAAGTAATCTTTTAATTTATTTGTGTTGTTTACTGTTTCTATTTTATTAAATATACATAATTGGTTATGTGTTTTGCTATTTTTGTTGTGACTATGTCGATTTCAATTTGGTTAGTTCTCTCACAAATATCTGTTTTGTTCTTTCAAAGTATGTCTTAAATATATAAAATTGTAGTAATAATCATTTCAAGTTACATTTTCATTGTATTTTTAATTTAAATTATAATTAATAGTATTTTTTCTTTTGTTATAAATCACATTCCCTTTTTCGAATCAATGCTTAGTTTTTCTAATATAACTATATATGTAATGGTAAATTTTCCTACTTTATTAATGTTTTTTATAGAAAAATTTAAGTTACTTCTAAATTTGTTACTTAAAAAAAAATGATGATATGTGAAATGATGAAAAAATATGTCGAATAAAAAAAAGTAAAGACAAGATCAGATGATGGTTATATATAATTATATATTTTTCTTTAGTGTGTAATATGAATTATAGATTTTACTTTAAAATATCATTTATATATTTAACTTACCAAATGTTAAATTAATCCGTAGTAATCCGTAATTTAGCATCATTTGAAGCTACAATAATATGTATCCGTTTAAAATTATGTTGAAAATTATAAAAATGATTGTAGTTTTGAAGTGTAATACCAATTGAGGCATTTAAAGGTTTATACACTATGTCTATTAATTGTGTATATAAAATAATTTTGTTCAATTTTTTTCAAGTCAAGTTCGAATTCATGAAAAATGACTCAGGTCTCATGTGCTAGCATTAGTTAGTAGCGGATTGATGTTTCCATTCTTACCAAATTTTTATTACCACTAAATTGTTTATAATAATCTGTTCTTAAGCAAAGCAGCAAAATAATGACATTCTACATTCGTTCTCTTTAAAATTAATGGTCTGAAATTTTACCTTAATTCAAGGGTACCATATTTTTGTATGACATCATTTTGGCCATGTTTGTAGAATTGGCTCTTTTCTCTCATCCTTACTTATGTGAAATTATCTAAATGTTTTTTTAGACAGATTAAATTTATATATATGTATATATATATATATATATATATATATATATATATATATATATATATATATAGACGATAAAAGATATTCTCATGAAGACAAACTCACTTAATGCAGTCCAAGGATGTACCCAAAACAATAGCATTGAAGGTCTAATGATGATTATTCCTCGTAAAAGTCCAAAGTGATTCATTACTTATATGATTATAATCAGATATAAAAAACGTACATACTATTCTCATCCATATTTTCAATCTTTGGCCATTTCATTAGTAAAATTAATGGCTTCTTTTTTTTTTTTTGCATAGGCACATGTACATAAACTGTAATATCTTGTTAAATAGAAGTTCATTTATTTAAAAAAAGTATATATTTAAAGTTATTTTTTTTTTCCTTTTGCAATGCAATTAGATCGATTCTAAAACTTTGTGTGTAGTTATACGTAAAAGCCTTCCAAAAATTGAATCTCAATGTTATTTTTATAATAATATTCACATCGTATTTTCTTTTGTCAGCTGTCGATTTGTAGACTTTCCTTACTATGTGATCTTACGAACGTTTGATTAGTTGACCTCAAATCAAATCTTGTTCAGGAAGAAGAAGTTTCCTACTTTGAATAAAAAACTGTTTTTATAAAGCTCATTATTCCAGGAATATAAAAATGTACACTGTGTTTTTTGTCAGCTGTTTTTTTCTTTCCCTAAATCAATTACTAATAGCAGTTTAATGTTCTAAACGATGTTTATTTGTGGATATTTGATTACCTGGCTCTTTTTTTAAGCTGAAATATATTTTCTACTATTCATTCGAAAGTATAATAACAACAAATTTTTATTTATTTTCTCTCTCTCAGTTTGGTAATGGAAAAATTGAGAGATACACGTGGACCTGACAAAAAAATAGGATGACTCCAAAGCCTTATGACTGCATATTTAAATGTTCTATGCCTACATAAGTAAGTACTTCTTCCTTATATACACAATATAAACTATGCAAGAAGCTACTGAGACCATTGATTCGTTAAAAAGCATTTGTTTCTTATTTAAATATATAATTAATCTTCTTAATTATGTACAACCATAGACCATATTATTATTATTATTATTATTATGTGTTCATTATTATTTTTTTCTTTATGTATATTTATATTTTTGTATTCAAGGCTCGACCTTGGACTATAAAAATAAAAAATATCAAATATACATTAGATTTATGAAGAATGTTACACATAAAAAAAAATGACCTTTTTTTAATATATATTTTTCGTTACGTGTATATTGTAAGGAATTAAATATTTTTGCTATAAGTATATATATATATATTAAGGATTTTACCATATTGTGGTGTGTGACTAAAACCTTGCGTGAATTGTCAAATATGGAATATATACATATAACGAATTAAAATAACTAAGTAAATCTGGTGAAGCGTTAAATTTAAAATAATACAAGAAAAAAAAGCAAAAAAGAGTACATAAGCAAAAAACGAATGTTCATTGTACCTTTCCCTTTTCGTGACACTTCTCATTACCTCTTCTTGTTTTTATTTTTATTTTTACTTTTCTGTGTGTGTGTGTTTCTTTGCGTAATCCTTCTTAACATAAAAAAAAAATTTTTTTATATAAATATAAAAATTATGTGCCTTATTTCGCTTTTTGATAATAATAATTTGTTAAAAAACATTTTTTACTTGCTCCTTTTTCATTATTTGTGATAACAAATGACAAATATGTGACAGTTATTATCAACATTAATTAAACTGCCACCTAGGATCTTTGAAAAAAGTTATGATAGACTGCCCTACTTCCGTACTTTTTGGTATTTTCTAGGAATAAGTTACTAAAAAAAGTTACATTCTATTTTTAAAAGTTTCCTTTGAAAATTAGATGTCTTGATATCAATTTTTAAAGGTCATAGTTTTGTTTTGAGTCTTGTAACTCGTTCTTTGAACCCCTTCAAAGTCTTGCTCTCCTCCGTCTCAAATCCTAGATCAAATCAACTTTATAAAAAATGTATTTTCTATAATTTTTTTTTATTTTCTCTTTTTCTCGATCCATTAAACTCTAGTTATCATTTGGCCTTAACTCCTCAAATTCCTGATCTCAGATAAAGGTGTCTTGACCACAACACTGCTAAAAACTAAAGGGTCATATTTTCAATTATTAATTATTTAAGTGTCACATAAGAGCATTTAAGCATTTATACACCTAAACATATTTTTGTGATAGCTTGAAAAGGCCTCTCTGTGAACCAATTTTGGTAAATCTTATTTATCGACCTTTTGAATCAATAAATATACAATAGCCATTTATTTTTCTTTTTTCAATATCAAATAGAGAAAATAAGTTGAATGTTTTTGCAAAGTACTTCTCATTTTTATTTGTTAAGGAGATAAAATATGAATAATATTAGCTGAAAGTTTTTTATTTATTCAAACAGAACTTAACTAAAGTCTAAATTGTTGGGGTTTTTTTTTACCAGTAAATGAATTTATTAAGATTAATTTATCAAAAAAATTGTCATTTTCAGTATCACATATATCAAAATAGACCCACGTTGAAAAAAGGTTTCTAAAGTTTGTATTTTTTAAGTTAGTATGGATAAATTCAATGTTCAAGAAAATTAATTAATTCTCTGGCTTTTTCATGTGAAATTAGGACTTTTAAATTTTTTAAAAATGTTTATCAACCTTCCGAACAATCATAATACATATCATTCATCGATTCAATGATCAGTGATGAACACTTTACTTTAAAAAAGTAATTTTCCACTTGTTACAAGTTGCTTATACAAAAAGTAACACAGATCTTAAAGAACAAAAGTATTTTTTTTACCCATAAAGGTAAGGGGTTAGTTACTTTAAGAAATGACACTTTATTTTATACTCAATAATTTAATTAACAAAGTAATATTAATAACTACCTCATTTTGAATTGGAACCCTTGCAATACAATTTAAAATACGCTAATAGAGTATATATGAGACGGTTAAAAAGTCAAATGAAAGTAATGGTATCCCAGGATAAAAAGTTCTAAATACTTCGTTTGGATATTCATATTTTAGAAGGGCTTTTGCAAGTCATTGCTATTTTAATGTCTTCATCAAGAGTTGGATCTGCCAAAGGGTCGACAACTATAACCTCCAAACGAGAGCTACCAAACAAGGAGTTAAAAGCTCTGGAGCAGACTCGTTCCTAAATTATTATCCTATTCATATATGGCCTTTGCAAATTTGATTGAAACTTTTGGTCATTCTTATGGACTTTACATATCTATGGAGTTTTAAAAAAGAAATGAATATTGAAAATTGAAACATAAGCTATTTTAACTATGTCTTTTTCTACAAAAGTCTGAGCATCATCTTTGGCAATAGTATGTTCTAGCACTAGTCGGTATATTGAAGGTATTTCTAAGATAAAATGTGACGTAATTCACAAATAGTCTGTCCTTAGAAAGTATATTAATTTGCAAACCTGTGACCAAAAATGTCTTGTCTTCAGTTTCTACTTTATATTATTTGGATCTTTTTTTTTTAACATACAGAGTATATCCTTTATTGCCCCATTGGATTTGTCAGTGAGGCTCTGAACAAAATTACAGATGTGTATTTCATAAATAAAGATCATTCCATAACAAATCGACAAAATGTCTCCCGACCATCTCTGAATTGAGTTATTTTTAGTACATTGATAATATAATATTAAAGAAAATAAGGGGTGTCAAATTTTAGATTGGGGATTTGATATTCAATTTGACGGAATGCTCTTGTATGATTGTTGTACTCATTAATGTTTGAATCAATTATAAGTATCAATTTGAGTTATTTTCCTTCCAGTTACTTTGACTGTAAATCTATTCACTTCGTCCTTTCTATTTTCCCCTGGCATGATGAATTCTTACATCCAATCGCTATGATTTCTTAGAGGAGGCATTGCCTTTCTTCGCAAATGCCTTCTTGTAATTGACATTCTAGTCGACTTGGTTGTCGACCTTGAGGACTATCGATATTTTTTCTTTCTTGCTTTAAATTTTAATTGTTTTCGTCTAATTATGTGCAAATAGCGTCGCAAACCATCCCCATTTTGAGTAGATGATAGTTATTTAACAGGCCTATCAAGTATCATTTTTTCTTTTTTTATTCGTACTAATATCCAAATGACTCGAAATAACAAAATTGACTCAAGTTACCAAATTGTAAAAACAAATCAACTGCGTAATTATAGTATGTCAAATACATTTAAATATTGCTATCATGTCTTTTTTTTAAAAAAAAAAAAATTAAAGTGCAAATAGGAAAATATTATAACCATTGATTTTATAGTCAGAAAAATGACTTCTGAAATGTACATAAAACACTTTAAAAAGTTGTAGAATTAAAATAAAAACGTTTTTTAGCTTGACACGTCAAAAAATTAGTATAGAAATCAAGTAGAAAAAATAAGAAAGTTGAAATACCCTAGAGTACACTTTTAAAAGGCTTTCACAACCAAAAAAAAAATTGACTTTATAACAATTTATCAATACATAGATATAAAAAATAATTAAAAAAATAAAAAAATTGTGACCTTATAAAGGTTGAGAATTCTTCGAATAGCGATTTATTTTTTTGTGACCAAAAGGGACTTTAAAAATATGTTAATATTTGTAAATTGTTTAGAAATTCAATTAAAGTATTTACATACCTTTGTATTTATTGAAATGTGTTCTTTTATTTTTATTTTGTTACATTCTAGCTTTCGAGTCGTAATACATATCTATATATAGGGTGTATTCACTTTTTATTTTTTTCCTGTATGAGTGCAGAAATATGCATCTGTTTCACCCGTGATCGAACTGCTGTAAATTATAAATCAATATCGTGGGCACAGTTGTTGTTTATACTTTGCTGTGATATATATATATATATATATATCAAAGTATTTAAGATAAAGGCTGTTAAAAATATTGTCAAATGTATCAACTTTTTCTCCTGATAGGGAGAGTTGATACATTTCAATTTGTTCCTTTTCAAAATCAAAGTGAAATACTTATGTATAATATTGTAAAACATCGATATAAGACGCATCGGTGAGGTACGATAATCAGTTGGGTGAGATGGGGTCTTAGGCCTCAAATTATATATATATATATATAATCAAATCAGTATAAGGTGCAATCAGATTCAATGCGGTCTAATTTTTTGGATCCCAAGGAGCGCTTTATATCGATGTGTTACAGTAGAAAAAAATTACATCTATAATAATATTTGTTATTTTATTTTTTTATATAAAAAGTGACTTTTTCGTTTTTTGGCTTCTATTTCTTTGTCTCAGCTCCTTTTGTGCAGCAAGTTTATTGCGTTTGTACACCAGGAACATACAACTATAAAAGCAAAAAAAAAAAAAAATTAACTAATTTTATCATCTTTACAAATTGTTTTTATTCGATAAAATTACATCTGTATCAACTCTCCCTTCCTTGGTTTATTTGTTTATTTGCTTTGTTTACAAAGATATGTGTTATTTTATGATTTAAAGTATTTCTATACGATTATATGTCAATCTGTTTTTACATACTAAACAGTTAATTCAAAATTAAAGTCCTTACCTCGTTTTTATTTTTCACTTTTAGAGTTCAGGAACAGTTTTTACAATAGAATTTCAACTTCTTTTATACTTCTCATTGTGATGTACCAAGGAGAAGTACATACTCATCTATCAATGGGTGGATTCATTTATGAAAATATTCATTAATAATAGCTAGAAAGAGAGAGAGAGAGAGAGAGAGGGAGTGTATCAACTCTCCCTCTCTTCTCCTAAAACATATATGAAAAATAATATATTTATTTTTAGGTACTTGATTTTTTTATTTATTTCTTCGATCAATCTAATGGGGCTATTGATCAAAAGGAAATGCTATTTATAAATATCTTAGTTATTCTTTGACGTTATATCGTTTATCAATAATATGATAATGGAAGTTATGAAATGCTTATAATAAATAAATACAGTCCTACCTTGGCATACAAGCTTATTCTGCTTCCTGAGCAAGCTCGTAACTACACTAGCTTATTGATATATTCACAATCAATTTTCTACATTTGAATAAAGGGGAAATCATCATTAATCCGTTACAGTCCCCATAATAGATCGCCCCAATTCCTTGTTACGTATTTTCAAATGTGAAAAACGACTTAAATATCTTTTTTAGGAGTGGTGCCCCACCTTTTTTGAGACAGGGCTTACGTTGAGATGAACAAACTTGCCATGGGGTACATGGAAAAGTTGAATATCTACCTGGGGTGCCGGAGACAACTCATAAAAATATGATCACATATTGGTGACACCATAACTACACAACTTTTCATGATTGTTTTTAGCTATTGGGCCCCCTGTTTTGGTAGCTATGATGTCATGGAAATCTACTTCTAGACTCATATCTACGTCTTAAGAATTATGTAAAAATAATATCCCTCACGAACTACTTTGTAATATACTTTTAATCATACTGCAGGTGACCGCAATTAATTGTCCGTGCACCACGTCTGTTTCTGATGCAAATTAATAAATTAATTAAATAAAAACATACATAAACTATACAATTATCTACAGAAGTCAACTGGGATTATACATAATGTGTGTTTATCATTGAGATGAGACGACTTGCAGTGACAGTGGGATTTAAAGGGGAAGGGAGAAGACTCTGTATTCGTTTAACTGTTTGTGCAGCAGTGTTGTAAATACAGGGGTTATTGGGAACTATGTCTCCTCAAAATTATACCTATAAATGAGACTTTATTTTTTAATTTCTAACGTGTATTGTGAAAAAATGGTGACAAATTAAATCTTTAAAATAATAACCATAGCTAGCAACACATTTTTCCCATCTCTCATCCAATTTGTGGATGCTATGCACAAAAAAATTGATCGTTTTTGGCCGCAAACCAATCATCGAGTCATTTTTTGGCTTCTGTGTGGGAATTGAAGTGCTGTTCATTTAATGCGTGGCCCATCGATGGGAACAAATGATAATCTGATAATCAAGTTTGGTGAGTAAGCCGCATGCACCAACGGTTCCCAATCGTACCTCTCCACCAATCGCTCTTGGTAGATGTGGTGGTCATACAGAAAAATTACTTGGTGACACCGATCGGAATGTTTTGGGTGTTTTTGGCATATAGCGCTGTTCAAATCGGCCAATTGTCGTTCGTAGTCTGCACTGTCAACTGTTTCAGACATTTTAAAAAAACGGACACAAAAGTACTCGTATCTCAAACACTATTGAATATTTTGACGTGACATTTGGTACAGATGTAGTGACAGGTGTGTCAACTTAAAAACAAAAAATTGTTTCCTCATACTAGTTGACCAACGTTTTAAATTGCCTCTACATCAAAAATTTATTATGTATGATAAGAAGTCAAATAAAATTTTGTGTATAAATATGTAGGCTTATCATTTTATTTGGTCTAAATACAAATTAAGAAATAAGAGGGAAAAAATAGAAAAACAAAAACAACTGTCTTTGTTCTGAATATTATGTATGTACAAGTGATTTTTTTTTAAATGCACACAAACAAACCAAAAATCTTTGTGGTTTTATTACACTAATACACTTTTGAGTGCTCATATAATGATTTATTTAATCAAAGAAATTAAAATGCAATTAAATGTATTTATCCATGTAAATTAATTATACATACCAATGTTTGGTGTATTTCGACTACAAAGAATTGTAGTCTTGTTGTACTCTGTCCAAATTATTGACTTAAATTAAAATTTATTATTGTACATGCATAAAAATCATTTAGATAATCTTTCTAATATATATTCATTAAAATTATTTATGTTTACTGCTTGAATACTGTTGTTTGTTTGTTGTTGTTTTTTGCGCATCAATCCTTGTAACAAGGGGTAGACAAGAAATATAAATCAAGTCGTTATCTTCATTCTATTTCGCAACTTTTTTTTTCTCCTCGAGACAAACAAAAAAAGACCTATAATCAGTTGATAGTTGTTGTCCTATCCTTTCCAACTGTGAAGGTATTCCTTACTTTGTAGTGTGGAATTGGTTAGAGCATAGCAATGGCTAATTATGGTTCAACCAGTCAACGTTCAAAACAATACTAACAAGGGGGAAAAATTACTATAGAATGCACAGTTGACCATAAATGAGGGTGGGGTGGCGCATTGATATGTACAAGAGTATACACAAGGTTATTGGCTGGCGATATTGGTTTACGTCTCGATCTGGGTCAATACACTGACCATTATTTCCACAAAAAAAAAAAAATAATAATATTTTTTATCACAAATTTTGATCCCTTAAAGTCGTGTTGATCTTGGTCTTTTCCTGGCGCAGTTAAGTTGGTTTTAACCACAACACTCGTATATACGTTTGATCAGTCACAGAGTTATTTATATTTCTCTATTTTATTTTCATTCAATATGACCTTGGAAAACCCCAGGGTAAATAAATATTAAATATGAAAAAATACATTACTCTGACCATTTTAGAATTTAGAACTTTTTAGAAAATTCTTTGTACACCAGTTACACGTGTTCTTACATGGAGAAGAGAAAAATACATGGACTTAAAATTAACTGGTCATTGACCATGTTTGCCGCCACGCACTTGTCAGTTGTTTTCTACATATATGGTGAAAGGGATATTCACAAACAAATAATTTGAGTTCCATCAATAAGATGAAAAAGTGGCCAATCAACAACAGACGAAAATATATCGAGGAGCTATTGATTTGATAGGGATATCATTGCGTTCCTCCAACGGATTCAAGTGTAAAACTTTGACATATGTATATTACACTTGGATTTTAATCTTGTTTTGATTTCATTAAACAGGAAAAGTGAAGTCCTCTCTTCTCAGAGATTTTAATTTCTTTTTTTTTTCTTCATTGTTATCATGGAAAAGGAATTCATCTATCATTTTGAGAAAATATTCCCTTGAATAGTTTCGTGATAATTTTCTAGGTTGTAAAGCTGTTGATCAAATTAACCGTTTTGAATTATTCTAGAAGCTTTTTTGACAATAAATGAAGAAATAATCAAATGGTTCTAAAAAAACATATCAATTACATATAAAATGAGAAATTAGTTATAGGTAGAAAAAAAATATATTCCTTCATTAATGAAATATTTGAAAATTTCAATACAAATCAAAGTATTAACAAAGTAGAATATTACAAAACAAATTTTACAAAAATGTACATAGCAGAGTTGATGCCTTCAAATGAAAATAAAAACTATTGAGATACTATAGACTATATAGATACACAAATATCATTCACTCAAATCTTACCCATAAACAAATAGGTAATGGAGTGAAGTGATCAAATTAACCAATTCATTTTGCATAGAGTAAAAACAACAACAGAAAGTATATTTTGACTTTAAAAATCGAAAGTTTCTGAAAAGCATTTTCTGGTATGTAAAGCTATTGAATTGGATATCCATGCAACAATACAACATGGTCAATGTTGATTCAAAGATGGACACGAGCAAGGAGAAAATACCACGCTATATTCTACAATTTTTATTTGATAAAGGCGAAAACACAGGTCAGGCAGCTAGAAATGTGAGTAATGTTTATGGTCCTTTTGTAGTCATAGCACAATTTTGGTTTCGTCGATTTCGTTAGGGTAATTTTGATGTCAAAGATGCACCAGTCTGCGGAAGGTCAATTGTCGAAAATGTCGGTAAACTACGGCCAAACTCTTAATTCAAACTTGGACTGTCAACAATTGGAATTTCTGAAGGAAAAAATAACCCAGAAGTTCCTAGCTTTGACCAACAGGAGAGGAGTTGTATTTCATCAGGATAACACCAGGCCGCATGCATCGATGGTGACCCGTCAGAAGCTACGAGAGCTTGGTTGGGAGGTCCTTATGCATCCACTTTATAGTTTGGACCTTGCACCAAGAGATTTCCACCTGTGCCTGTCTATGGCAAATGATTTGGGTGGTAAAAACGTTGCATCAAGAGAAGCTTGTGAAAATCGACTCTCCCAGTTTTTTAGCCAATAGGGACGAGGGTTCCTATGAAAGAGGCATAATAAAAAAGATGCCTATATAACCTAAATTGGATTATTCTAACTATGCTAAATAAAGCCTTCAATTTCATGCAAAAATAATGGATTTCTTTTTAACTAGACCTAATATAATATGCAAGTAATCAAATATAAGCTCAAAAAATATGTACTATTAAAATTGATGATATTGGATGTATTTTATCTCTTTTTACCTATTCATAATTATCAACTAATTTAAATATGTTCATTAACAAATAAATTTTACATTTGCTAATAAATTATTAATACATTTTTATTTTATTTTAGTAGTTTTTCATTAGTAGGTGAAAAAAACCCACTCTATTAAAAAATTATTATGAATATTTTATTTAATGATGAGAGGAGTTATAGTTATAATAGAGAACGGATGGTTGTTTTCTTAAATATATAGTTGATAATAAAGATATTGGTATGCTAAGTCTTCAATATAAGAAAAATTGGCAATTTTTAATCTACCAGATGTAGAAGCACGTAAATTTTAAGATGATTGGCGTTTCTGTTAACCCCAGTGAACAAAACGATGATACATTAGACTAAAATTATACTGTAAATTTTAACGCAAATAACCCCATTGAAGAAAAAAAAGCTGACGTCATAGATAAAAACAAGAGAGAGAGAACAAATTACACAAGATAGAACACACGCATACAAAATGTAACAGATACTATACGTTAAAACTCTGTGGCACATTTTGAGGATATAAAAAGCCTCAAATTAAATAGTTGTTGAAACAAAAGTTGCTTGAAATCTAAGCAGTATATATATATAATGAATAACTTATTTAATAAGCAATCATTTGGATTCTAATGACCTCCTCCTCAGAATTATTCATATCTACAAAAGTGGGATTTATTAAACCTATAATTTCATACTCGTTTACGTTATGTTGACATAAATTTTGATTCCTATATATAAAATGAATAAAAAGTTCAAAAAAACAAATACATATATTGATATTCTAAGGCTTTATTGCAAGGAATTGACAAATTTTAATGTAGTATTTAGTTCAAAATGATTTGTTTCCCCGTTTTCCTTGAATGGAAATAATGATCTTTTGTATAAGTATACTCTCAACTAAAGCATTTTTGTAAGATATATCTAACATATTATTTCTTTGGTATGAAGTCATTTTTTTTTTACTTAAATGATCATGTACAAAAGTTTCTGCATCACTTTGCATTTTTTTTAAAGTATTTAAAGAGCAACACTTTGATGGTTTTAATATTTTCTACATTACTTTCCTTTCCAAATAAATTGAAGGTTTTGTCACAAAAATAAAATATTTATTTTTTGTGTAAATAAATAATGAAAAATTATAAATTTTGAAAACCATATGACTGGGTGTAATCCTAGTAAACAGGAAAGATTATAATATATTGTTATTGTCATCTATCAATTTCCTAGCTATTTTTTTTAAATAGCTGCCTACACATTTTGGTGATTTTTTGAACAGAATTTTTTTTAAACTGTGAATATCCCAACAGTATAATAAGGAATAGTTTAACAACGTTAAAGAATTGGCTAATAATAATTATCAATTGATTTTGAGTTTTTTTCTTCTTTTTTTTTTTAGAAAGGAAAGGTTTTGAGAGTCTTGAGAGATCTCATTGTTGTCAATGACATACGTGTTTCCCTTTTTTGCATTTGCTAAAAAAAACTAGTAAATTTGACTAAAAAAAGAAATAAATTTAAATAATATTTTAGAGTTTGTGTTCAATGTTATCTTGTTTACTTATTGGATTGACTCATAATAGTTGGTCACCATTTTTTAATATTCGTACAAATTTTGTTTCCTTTACAACATATTAAAAAATAAAAATTATACTTTATACGACTACCTTCTGCCAAAATCCAGGGGAAGGGAATCAAAAAGGGATTCCAGATAGATAAATCCATTTGTAGAAGTACAAATGTTCTATTTTTCCCAAAAGACAACTTTTTATATGATTAAAATCGTGATTTCTACAAATTTATTCTGTTCTGATAGCCTCTCATGTCTTTTGTACATATACACAACTGAACTCAACAATTTCAGTCAGGAGAAAAGAAAAAAGTCACACGGAGCCAGATCAGGCGAATAAGGCGGCTGGTTGTTGGTATTTATCGAGTGCTTGCCCTTAAAATCCTTAATATTCGCGGCTCGATGAGATGGTGCGTTATTGCCTCATTTTTTATTATTTTGCCACAAATCCAGCTGTTTACGGCGAATATTTTCACACAAACGTGTCTCAAAACGGTTAATAGATGTCCTTATTTACCGTTTGACCTTGAGAAACGAATTCATGAAACCACAAAATTCGAAGAAAGCAAAATTTCCGAATACTTTTTTTGTCACAGTGTATGCATATATAACTAAATTCAGCTATACTTGAGTAAGACAACAAAAAGAGGCTCCTTCATTTCATTTACACATTTAAATATCAATAAAATGAAATTGTGTATAAAACACATATTTTATTTTAATGTTTTTATTTTTTAAGGAAAAAAACAAACAAAACATTAAAGTAAAACAAAAATTGGCAAAGTGCTTTATCGCAATCATAACACTTTTTATCATACTCTCATAAGTTGGTTCTCTCTAGGAATTTGATATGCTGTACATATATGTACATATCATTATTAGCGTGTAAATGACTCTTCAAAATCAAATGCATGGTGTTACTTGATGATGATGATGATAATGGCCTTAAATATGCATGTAAAGAAAGTAGTACATAGTTGGCTAGGGCATGAATTTCATACATATATATATATATATATACATATATGGCCATAAAAATACATCTGTATATCCATAAGGGAAATCGTAAAAAGCAAAACAAAAAAAAAATGACTTATATGTACAAAAAGACATTAAATTGTTTGGTTACATAAATGTATTGTTGTTGTATTGTGGATGAGTAGGAGAGACTAAGAGGAAATGATACCTATTCACTATATGTCTCTACTTCCCTTTTAAAAACATATAGTATGCACTTTTCTTGTAACTTTCATAATAATTAGTCATTCTTTAAAACAAGTTCCTCTCTCCCTTTCCCTACTAAAAGCTATTAAATGACTCTCAGCTTGAAGGTATTCCCTTGACTACTAAACAACTTTCCCCTCTCCCCCACAAGGTGTCGCTTTTGTGGTCGTACATATAATCATTTATAACTGTTTTGCCTCTCGAAAATCGAAGGTTGCGTAAGTTAGTTACCTATATAGTCATTTATGGCGCCTCCTGCATCCCCTAGTGGACAAAAAAGTCATTTCATAGCCAACTCAATTGAAATTAAAAATGAATCACGTGGTTGTCGTTTTTGTCTGATAGCTTTGCTCCCTTCTATCTGGTTCTGTTACATCCCTTGTATCCCTAGGTATCCTAGGGATGTAACAGAAACTCACATTTCCATATGTAAAATTTCTAAATTTTCAAATATAAGCCCACAACTTGCATTTGTAAATTTTCAAATTTTGATCTGACATGCCATAAACTTGCAATTTTCGTTATCCATATTTGATACTCCGTAGCTACGTAATGTTGGGAGAAGACAGTGGTTTCCATTAGCAGTTATGTATACTTGGGATAAGGAGGATCAACAACCTGATGTTTGTAACATAAATTCAGCTGGAGGAAGGGGCTATAGATAGGAATAATATTATTATAGTTTAGTTTGGGTTTAACCATTGAAGGGTTTTACCTTTTCTAGACTATTTTAGTTAAAAAATCCATAAGTTAAATGTCTGGTTCAATAACTCGGACTGGTTAAGAAATAGCTTATATTCAGTAATCATGTGTAGGCCTCCATTCATTAAGTTTCCCTTGTTTGTCTCTAAAGGGGTATGATTCATATCCCTTTTGTCAGATGAAGTCAACATCTCAATCATGTGCACACTTTGTCATTTTTTCTTATAGACTATGTTATTCTTTCTCTAGGGGAGTTTCTTGAGAACAAAACAAAACAAAACAAAAAATAGATGTCGCAGTTCTAGCCATCAAAAAGTTGTTCATACTTATCTGGGATCTTTATTCACTTCACTCTTTTTGATTGCATATGTTTTTATATGTATCAATCTAGTTAATTATACAAAGGAGCCTGACTTGTCTTTGGCTCTAGACTAAGTTATCCACTTAAGTTGTAAAAACTTTGCAGGTGTGGGACAAGAGTTCATCTGAAGTTGATGCTTCATCTACAAACAGTTTCACCAAATAATAAATCCTTTGTTGATAAAACTAAGCAATATAAAAAAAATTTATAGGGGAAATGAAAAACGGAGCAACATGGAATAAAATCTTGAGGGAGGGATGCTAGAGTAATGGAATATACTTCATATTATATATATGTACTAATTATAATTATTTATTGTTAAAATGTATTATACATAGAATATATTCACATATTAATATTTCAATTCCCACAAACCCCATAGATACTCACCCATAAAACGCTCAATACAGGATATTTAGAATAGTGATATCTTAATTTTGTGTTTCCTTGGTTCTCCTTAAATGTACATATTTTGTGTAAATTCATTTTGAATTGATCTATAATCACCTAAATTTGGGTAAGAGTTGATGACCATTTTATTCCACTTGCTCCGAAATTAGAAATAGTATTTATAATTTTTTTTTAAAAGAACAAAATTCCTATTTGAAATGGAAGCCAAGAGGGAAAAAGGTTTTTTTCTTGGTTTTTGGAAACGATTTTTTACTCTTACTTACTCAAAGGGATTCATTTTTGAAATCAAAGCCAGTACAACTTCCCAACAATAGTTTTAAAGGGGCTATTTGGTGGTGACTCAATCAAAATGCTACATCATTTATTTAACAAAAAGTCATCTACAAGCAGATTGCAAGCTGTTATGAAGGCAGTCTCTTGAAATGCACATAGATCTTGTATAAATTAAGATAGTTATATGCTTGAAATTTGTTACTAATCAAAGAACTAATTATTTCCTTTAGTCAAATTATACTTTTAAGAGAACTTTCTGAGGATCTTGTTGGTAGATAATTTTAGTGCTATAAATAAACAAATTAAACTATTATTTGTTAAGACATGTTTGGTATAAAATAGTTCCTTGGGGTGCAGTTATGATTGATTCAAATAGATACGATATCTGTATAATATATACATGGGAGAAAATAAAATGATTGAAATTATAAACGAATATAAAAAGAAAAAAAAACAAATTCTTACTATTTTTTACTTCACAAAAAAAGCAAGAGAAATATCTAAATATAAAATTCAGCTCTATTAAATCATTTTTTTTAAATCTCAGAGCAACTAATCATTTCATTTTATATACCTTTGTTTTTGTTACTAATTTGATATACTGCCTAGTGCAGAATTTGGCTTTAAAAAGCAAAATGAGTGCATTAATTAATTTCTATTATTTGGATATTTGGGGGTATTTTCACTTCTATTAAAACTAAAACTATTACATAAGTCCAAAATAGGTTATTAATCAAAAATATTTCTATTAGATACGTCAAAGAACTTATTTTATGTTTTTCCTATATAATTCAGTGTTTCTCAACCTTTTTTTTTTTTTGCCTATGACGCAGTAATCATTTTATAAGAATATCAGAATACATTTGAAAATTTTTTAAAGGTCTAATACTATGGCAAAATCCAAAGTGTGATAGAAACTGCAGCCTGGTGCAAAACGATACACAGTTTGATCTCGTACACAGATGTAAGAAAAACTCTTTTTAGAAGAAGAGACCTCCGAACTCACTGACAACTATTTATATAAATATATATGACTAGTGCTAAAGATCTTCGGGTACATATGGCAATTCAAGCGTACTGCTTTAGAGCTAGAAATCCTTTATTTGCATTTGAGAGTTTTTATTATTGTCAATCTGAACAGCATTTTCCATCTACAAAGCTGAATTCATTATTCTCTTGTAAAGAGAATTTGTAGGACTCACCGTGTGCTGTAATGCTTATATACACACATCACCGTCGAACAATGATAGTCAATCAATCAAATACATAATCGTGTAAACTTAAAATCCTTGATATAATATTTCTAATGTATATGAATTTGAGTTTATTTAATCCCTCTCAAGGAACGTCCGTATCTTTTTAAAAAGATAATAGAGCAGCTTTTATGCATAAGTAAAACGTAATGACAGCTAAAGCTGCTCTTATTCCATGTATAAGGTTACCTTGTCAACTTTTTTTTATCTTTTTTTTATACAACACTATACCAAACCGTTCTAGTCCTAGTAAATAACTTAAGGACTTTCATAGAGTTTTTGTCACTCAAAAGAAATACCAATTTTATAAATTTAAATTACTTTTTTTTTGTTTTTAAAAGGCCTTATTATTTAATGAAAAGCCCATAGTTCATTTATGAGGGTGTGCCAATAATAATATATTACAAAGTACATGTATCCGAGTACAATTTAAATAGCCAAGGCACTTTGGTTAAAAATCACAAAGCTCTATTTATATATGTACATAAATTGAAACATACTTTCTTCAGCTGATGATATTTGCAAAAATTTCTTGGTATAAATTTGTTTTTCCCTTCTATTTTAAATAATAGGTCTACATATACCATGTACTGTGTGTGTTTTATATCCACTGTGAAAGGAGTAGTAGCTGTCATTGCAAGTTTATTGTCAGTCTTAATAATAATAATAATAATAATCATATTAAGTCATAGTCATTTGCTGCCTTTCTTTATTATCCACGTCTGCCATTAAAAAAAGTAAATATATACTTTTACTCCTAATACATATGTCTGACATGAAAATGAATAGTTATAATGATTTCATTTTCCTTTTTTTTTTATACAGGTATTTTGTATGACAAATATCATTAAAATATATATATTCATATGCACAGTCAAACCCCCTTTTAAACATACTTTTCATGTATTAAATGTAAATTTAATGTTCATGATGTAATCAAACTCTTATTCATTTGAGTCTAACTGTCTACCTATTTGTAAACTACTTACCAAGGAACATCCACTTCAAATTGTTCAAAAAAAAAAAAAAAAGATAAAAGAAAATGAATTTAGAGTATTTTTTTTACTTACTTGACTTCCCTGTTTGAGGCCTATCTACTAAATACATACTTATTTTTACACGTACTTTTATATACATATATATATAATAGAATTACATAGTTGACACTCACCTCCCTCCTCTTTCAAATGCTTACTTAGAGAATCCTGTTCCTTTTAAATACTTAAAGGTACTCCATGTGACTATAATGGACTTTGAAATGGCTTGACACTTTTATGGGTGGATATAATGAACTAACTGTACACCTAGATAAAAGTTTATTGTAAGCTTCACAAATAGTCATGGATCTAAGTAATTGTGTAGGGTAATAAAGTGCTGAGGAACAGACATTTTTTTAATTTTTTTTTTTGTTAAATTAGAAAGGTTTAGAAGAGGAATAAGAAGATATAACTCTCAAAAAAATAACTATAATTTTTTCTATTATAAAACAAACTTTGCCATTTATTTATTTATATATAATATAAGACAAGCTGTAGTGCCTTCTCTTAATATTAAGCTGATTTGGCATGTCCAAAAAAAACTAAAAGTTAAAGGGAAATCTAAATTTTGAATGAATTTATCCTTGTGAGTTGGACATTCGTATCTCTTTTTTTATATTGTATTTCTATCCAGGATGAAATTCAATACTATTTTATCTAAAGTGAATAATTATATTTTCTATTTTCCATTTAATTTATGATTATAAATATATATTAGATAATGTGTTATAATCATTTATTATGTGAAATTGATATATGTATGTGTATTACGTAAAATCATGTTCATCTATAGTAAAAAAAAAAGCAGCATACGAGTTAAAAGAAAAGTCACCCCTGATTCATTATTATGAATTTTGTTGCTGATGAAAGAGCATGCCCACAATTAGTATCTGGTGCCTCTACATTGTGTCTGCTGATTGTCATTTGACAATATTATCAAATATTACCAAAAGTTACTTATCATAGTAGCAAGTTCTACTCTCAACAACGCAGAGAAGACTGAATTCAAATTGACTATCAAGGTAGTAGGGCATCAACTGATATTTTTCTTTCCTTCCTTATAGTCATCGCTGTTCCAGCATTTTGCCCAAATGTTTGTATAAAACATTAAGTATGCAAAGTTTCAGCCATATTGGTTCAAGTCCTTCATTGCAAAAAGACATAGACACACTTCTTTTTTTGTATATACCTCACACTCTAAACAAATGTATTTAAAATATTATTATTAAGGATGTATAAAAAGGGCCCAGCTGACATGCACGCAAAGGACGGTTGTTGACAACATTTGTCTTTTCAAACTTCTTCTTCTTCTTATTTCTACTTTTATGACTCAGTTCTATTCAATTCAAAAATAACAAGTGCCATTTTTAATTAAGTTAAAAAATGCCTGAGGATTTGATTCAAGATCTAGGGTCGCCGACAATGGAGGTAGCAACGTTTGAAAATTTGTTTTGAAAATTCCGGCCATGCCATGTCTCGACTTCTATTACGGATAAATTTCCGATCATGAGAATCCGGATCCATTCAATAAACATAGTATTAGTAATGATTCAGATACATCTGATTTCACGCCTGACCTAATCATGTAATATCCCACTTTCAGTAGGAGGACATCAAAATTTCATCAAATTTGTGGAGAAATCCGTCTCTTTTTGTATTTCCGTAATCCAATCATTGAAGCTCGTAAGTCGAGTCAGAATTTTCAAAATAAAACGGGAAATTGTGGAAAAGTTCAGATTTATGACAATGGACGAGACTAAGGACTTCAAGGATCAATCTATGATTGGCCCTCTGGATGGGCATTTCCTTGGACGGTTTTTCCTAATTCACCTGAACCTATTTTATACGTTAGAGAACTGTGATAAAAGCAGTCTTTATATCATGTAGTTCTACTATTTCAAAGGTGAAGAAGAAGAAGAATTTAAATAGCTAAACCATTCATTGAATTATGGTTGGTTCATCAGATTTTGCAATCAATACATGCCTAAGAAGAAAGAATGCCACTATTTATTAGTGTGACAATAGTCGAAAAGATATTCTACTTGAACCATTTAAAAGTGGATAACATAAAGAATGCCTCTACTTATTATTGTGACAATAGTCGAAAAGATATTCTACTTAAACCATTCAAAAGTGGATAGCATAAAGGATGCATGATACATCCAGTTGAAGAATATTGTTGCCGTGATTAGCATTGACTTGAAGAACTTTTGCCTGTACTAAAATGCTTCGATCGTCAATTGTGATACTGAGAGGGGTTGATGTACTTTTGTCTAATGTCATAATTAAAGTTTAGCTCATCTCGTGTATATTGATCTTCATAAACTTTATTATTCCATTTTTATGAAATATTTTTTCATTTATTTCTTTTTGATGTTTTTATTTTTTGAGAACATATTCAATCGATTTAGTGACTTGTTATAGTAGTCACTGTACCGATTTCAACGTAATTAATTCCTTGACAATTATTACTTTTTTCCTATTAAATTATATATAAATATTTAAAATTGTAATTATAATATACATTTTCATCGTATTATCAATTTAATTTATTTTTTTGTGTTTATTTATGAAAACTTAAATTGGAATTAGATTTCCTTTTCTGAATCAATGTTTTTTCTGATATAACTATATATATATATTTTTGAGATAATCATTATGAAATTTCATCCTCTTTTATTTTTTTAAGGAAGAATTTATGTAAATATAAAATGTGTTACTTTTGACTGTTTGAAGTTATTATAATAGTTTTAAATGATAATAAATTGTTGAATAAAAAAAAAGTTGCTAAATATTTTGGGTTCTATCCTTTACAAATTTTTAATGCCACAAAATAATAATCTGCTCTTAAGTAAAACATCAAAATAATAAGTTACACTCCGCCTCTTCAAATGTAATCGGCTACAATTCTACCTTAGATGAAGGGTACCATATTTTTTTATGACATCATCTTGCAGCTGGGCCCTTTTCATACATCTATAATCATTATACATTTACATAGTGTAGATAACCTATTAAAATTAACAATTACTTTTGCGAGGGTTTGATATTTAGTATATTTTTCTCAAATAATTCTACATACTTACCTGGCCCCTAATCCAATTCATTTGAACTTTATGTGCTTTATGTTATAAATTTAGTTTTATTCAAATATCACTGTTTGTCCCTTTAACATTTGTAATTTAGAAGAGTCTTTTGAATGCCAATGAATAAGGTTTCCTTCAGATATTTTATGAAAGTTGACTTATATACATATTTTACTATATAGATATGTTTCTCTAAATATAATTTATTAATTGATCATAAAGGCAGTGTTACCAATTGATATTTTTATTTTCTTTCTGGACTCAACTTCAACATTTTGCTCACATATATCTATTTATTACATATATTATCCTTATTTACAGTCAAAAAAAATATTGTCTCTCAACTTGAGGGGGTTGACGGAGGGTGAGAAAAAGAACTTTGGACATAGCAATTATCAACTCTAAGGCCCTCATTCCCGGCCGCCTTACAACCCATTCGAGAAGCATTTTCTGTGTTGATTTCTGATCTTATGGTCGACTCTACAAAAAAATGTATGAAACAAAAGGTACATATTGTACATATTAACTTTTCAATATGTAACACCTTAAAGAAATTTCAAAAATAGATAATGGTATTTTTCTTGTGTTTTTTAAATACCAAAAAAGTATAGTTCATATGACACCTTCAACTTCTTTTTATAGCGGCAATAGAAGAGCTCGTGCAAGGAATCAAGAGAAGATATGGAGGTTTTGGAGTAAGCTTTAAGGGAGCCCAACATATCATTGATTTATATGCGGATGATATTATTGATCTCCTCAGACTGCATTAAGTTTGTAAAGCCATGTAAGGACTTTGGAAAGATCTACATGGACACTCTTCATGCTTTTTTAGACTGTCCTGCCATCTTTATACTCAAATTCTTGGTGTCTCTCAATTGAGGGGGTTGACGGAAGGTGAGGTAAAATATTTAAAAGGGCTGATTCTCTTCGGAATTTCAAGTAAAAGGAGAGGAGCTTCTCCAAGAAAAAGAGCTTTGGACATAGCAATTATCAACTCTAAGGCACTCATTGCCGGCCACCTTACAACCCGAGAAGATGAGCTCAGGGGAGTCATAATATCCCTTCGATGTCTCCAGTCTAAAAGAAATTTTTGAAAAGAATAATGAAGAATTTTAATAAATGCGTATAATTGTTTAGTTTTTTTTAATATGATTTTAAGTTTTTAATGCAATAATTATGGTTTTTAGTTAATATTTTACATTGTTAATATTTGTTGAAATTCAACTCCGGAGCACTAAGTTTAAATTATAATGTTTATTTATGTATTTTGTTACGTAATTACTACGGTTGTTCTATATATAAATAATAAAGAATATATATATTAAAAAAATCACGAATTAATTAGTACAACCTCTTGAGTATTAAGGAAAAAATAACTCAAAATTTTTTAAACAGCCCCATTGTCAACTATGGAACATTCAAGTTTTTTTTTTAATTGTCTGAATTTCTTTAAATTTACTTCCATTCAGCATCATCTTGATTGGTTTTTAGTATCGAATTTACACGATAAAGCTTTTTATAATAATAATGAAATCAAAATGTTTTAAAGATACTCAATTTTTAAACTGATAAATCAAATTACATTCGAATGTGTGATAGTAATTTTTTTTTTTTTTGGTAAAAATTATACAATAGATGTCAACAACAATATCCATTTAAATAAAAAGTGGGGAATTTGACTTGTTTTTGTAAAATTTATACTAAAGGTGTTTTATTCAAAGAATATATTATATTTTATAACTGATTAAACTGGTCAACAGCCAAAAATCTTCTGGGGTATAAATATAATACGACTATAAACGGCCACGATGTGCGAGTCCAGTGTATACAAGAGCCGTCGTAGCGATATAAACGATAACATCGGTTTAAATTTTGAGATGAATGTGGAAATTAGTTTCTTCCATACAAACATTGACTCCTCAATGGAGTCTTAATTTCTTTCCCCCATTCTTGACTTAACAGCGATGTTTATTGTTAATCTGAAGAGGGAATTGTTCTTAGTGTACTCAAAGATGATCCAAATGATAAATACCTTCTCATGAAGATGAATCTCTAATTTTATAGCACGTCGAAACTCCGATCCCGTCTTCTTCAAATTAAGGCGACTGATTCAGCATTCCTCAAAGCAGTTTCGTTCATATCCATGATGATGAAGATGAAGGGTACTGAGACATGACTCATCAAGGAACACTATTCCTTGCATTGGATATCCATGGCCCTGCGATCCCACTTTTTCCTCGGAGTTGCCTTTTAATTAAATAAGAGATCCATGTTTTTGAATTTGGTTATCTTCAGCTGATGTCAGAGTCTTCTTCTGTGCGCTACTACTACAGTCTATAGCACTTGTTTTTTATTACATCTACCGTGAGTCTTAGATTTCCAGCGCATTTTTGCTCAAAATTGGATGAAAATTTATACACTTTGATGGACAATTTCTTCAAAGTTAAAGGCTCTTATCGGGTGCTTGACATCTTGTTTGAAAGCAGTGGGTCTAATCTCTTTAATGCATTCCTTATTAATCCATTTTATGCAATATTCAAGGAGTTATTTAAGCACAAAGGATTTCATCGACTTTTGGGCCTACTCCGGCACCCTACGCCCCTAGGAGTCCTTTTAGGTCAAAACAAAGACTAGAAATGAAATCTCCATAAAAAACACTAGCCAATCACTATTTTTTAATGCCCAAAATGTGTATCTTTCTAGGCTTAAATTGAAGTTGAAGTTGTAACATGGGCCAAAAAAGCTAAAAAAGTAGGGACTGATTTCTCGAAAACCGTCGGACTCTCGAAAAAAAGAATTACAGATTTGAAATCAGTGAGCAAAACTGAATAACTTTTATTATATTTATACCCCAGAAGATTTTTGAGAGTTCAAATTTGTTGACCTGTGTTATTATTTAATCAGTCAATTTTCATACTTTAATTATTCTTTTATAGGGTAAAACACACAAATATTAGATTGGGGAAAAAGTAATTTCGTATTTTCCACTTTATTTCAATGTCATATAAAAAGGGATACAACCATCGGATTTAGGCCTAATAAACTCCATTCTTTGCGATTACTTGCTGCCAACAAGAATCTCTCTATATATATGTGTATATACTTACAAAGTATCCAGTTATACATATGAAAATATGTCAAGGAGTGTGTGCAACCAATCCTTAGAAAATGAACTCCTTGAGAAATCTTTGAAAAACAAGATTCTGAGAGAAAGATCCTACTGACATCCAACTTTGTTCTCCCCCATTTACTTCGCACCAAAATTGATGTTATTATTTTTTCTAATAAAAATAGGCTCATTCTTTTTTTTTCGGATTTATTTTAAATGTTTCTCAACAATGTATTTACATATCTTGAAAAAAAGTTAAATGTAATGAAACCTTAACCACAAACAAAAGAAATTGTTTACATACAAACATACTTGACTTGCCTTAGGAGCCAAAAAAATAAATAAATGATTTCTTTAATTTGTTTTTATAATTGTAATTATAATATAATTTATAATTCATTAACCACGTAATTAATGTAAATGAAAAAAAAAATAATGATATTAAAAAAAAGGACATTTTAGTTTTATAATGCAGATATTTTGACCTTTTCATGGCGGATATTTTAACGACTTTAAATATATGTTTGCAAATTTAAGATGGAAATAAACAACTTTTTATACATAGGATTTTAAAAAAAAGTGTATTTGTTTTACCTAAAGGTTATTTTATGGTCAACATTAGAATATATGTAATATATATTTTTATATTTAAAAGTGAGAAATAAAAATATTCAACTTTTTTTTTTTCATATACAAAGTTCAACTTCTTTTATTGATTCTATCTTTGATGAAAAAATAGGTAGAGAATAAAAATTATTATATTTATAAGTAATGAATAATAAATTTAATGACATAGGTCATATTTAACTTTATAATTATATTTTTTTTTATTTTTCTTTATTTGGGACCAAAATATTGAAAAGTTGAAGAAAAAATCAATTTGCATGATTGCTCTTGTCTAAAACTTTTTATTTAATTTGCAAATCTTATATTTTTTTCCTATATTTTTTCGTAAAATAAATGGATGTTATTTTTAAGGATTGAGTACATCAAATTATTGAATACATTGAAGAAAAGGAGTTTTACTTTAGGTGAGTTCACGCTCCATATGTGTAGTCGAACTTCACACGTTGGATAAGTAACTGAAAGGAAGGTCATTTTGGAGATGCATACATATAAGGTTATTTTGTTTTCGGACACATCCGTTGTTTTGTCTGTAGCAAAGGATTTTTTTTCGTGTATTGAATAAAGTGATGCTATTTTTGCGTCTTTCCAAGGATTTTGAAATATGAACTTTTGTTTTTACGAAAATTCCCTGTTTTCAATGGGTTTCAAAAGGTTTGAATTTTAAAGGCAATCAAGCCCAAATTACTTCTAAACTTCCTTTGAGGTCTCATTTAAAAAAAAAATTTGGTACAAGCTGGCAAATGACATCTTCTTATAGTTTTGACCATACAGTTGGTCTATGAAGGGCAAAATTTGGCCTTTAAAGCTTTTCGTAAAAAATACCTATAAAAATTCGAGTACAACTTTTGTTTGTTATATAGTTATTTGTTTAAATTTGAGAATTTCAAGTCAAAATTTTATTTGGTTACAATTTTATTGCAAATTTTCCTGTTAATTTTATTTGACTTGAAGTCATCCACAGTGTAGATGTAACTAATTTAAACAAATAATTTTAACATAATCTAATATTTCTAAATTTTAGGTAGCCTTTGAAGGCTAAAACTCTCTAATTCTCATTTTTCATCAATATGCAGGTGTAAAATCCTTTGGTACAGATAACATAATGGATTGACCCATAAACGGGACAACCTAATACATATAGTTATATGTTAGTTATACGAGATGAACAAAACATCTAAAATGAATTTTATGACTAATAAAATGGGTGGAGGGGGATTATTTGTTTTACGTTTAGAAACAAAGATTTTAATTTTCTAGATATAAAATGGCCTGTTTATGTATGCTACAAAATGACCGATTTCCTGACTAATGACGTCATATTAAAAAACCAAATAGAATTACATATATTTCGTACGGAAAGTCGTCAAAAAATTGAAGGAAATTATATTTGTCTTTGAGGTTTCATCTATTAAAAAAAGAAGATTATAAATGAACAGGTCTTAAAGTTAAACTATGTACATAGATGACAAATTAAAAAGAAAAACTAATTTAATGCCTATAGCCTGAAGAACAATGCTTGATTTTCTCTTTTTTATAGATACCTATAAGGAATATCCGGGTTTTTTTTAGTTTCATAATGGCAAGGAAATATATAGCTTTATATAAACTTCGATTCAAAAACATTATGAGTTCAATGGATTGAAAAAATTAGAAAGAAAAAGAAAAGTTTATTTTCTTAGCACATAGTAAAAAAAAACCCGGTTATGATATGTTCTACTATTAAGATGATAAGAAAATGCATGAATCTTAGTCAGCAGAATAATGAAATAACCTACTGTGGTCAAGTTATACCATGGAGTATCTATACTTTTTTTTTGCAATTTCATGTCATAAATGGTTAGTCAATAGAGGCACATTTCTTATACAATTATTTAAATGATTTTTTACAAAAAAACGACAAAAAACGGCTATGAGCTCAATGTCTTGGACCATTAAGCTGTGGGACAAGGAGGTTAGTACATATATCAAGGTAGGTCACACAAGAAACTTAATAAAAACACATAGACAAAACAAAACTTAGAAGTTTACATGATAGAAGGGATCATATGAGGGGACATTTAGGAATTTGTGTTTTCTTTACGACGAAGATTTGGCTCTATCAGTTACTCTAAACACAAGTTTGTTCTATTTATGTATCCATCATATTGACCTAAGCTTGTATTTGCAGAAAATTGAAGGTCGCTACCCCCCTGGCAAGAAACTCTAGACCAAGAGAGAAGAAATGTTGTTGTTTTTTTGTTACATAAATTTTGTATCTTGCTTCTTACGTTTTGCTCTTGAGACCAAGACTTTGAGGGGTTGAGACTTAGACGAAATTAAGACTTTCAAAAGTTAGTCTCAAGACCAATACTGATCTTAAGAACCATTTTCACTAAGTAAAGGTTTGATAAAGTCAATATCTTGGAGAGTTCAAATATATTATATAGTAATGTGCGTTTTCTCAGATCTTCAGATACAAATTCTGAAGCTTGGTGTAATTCCAAGGATTTTCCTTAGCTTTTCATTCTATCTTCAATGGATATCTTACCTCGGCTCAAGGTAAGATAATTTATTCTCTACACTATTTATTTAGTTAACATCATTAAATATATAATATATTACGATTGTACATAATTGTGGACTTTAATTTTTATTTCACATAAATTTACACATATATATCCTAGAATTGCAAAGAATTTGAAGCAACGTAATTAAAGACTCGTCGACTGTCAAAATTATTTAAGCTCAAGCATAATTATGTAAAAAATAATTATGGGTTAAAATCTAAGTTTTCAAGTAGAAAGACAAGAATAAGTTGCTAAATGATATAATGATAATAACTTCATTTTATAACTTACTTTTTGAAGTATTTCAAATAATTTTCGTATTTGAAACACTCCAAAAATGTGTGTTCTAAACAAAATTTAGAAACTATTAAACTACTTGTATGATAATTACATCAGAAGACCGTATCATCAATGACTCTTTGTTATTCTTAGAAACCTGCTCCAAGGCGGGGAATTTGACTGTGGCAGTAACATCTGTCAAATGATGAGCCAAGTTTCTTAGGAATTTACAGAGTAACCCAAAATTGAGTATAGTATTAGTGTCAAATTCTTTCATAGTGAAATTACACATAATTTAATGGAAAAGGAGGAGAGAAATACTTTTGATCAACATTTTGACAGGATTGTGGAGTCGAAGGGATATTTTGGTACTCTGATTCTAATTTCATCTTAGAGTACATTTTAAGTTTCCAAAACATAGAGATAGATCACTTATTTTGATTTCTATATATGTATATGAGAGAGTACCAAAAGGGCAAAATTGGAGTATTTGCTATAACAAAAAATTTTCAATTTTGCATTTTAATCATTTAAGCATGAAGATAGTCATTAAATGTCCGAAAAACAGATCCTTCAGTAAACGAGATTTGATTTGAAAATCTGTAAAATTTCGAAAAAAATTATTTTTTGTTGTTCTTCCCTTAAAAATTATGGAGTTGAAAGGTTTGTATGAAATTAAATATTATAGATTAGAAGTATATCTTTTAACATTATTATTACCATATTGTTTTACTTTGCCTAATAAGACTTCTAAAGAAGCCACAAACTATTCATTTTACCTCTTTTTTGTATCGCGTATACAGTGCATATATTCATATATTTTCCTTCATTTTCCCTTCTCTCATTTCTCATTTTTTGTTACATTGTGCGCTATATATGCATGTATTATGATTCAATTTACTTTAGTTATTTATTAAGCCAAATAATCAACTCCATCAGGCCAATTTTCAAATCAAAACGCATCCACGAAGAAACTTTTTATTTCCAGACATTTAATATTTATTTTCATATTAAAACCAAATAATCAACTCTATAATCATGTCCATTAATCACTCCGGATATCATTATATAAAATATTACATATCAACAATCCCAGGTTTTGTCCTCGAAATCAAAACAGATACAAATACAATTTGTGTATCGGCTCATGGAAATTTGATATTGTGAAAGTATTTACTTTGAATTTATTTAGTGGGGGAATGTTTTGGAGGGCTAAGTGTGATGTACAAAGGGGCATTTCAACCCTTTGTATATATATATATATATATATACAAACTCGGATCCATGAATGTGTTCTCTAATTTGCTAATACATATGTACAAAAATAAGTTCTTCCCCTCTACGCTCTTTCTGCCAGAAAATGTCTGGTTAAAGGTGTTTGTTTTCTTACCTGTTATTAAGACTAGGTACTTAAATATATATGTATATATATATATATATATATGTTAGGTAATTGAGTTTCCATATCACTATGCAGTAAAGTGAATGAGAGAGGCTATTTTTAGCCTCTTTCCATATATATACATATGTACATATATATATATACAAATAGATTTATGGGTCATTTCCCAACAATTGATTCCCTAATTAATATATATTCTATACTTTATATACACATAAATGTGTACATAAGGAGACTTCTCACATTTCTTAGACTTGCCTCTTTCTTTCTTTCTTTCTTTATTATGGTTATATTAGTAGTGTTACAATCTTTGATAAATGGTTATAATATTTCTTCTGCTATTAGTATATCAACACTACTTATATATATTTATATTCTACATACATACATTCATATATTATAACGAATAAACAAGGAAAACAAGAATGCTTGAAACAATCTACTACTGTAGTTTACATATCACTTACAACTTATTAGCACTACTCATGTTTCCTTTGTTAGATTTATGACACTCATTTGACAGAGGTTGATTGTTTTAACAGCAAAAATAAAAGAATATGAGTTGAAGCAGCTTGGACAGAGGGGAATATTGAGCAGGGAAAGGGGTCTGAATTTGATTTCTTATACCTTTTGTAAATTAAGTTCTGACAACATAAAGATAATAATTTGATTTATATATTTCTGTAAGCACAAAAATATCGGGAAATTTGAATTTAATTTTTGGGGGATTCATTTAGGGAGTAATGTTTATGTTTTGCACTACTGCCACTGACACCTGAGATAGTAATTACATGACAAGATATTCATTAGTGTTTGAGATACGAATGTCCTTTTGTGAACAACACTAAAATCGAATTTTTTGGGTTTTTTTTTAAATGTCTGAAAGATGAATACTCTAAATGCAATTTAGAATAATGCTGTTGCCAACTAAAAAAAAGTTTAAAATAATATTTCAAAATGTATTCTTAGTATTCCCATTTTAGTTTAAACACTATAGGGAGGGAAGTAGAGGCTAGTTGATAATAAAAATTCAGTTTTTGATATCTTACTCCGTTTTGACATCACATTCATATATTAGCTGTAATATTAATTATAATGTTGGTAATTTCTATTGATGGTGCAAGTATATGCAGCTCTGGGGCAACTAGATCAGTATTGATTATCCATAAATAATAATTATAGCAAATGAATCAATATAATTTGATCAAAAATATACATGATACTGCATCCCAAAACAATCATACCCAAGGTAGTCATTTCCATATTGCTTATAGATGTTTGTTCACGCTTTGTGAGGCTCTGAGAGTTAATATCCACTTAAATATTTAAGCCTCATGTGATAATGCTAATTATTCAGTACTCAGAACTATAATAGCACATTAGAAGAGAATAATACATTTCCTTTTTGTATAATTAATTTGCCTCATCAGGCATATGCCTAATTGCCTCTAAGCAACTTTTTGACTTTAAGTACTAGTATCTTGCTGAATAGTTATTCCATTAATAGTTCATTTGACTCTTAAATTAATCATTATTATATTTTCATAAAACAAAAATGGTTTAAAAATTTAAAAAAATATTACTCGGAGGTTAGAAATTTAGAAAATTGATCTTAGCTCAGTGTTGAGTGCTCGTTTCCATCGCCTTAAAAAACGGTTGCTAATGTAACAGTTTAAATAGATGGTTATTCCACAAAAGTGCTTAAGCACATGCTATAAAGTTGAAGTGTGCCAATTAACCCACCTGGCAAATAGACCCTCTCTCCCTTATATATATATATATATATATATATACATAATATTAGACTGTTCCGTTTTTGGGTCAATCCGTTATTTTGTCCGCTCCAAAGGATTTTCTATTATCCATTGATAAAAAAATGAGAATTAGTGAGTTTTAACCTTCAAAATCATCTTTTTGATCTCTCAAGCCATTTAAAGTTTGAAAAATGGCGCCTTTTTTTAGAAGAAAAATTAGCTGTTGTCAAAGGGCTTGTGTGGTCTGAAATTTAAAACAATTCGACCCAAAAAATTTCCAAATCTCTTTTGAGATTTTTTTTTTTTTATTGCAAACTGACAAATGACATCTTTTTATAATTTTGAACCAAGAAGTTGAACTATGAGAGACTGTTTATCCCAACAAACTACCCTTAAGTTTTGAGTACATTTGCTTTGTTGAAATTTAATGGTACATTTTCCTTTTAATTTTATGGATTTATTTCAAAAATATTTCTTCATAACAATACAGATCTTAGTATCGACTCTTGATCAAAAGAAAAATATTGAATAATAATAGTAAATATTAACTCTCTAATTCCTATTTTTTTCATTTACAGGCAGCAGAATGTCCTTTGATGAAAAAAAAGAAAAAGAAAAAGAGATTAGCCCCGAAAACGGGACGGCCTAACATATACATATGTATATATACTAGGTCCATACCTATGAAATAATACTTTCAGCTATTAGGCATCAGGTGTCACTAGAAGTATTTTTAAACCATCTCAAATGTCTTATTTTTGGTCGTCTGACATCTGGCAAATATATTCAGTTCGTTGTTTGTGAAGTTTTAATCAACAACGCATTTTTGTTCGTGCTTACAAATGTCAAATTTTGTGCCTTCAAACCACCATTTTCGTTGGTGCATGCAGCTTAATCATCAAAATTGGTGCCATCAATTTATCACTTGTTCTCATTGATGAGTCATGCATTTAAAGAACAGTGCTTCAATTCTTAAGCAGAAGCCAAAAAATGGCTCGATGATTGGTTTGCGGCCAAAGATGGCCAATTTTTTGTGCGATATCCACAAATTGCCTGAGAGATGTGAAAAATGTGTTGCTAGCTATGGCTATTATTTGGAAGATTAAATTTGTCACCATTTTTCACAATAAGCGTTGGTCTCATTTCATAGATATATATATGTACAAGTTAGAACTTTGTACAAGTAGTTATTAGTAATTCAAGCAAATTGTTCCAGTTGCAATTTGAACGTATAACAACGTCTTATTTAATTGATACATTTAGCATAGGTCATTTTAATTTCAAACAACACATTGATGCTTGTATTTCATTTTGATCAGATTAATAAGGCTGATTTATTACTTATTTACGAGTAAAAAAAACCAGTAAACATCTATATATATATATATATTCTATATTAAGAAAATTATAAAACACACCCTTGACAACATTAGATAGAACACCCTCAAAGAATGTCAATTCCTGCATCATCCCTTCTTTTTTAAAAAAAAAAACACCTTAAATTCGGCATTTAAAGTGCTTACTCTCATTTTCTGATTGAAACTTATACAATCTGTTTATAAAAGTCTCAATATGTATGTAGAGAATCGTATTTTTATTTGGAATAATTGTTTGATTAGCCATAAAGCAAACTGGGTCTGAATCTTTGCTGTTATATAGAAAAATACTACATATATGTATTTGGTTTATTTTACTTAAGACTTTTAAATTCAAATACATATTTACCCTATCTGTTGTGTTATTGTTATAACTTGAGTCAAAAAAAGTTGATGAAAAAAAATGGGATGAACCATTTTAAATAAATAATCCACTGTCAATTAGTGACAAGTATACTACTATAATCTAAATTTAGTTAGGTGTTTTAATATACTAAAGGTAGTGTTCCTAGGTTAATGGGCTTCAAAATATAAACGGTTAACAACCCGGTTTTCAAATTGGTTAACCGGCAAAAGGGATTAAACTTAATAAAGTACATTATTTCTTAAGAGTTTACATCGTATTCACGTTTTTTTTATTATTAGAAAAAGTCTTCTTGTTATTTCATTAATTGTTTAAGCTCATAGTCCAAAACTATCATATTGTCAATTGCGTTGGTTGCAAATTAGGAGCAAAGTTTGCAACCAAACATACTGGAAGTAGGGAATATTCTTTCTTGGTTTCCTGGTTAAAAAAGCTCGGTCGAATAGTTCTTGAATCAGTCCTAATTTTTGTTAGTAAAGGTCCTAAGAACCAAGGGGAAAGTAGAGGCTTAAAATATCTTTTTGTCACAGCTCAAACAATTTCTATACCAAAAAGATGATTTTACCTGTAATTTTTATTTGTTTTTTGACTATTTGACCCACGATTTGTTTTTATTCAATTACTCTTCATTTATCCTGTGTAGAAATCTTCTTAGGTGATTCATACAAATTATTTATTTCTGAAGAGTTTGGATGGTTCCATAGGGCTTCTTTAATAAGAAGGAGACGTTCACATTGTTTAACAGCTTTTGTACAATTTTTATCCAATTCCGCAGTTACAAGAGTATCATTATTAGTTGTTTCTTCATACAAGGATGAATTTCCTATGTAAGTGCCTATTATATAAATTGAGACATTCATTTTTTTTCAATAATTCGAGACATGATTGATTTCATCAACTCCTTCACTATCCATGAATTTTTGCAATGCTTAAAACCTTTAAGAAGGAATTCGAGAATATATCTTTCTACATCAATGTTAACAGACTTCGCCCAAGAGCTTTAGCTGTGTTCCTAATTGAAGATAAGGTTTCATGAACATTAATTGTCTTTTTCATTTTTTGTAAGTTGATTCATGTTACTTTGTATTTTCTCATAAATTAATCTCATATTTTTGTATCCACTAGACATCTCATGTAACCTATTCGAACTATTGCAACATTCCAATATTGGTTTATAGCATTGAGTAACCATTTTATAACAGTTAGCTTATACAAATGATTTAGGGATTTTAAAGAGTATGACAATATCTCTAACTTTTATTATACAAATCAAGAGCTTCTACAAATATTTGTATAGTTTCTACCAAATAGGAGTTCTTTTTTTGAACTCCTTTGACTGTTTTAAAAGATGTCACAAGCACAAAGATGCAGTTCATGCTGACGACAAGTTGTTTGATATAAGTGACATCTAGTGCCTCAGGCTTTTTAATAACCTTTGCTCCTTTGCATAAGACAAACAAAATCTCTTTCATGGTCAAGACCCAAACTTTGTAGACTTTCCTCATGTCATTCATTAAATTTATGAGCAGTTTTAGCTCTCTAATGAAGGGTGTTATTTTTGACTTTCAACAATGATACCTCCAATTTGATAAATATTACGTGACATACTCTGATACCATAGATAAACAAACTTTATCAATGGATAGTAAAAATGGCTGAATAATGGATATGAAAAATCACTAAATATTAAATAAAACACATTAATAAACATACAAAAAACAAATCAATGAAAATGACTCCTTGGCCTTTTTAGCGTTAAAATAGCTGTTTTTATGGCTATTTGGCTGTCTCATTACAAGGTTTTTTGTAAGAAAACATATTTCCAAGGGATATCTGGTTGCAAAACAGTTTTGCAACCAGATATCCTCACTTAGCTCATTTGTATTTAGAATGAAATCTATAAATAGTTATCTTTCCAATTATTATAAAAGTACTTTGCTTTTTAGTATCTTAATATGCTCTTTTTTCAATTTATAATATATCTATTAAATCACTTTTTCCCCCATGGGAATTTGCCTCATAATTTGAATATGAATTGAACTTATAAGCTCAAAGGTTTTTCCTTGTATTCGGAGCTTCTAATTAAGGATGAATAAATAATGATAAACGGTTGAAATAAGAAATATGCTCATAAAATATGTATCTACTCAGAAAATAATTTATGAATGAATGGAAAAAAATAGTGAGAAGATATTTAATAGACTTAGTGTATATAAGTCCCATTTATAAATAAAATTCGCTGGAATGACTTATGGCAAAATGCTCTAAGGAGAAATGGTTTTCGACCATGTTGATGTCTTACAATTAAACAAAACGTTATCAAACATACAAGCTGTAACCTGTTGTAACATTTATGTTGAAATATGTGTGTCAGGCAGCTCTGACGACAAAACTGTTTTTGAAAAAACAAAATTTCTCATTATTTTTGTTTTATTGAATCATTTTAGTTCTTGTTTAGAACAGTAGTTCCCAACCTTTTGCCACCCACAACCCCTTTCTTTAAAGTTTGAAGCCCAAGGGACCACCTGGGCAATTATTTTGATTGCCGTATTTTTAATTTTGCCACAATATAAAGGAACTGAGCCGAAACATATGAAAGACTTTTCAATGGGAATGACGTATTTTTATTTCATTAGAGACGACAAACTACGTCATATTTTTTTTTTGTTTTGTTTAGATTTCTACTCACAAATAGCTTACAAATCATCATGGAGCAGTACAACCTTGAGCAGTGTTTTTAAATTATCCAAATGTATTACCAAAGATCATCTTCAGCGACGAAACTTAAAGTCAAAAACACTCATGTGCTTTACGAGACACCGTTGCATCCCGAAAACTTACTGTTTGGTGGGGATTTCATGCCTGTGGTGTTATGTGGCCATACTTTTTTGTTGATGATAATAATTGCCACATTATTGTGAATAGAAATCGATATTGAGCCATGATAGCGGACTATTTTTAGATCCAATTGGATGGTATGGACTTAAATGGATCTGGTTTTGTTAAGACATTACTACTTGCCACAGAGGAAACAATACAATTGTTTTATTGAAGAGCAAATTCGGTGAACGTGTCATTTCTGGAAATGGACCAGTCAATTGACCGCCTACCTCATGTTTTTTGACGCCTTTGGATTATTTCCTATGGGGCCACGATAAATCATTGGTCTACATTAACAAGCTAGTAACACGTGAGGGCACAAAGTAAATATTGAATGCAAAATTCCATCAATTTCGGTGGATTTATGCGAAAAAGTGGTAGAAAACTGGGTAAGACGATTTAACATCTGAAAGGCATACCTGTGGTGGTCATGTAATTGGTTCTACTTCAACACTAAAAAAGAAATTCGTTTAGTTCTGAAACCCTTTTAATTTTATTTAAAAATAGAAAATGCGTTGCTTTTATTGGAAAACCCCTTATATTCTGCAATGTCACGCTCCCTAAAACGACCACTAACTTGTATACAAGTCAGAGCGTTAACGTAGTGTTTTTCAAATGAATGATTGTAATGGGAATTGCAGACCTCTTATAGGTGGGTCACACTTTTGATCAAAAATGAGAATAATCGCTTCTTTTTTAAAAAATATCCTGCACAATAATGAAAGACTATCTCAGCCTTGCATAAAAGAAGAAGAGTGTAAATAATTGGAATGATTCACTGCAAAAAATCATACCAAATATTTTTTTATAGGGTGACTATGTAGAAATAACAGGGACTCACTAACTTATCTCTCTCTCTCTCTCTCTTTCAACCTCTCATTAGGTTACACTCTCAATTAAATCAAAGTTAAATACTGTACAATCCACCTTACTTATAAAATAGTGTAAAAAGAAGCATTTCACCTAGCCTAAGAGGATTACTCCTATTCTAAAATTGGCATAAGCCTCCCTCCATTGAAAGCTATCCATGTATTTCATAATAAAAAGGAATCATTTTGCATCAATTTTCTTTCCTTCTCTTTCTTCCCACTCTTTTAATCTTTCAAAAATTTCCTTTTTTTCTTTTCTCTTTTTACATGTTCCTGATCACTTCATAATATACATAAATATGTGTATAAAAAGCCTTACTTAAGAAGGCAAAAAAAAAAAAAGTTAAAGGCTTTATTTTCCCATTGGAATCATAGCTTTTAATTTCCGGTGGTCTTTAAATTTATCTATTCAATATTTAACCTCATAAAATAGTTATTTTTCCCTCCTTCTCTTCCTTATTTCTCCTCTACGCCTCTCTTTTTTTTTCTTCTTTTTTTTTTATATGAAGATGTAGTTTATTAAGAATGTATTATAATGCTTCGCTATGCCTCTTTCAATATATATAAATATATAAAGTTTGGTAAAAAAAACTAAAGAAAATTGGAAAAAAAAAGTTTACTATTTGTATAAACTTACAAATAAATAAATATACATAGGTTTTATATATAGTAAGTTCCTAAGCAACTTGGCAGAAGTATTTTCATGAGAAAAATTGGCTAATTAACAAAGTTAAATTGATAAAAAAAATAAACAGACTAAAAGGAAAGAAAACGACAACATTATGCGAAGGGAAAAAGTTATTAGCTTAAAAGGTCTTTGCCATTTCATTTCTATTAAAATATATATATATATATAAAATATTAAAAATGCAGTGAAATTGAGTTAAAGAGAATTGCATTTTTGAAATGTAGATCCTATGTGGTATATATATATTTGAGAAATTCATCATGGGACATCCTTACAGAGAGTCCCTTTAATAATTAGTTAAGTCAAAATTAAATCTAATACTTAATACTTCAATTTACTCTGTAAAAAACTTTTTCTTTATATCTCCATTTCCTCTCACATTTCCTTTGGAATTCCTTTACTTTCATAATAGCTGTACGCCATCTAGTGGGGAATATATCATTAGAATGAAAGTAGTAGTAGTAGTAGTAAGAAGAAAAAGCCCTGCTATTGTTAGAATACATATAACTAACATATAAATAAATAAATGAAAAGAAAGTACGGTGTATATATTTACAAGGAATGGTTTCTACTACTTATGTAATATAAGTGACTGGAGTCTCTTTTCTAACACTCCAACAATGGATCAATGATAATGCCAATTGAATAAGGTCTTTTCATGACCACTCATTACTTATAATCACTCAAATACTCTCCTTGAGAAAAGTACAAAATGCTGGAAACATTATACTTATATTTATAGTTTCAACGTTTTTTGTAAATGTATCTACAAACATACGTATTTACATGGATTTTCGGAGAAAGCACCAAAGGTAGAGACAGATAGACAGACAGGCAGAGAGAGAGAGAGAGAAAAATACAGGGGGGAAAAGGGATTCCTTTCGGTATTATTATGTATACAGTTTCTAAAGAAAAAAGATTAAAATGGAGCTCATATTGATAAAATTATTCCCAAGGGCTCACCCTCATATAAAAATAAAAAGATTTTAAAATTTATATATGTACACTATATCTGTTTATCTATATACATAATATATGTACAATGCGCTGATTCTGTTACAAAGAGAGAGAAAAATGGAAACATAAAAATACATCTTTATATATGTAGATGTGTAGATTAGGACACTATAGCCCGATATAAACTTTTGAGGAATTTTACCAATTATTTGAAGCAGATAAGACAAAAACCCGATTTTGTATCTTCCTTTAAGTATCTCCACAAGAGCTCAAACATGACCCCAGATTTTTCACCAAGGCAATGTGAAGCAAATGAGGATTCATTTGACTCAAAATGATTTTGAGACATATTTTTGCAATTGTGAAGTTTATTCATCAACTCGATGTGACCTCAACTAAGGATTTTATATTTACCTGGTTTTTAGTTTTTTAATTATAAATGACTGTAAAAAGTGAGGTCACATATATGCTACCATCAGCAAAAAAAATATGGGGAATCAATCATTCATTTCATTCTCCTCAAAAGTAGTAGTCGTCTTCCCCCCCCCCCTTTCCATGTAATGTATATGTGCCAACGTTTTTTTACAATTATTAAAACAATACTAGAAACAATATTTGCTATCAAAATTACAAATCGGATGTTTGGTTTTTTGAGTAATGGGTAATATATCTCAAAAATAAACCACAGATGTGTTTAATATTCAAGGAGTTATTTAAGAACAATTGATTTGGCTGATTTTTGAACCTACTCCTGTACCCTACGCCCCTCTCCCCCCCCCCCCCCAGGAGTCCCTTTAGATCAAAACAAAGACTGGAAATGGAATTTGCATTAAAAACACTAGCAAATCAATATTTTTTAATACACAGAATGAGCACCCCTCTAGGCTCAAATTGAAGTTGAAGCTGGAAAATGGGCCAAATTAGCTCAACAAGTAGAATTTGATTTCTAAAAAACCGTTGGTTTATTGCCTAAAATATGAGAAAAATATATAAGTCCTAAAAGAAGAAAAAGTCTATCTTTCCTATCTTGTTAGTGAAAGCATTTTTTAAAACTCATGACTTTTATTTCTAACAATTTTGATTAGTTATTTATTATTTATTTCTTTTTTTCCTCTTGAAAAATGAGTTGGAATCTCATGGATGCATTTAAAAATCAAACAATCAATCTCTAGACTAATAAGTAAAAAAAAAATTATTTAAAACTTCCACTTTTTTATTTCTTTTCACATTAAATCAAATATGTATGTATAGTGTGTAACCCATTAAAACCCGGGCAAAAAAAAAAAGTTGAATTTTGTTGCATAGTGTTTAATTTTGATTTATTTATATGAGTTATTTTTTAACATTTAGTGATGTATCGAGCATATAAAAATACGTATGCAAATATCATACACGAGAATATGGATATGAAATGCTTTAAAATGCAGATGATTTACGGATGTGATTGAATGATTTCAATACATCACTAGTAATTTAATTGCTACAAATGTAGTGATGTAGTAGTGACTTGTGTAGTCAAGTAGTGATGTGCTCCAGATCAACTCATTCAAGATCAAACTACACTACAAGACTTTGAAAGTCGTGACCATGACTTTGAAAAATCGACGAAGCTGAGACTAAGACTTTACCATGACTTTGTAAGTTGAGAAATGTTCCAATTATCGTACACTGTTTATTGGCAAAACTTATTAGAATACTATTGGTCTCTCATGCATTCCAGTCACTAGAAAGACAAAGCTTATCCGTTCAATCCTATCAAATGATTGTTTCTTCCTCCTACTGGGCTGAGTGTGTCAGCGGAGTACAAATCCATGAACTGCATATGAACATATGTATTTCCTATGGTCTTATTATTACTAAGGTCTAACCATGTCACTGCTTTCATTTGGTCAGAGACATCACTTAGTGGGGCTAATTATATTTTAGTTACTTCTCGTTGTGCCTCCTCTCTAAATGACTAAGCTAAAGGTCGTTCCTTCTGTTTTTGTAATCATGGCTTTGCAGAAATAGAATGAAGTACGATGTTTCCTCTTGCCTGAATTTTGGGAATTGAATCCCTGATTGTTTTCATATCCAAACTTTATAACACTAGATTTGGAAGACATACGTACTTGCTTCCTTAAGTAGGAGTCTACTGTCTTTACTACTACAACTGACCGTCTTTTTTTTATCATGAATGAAAATATAGTTTGAATTATAATTTGTAACTATTACCGGGATACTGTGTATATATATACTTAATATCAAATAACGAGGCATAAAAGCAACTCGTATTTGGATTGGCTAATTTCTGATTGTTTGATTGAAATATATATGATCACAAATTTTAAGATTCGAGTATTATCAGGTCTGAGTCATTTTTATTTTCATTAAATCATTCCAGTAGCCTCATTTTTAACCAGTTATTTTAAACTATTTTAACACAGAAAATAACTTTTTTGCACAATTAGTTAGTCAGCGCCACGATTTTGAGGGAGGCTTTGAGATCGAGACGAAAACCAAAGGTGTGAGGACCGATACTATGACTTACAAGGTTGAGATCAGATCAAGACCACCAAAATTTGGTCTTGAAAACGGTCGTAGAAACTACATCACTAGTTTCCAGACTTACTGTTTACAATGTTTAGAAGAAAAAAGGCATTTCAAGGTGGTACATACATGGTAATGGTAGAAAGGCTTCTTATCCAGTTGATCAGATCTGCTGATCTCATTCCATACTAGCTAGCTATCAACTCCATTCCACTTTTGGCGTGAATGGTTTAGCCATCATTCATGGGATATGACAAGCCTCATTGATGGCCTCCAGCAGGATGCTGCATCTGCCCATAGATTTAGAAAGAATCAGGTCTCTTTATTTGGTTAAAAATTGACTATTGATAAGGCCCATGTATAGCACTCTTGCTAACCCATTAGACAATGTCATTTAATTACATATGGAGGCAAAGGCTTATCGTGTACGCCACACTAATATCGATAATCTCAGAGATTTTGACACCAACTTGTTTGTATCAAATGATTTCTGACTATATAATAAAGGCTTGCTCCCTATTCATGTGTCCTTTATGAACTATAATACGTGCTTATATCAATCATCTCTGTGGAAATACAACCATTACATATCATGCACTCATCACTAGTCTAACATAAATTCTTCATTTAAAATATCTTGTTTTATCTTTAGATTGCAACTTGTTCGTTATCTAAATATCTATATAATAGTTCAAGTTACAAATTGAGCACAATCCCAACATGTACTGAATATAGAATTGTATATATGTATAAAAACAAATCTAATAAATATTTGTGTGGAATTTTCTGACAATATATGTAGGCATTTTTCATGTAGAGACACTAATTAATTAATCAAAAGGGTTATATCAGCAAGTATATATGTAGATATGTTATAAGAAAAGAATGTTTTAATTATTATCAACATACAACTAATGAAAAAGGATTATACCAGCTTTGTGTCTACCTCTGTAGAGAATTGTTTTTCATTGACGATAGGAGTTGCATAATAAACAGAGAGTGCGCCGCCACATTGTTATTTCTATGTACATAATTATTCAACCAAATGAACATATCCCCCCCCCCCTTCTATTTCTATGTTTAAGGTAATTTTTATGTAAATCAAATGCTTCATTATAAATCAAATGTAATTTTTTCTTTGAAAAAAAAAAAGTACTATTTTAGCCACATAAGCTACATGGCCACCCCCTATTAAATACCATGTCAACGGCCGAACTAGAGTATAAAATTTAATTGATCTTGTTTCACACAAAATGGCAGACTTTCAAAAGGATGACGTCACATTACAACGCTCTTTTGATTGACTCTCTTCACCGTTCCTTCGTCAAAAAGGTTCATAAACAAAAAGGCCGAAATTGAATTGGTTGCTAACCAATGATCCTTAGCTATCAAAGCACGAACAAATGACCAATTTTTGACCAAATTTTGTTGAGACGACTTTTATAGGACACTGAAAGGTGTCATGAATTACTTAATATGAACAAACCACGCAACCTTCATGAATTTATCTTGTTGGCTCAATTAAAACAAGGAATAAAAATATCCATAAATATATTTGCTATCAAAGCGACATCTTGCGGGAGTGGAATGAGTTGTTTTGTAGCTAAAAATAATCTCCTCCAATAATCAGTTGTTTTTCGTTATTTTTTGTTATAGCTTTGATACTCTTCAATGTATGGACTCTTTTTACTTATAGAAGAAACAGGGATTGATTCACACTTGAACAAAATTTGATTCGAAGTCAACAAATTAATGTTTAGAACATGAATAAGGAGCAAGAGCAGAGAGATCAACAGTTGACCAAATTATTTTTTTTTTACAAAAAACAAGGACTTTAATTTAAGGTTTATTGTTGTTTTTTAAATGTAGATGGTTTAGTTTTTTTTTATCTACCTGGATACCTTCAATTTATTTCATTATATGCCTATTCATAAAAGAGTAAGTATCCCGTCTTGTGTAGATATGTTGAGTGTCAAATTACTTACATATATGTATAAATAAAAAATATTTTTTATATAATTATTTGCAAAATGACCATTTGGGGAACTGAGAGGGGAATTAGATAATAGTTACAATATGGCTCTGTTTTTTTTAATAAGACTGCATAATCTACCAAATAGAAAAGTAACTTAACTTTAAGAAAATGAAGATTCTGTGTGTCGGTGAAGAAACATAAACGAAAAAGATTTTTAAGTATATTACAAAAATTACACATTCAATGGTGAGAGTGGAGTGAGTTGTGGTAAGCGGCTTTAAAGGTTGTCCCTCAGAGTGACACTTTTAATTAACTTTTTCGAACCCTAGAGGACACCGGTGTCCCATAAATTCACAATGTGCTTATGCACTCCATTGTCAACCGATTTTTGTTTTCTTTTTTTTTTGTATGATAGCTAAGATGTCAAGCTATTATTCATATGAAATATGTAGTTAGTCATAAAAAAATTTGATTTGAATATTTTTCAAGGTACTGAAAGTTACGATTTTTACACCTGTAAAAAAATCATGATTAAACCAAAATAACTTTTTCGTTTGTCAAGGAAATTGTTTGTTAATCAAATATTTGTTAATACATATATATATACTTAAAGAATATTAAGTTTAAAATACCTTTTAGTTCTAATGCATACTTTATAAATTATTCAAGTATATGTTCTTTGGGACACAAGTGTCCCTTTGGCTGTAAAGGGAGTTTTTGTTATTCATATATATCAACAAAAATTGCCTTATAAAATATTACCTAAATAACATGTGATATATATCTTTTATTTAGGATTTCTTAATTTTTTTTGTCAAGTAGAATATAAGAATAAATAATAAATGTACATAGCGATATAATGAATAGGAAAAAAGTACTGATTAACCGCGTATTTTTAAGCATGAGAAAATTCCCCCTTCACACCCAAAGGGACAGTTCTGTCCCATCATTTCTTAGAAAAACGGGTTGAGTTACAGTTTTTTTTATAAATCAAATTAGGTTAGAGTATGGTCACTCTGATCTCAAAAAAACATACCTTCCAGTTAAAAATACTTTCTGACACCTTACGGAGTTTAAAGGGATATAAACTATGGATATAAGCTTTATAATGTTCAGTGTATCAATGGGAGGGTTAAACATTGAAATTAACTTATAATATGTAAGAGATATAGCACTTCTAATGTAAAGTGATCTTTCCCCTTCATGTGGGGGGCAAGTTGTGCCGTTCAAGAAAATATGTATATTAGGGAAAATTGTGCCACTAATTATGATTGAAGTAAGAAATTAAGTATAGATATGATCATTAATCATATCTATACTTAATGCATGTTATATATCATAATTATTTTGCCTTGTTAATTTATTATATTATATGAAAGCAAAATTGACTCCTTCTTTATTGGGTTTTTTAGATTTCATTTGAATTTCTTCTTCTTTTTTTTCGTTTCTTTTTAATTATAGAGTGAATATACATGATTAGGATATGCAATTTTGATGCTACACATCCAGCTTTCACTCTTAATTAAGTTATTGTCCACCTAATAGCTTTGTTTCATGAACACAGCATCCAATAGTTTCTATAAGTCAAATATGATGCATGATGAGTAGTTATTCATGTGTTTCCAAACATGTTCATGAGATTTCAAATATAAAGAAATAAAAAAACAGACCTTGATTGTACATAAAAATTTTTACTCTGAGAGGCAAAAATCAGTAAGTTGAACTTAATTAGACTTGCTTTTCATTGTGCAATTTTTGATTATTGTTGTTTTTTTTCTTCCACAGTTCCTGAGAAACAAAGAGTGGCACAACTCTTTTTTTCCAACCTCTTCTATATGTAGATTTATAAAAACATAGAATTCAGTTTCATTAACTTGAATTCAAAATAAAAAAACTCAGACAAAAATTATTAAAGATATAAAATGTATTTTATTTTGAATTCCTTACTTATACAATCAACATTGGACTCATTACTTGGAAAAAGTAATTAGTTGTTAGTTACTTAGACAAAAGAGTGTAATTAGTTACTCATAAAAGTAATAGGTCTGTAGCATCAATAAATGTTAATTTATTGGAAAGTGAATCAGAAAAAATTCTGGGCCTTTCTACTTTGATTTAACTAAGGCTAAATTAAAGTTTTACTTATTCACAGCATGGTATAAAAGTTATGGCAATAAGAGATTAAACTAATGTAACTGTTCAAATCAAAGTTGTTGTTTCTTTAGTAACGGGTAACGGCCAATGTTTTACCTAATACCCTGTTACTAAAAAAAAGACGTGATTTCCCATCTCCGTTAGCTAATTCTTTTGCACAATTTGTGTCTTAAATTTGACAAGGATTGTATTTCTTAATTTATTTTTATTGGGAATATACTTTAATCCTTAAAGGTGTGTTTAGAATACGACGCAAGGAGAGGCGTTGAGTTGCGAATCTTCTGCAAGCGTCGTTTGATCCACAATTTACGTACATAAAGAGGAGGGACACAATTTAATATGTAAATATGTGTACGTAGCATGTTGCTGGTAGTATCCATAAGCTGTTAAGTACGGAAGAGGATTCATATAGCTCAAGAAGTCAAGTGAACCTTTTACCAGGGTCGCTGAGCTAGATGACGCTTAATAGTGTTTTTGTAACAAAACCCTTCTCTTTACATCGTATTCAAATTCCAGGTTAACCCTCTGTGCTTACTTCTTCCTTAAAATCCTAATACGAAAGCTCTCATGAGGTTCTCCATCACTTTAACACAAATAGTCATGTTGATGTTAACCGACTTTCTCATAATAGTTTATTCCAAATAAAAGTGTATATTCATGAGGAATTTGAATATTTCTCAACATTCCAAATGATTTTTTTTTTTTTCATAAATATCTTTTTTACAAATTTTAATGGTAATCAAATATGAACACCAACTTTAAAATAGCTCTGAATTTAATATTTTAATGTCCTTTTGCTGAAATAAACCTCTGAATTAAACCCTTGGATTTAATGATTAAAAAAAAAAAATAGTAAGAGATTTCGTGATCATTAGTCCCTTTGTTTTTATTCTTCTTCGTACCACTTTTGCTCCTTTTTTCATATAACTTTCAAAGTTATCAGCTATTTAACACATTCCTTATGTAATTACTTATTTCATGTAATATTATAGGATTTATTTAAATACAAAGGTTTTGACCGACTTTTGGGTCTATTTCTGTCGCTTATGACCTCAGGAGTCCCTTTAGGTCAAATCAAAGACTGGAAATGAAATTTGTATTAAATATACGAGCGGATCATCATTCCTTCTAGGCTAAAATTGAAGCTGAAGTTAGAAAAGGGGCCAAAAAAGTTGGAAAAGTAAGATTCGATTTCTCAAAACAGTCGGACTCTCGAAAAAAAAAATTACATATATCAAATTAGTGTTCAAAACTGATTAACTTTTATTATACTTATATGTACTTCCCCTAGAACTATTGACATTTCAAATTTGTGGATCTTTGTAATGACTATAATAATCAGGATTTGAAGGAGCTCAGAATTGGTTGTCAATCCTAAAAAAGTATCATATAATAGAAAAGACAGGATATTGCAGTAAATCCTGGGCAGGCAATTTTAAGGGGGTGAAAAAAAAATTATAACTTATTTTATGTTTGTTTCTCGCAGCTATATATATATATACATAATTAAAACATTTCTTTATTTGTGTAGCTATCAATAAAATTACCAATGAAATGGTTTTTTCTTTGCCTTTATTTTTATACTTTTTTATACTTTACACATTAGAGGAGGTTTTTTTTTCTCTTCTCATTTCCTCTCTCTCTCTCTCTCTTTCTGTGTGTTTTTTTGGTCCTTTTTTTTTTCGTATTCTACGTGACAAAAATGATGATGAATTAGTTTCTATTAGTTTGTTTTTGTTGTTGTTGTTGTTTTTTCTGATATTTTTACTATCATTACCACGACTACTCCTAAAAAAAACCATCTCTTCCTTTCTGTTCTTTTATATATTTTTTTCTCTCTCTCTCTCTCTTCAAGAAGAAGTTGTAATTTACTTCAAAAGGTTTGGATCCACCTTTTCTCATCCTTTTTTTTTTTTTTCTTTTTTTAAATAACCCAAGTTGTTTGTTTTTTCATATACATATTTCTACTATATAGTAAATATATGTAAATATATTTTATTATTTTTTTCCTCAAGAAAGAAGAACAAAACAAACAAAAGAGTTAAATGAAATTACAGCACTTGAATACATAATATATTGCACAATTACAAATGATTTTGAACCCTCTTTCTTTGATGGAGATTGTATGGAGAAATTCAGGGAGAAAAGCACTTAAAGGGGGAAAAGTTATGAGCCTTAATGAATGGAAATATAGGGCAGTATGTTGTGGTCAAGGTCATTTTATCGTCTTTGAGGGGCTGAGAGCAAGACGGAGCCAAGTCATTAGGGAATGGATAACAGGTGGAGACCAAGAGGAAAAAATTGTTCTGTTTTTTTTATTTTTACAAGATATTTTTTTAGGATTTTGTTGCTTTTTTTTTCCCGTCATTTTTCTTGACACTCCGACGAAGACTTTGAAAAGGTCGAAACCATAGTAATATTAAAGCTTACCCCATGAATGCATCACTTGAGATTATGGATTAACTCAGTGTTCCTCAATTTTATTAGAATTTGCACACACTCTAAAAGAATCAAAAGATATCCTTTTCAATGGAAAGTTTTTTTTTTTTTTTTTTTTTTTGTATTTAAAGAAACTTTTTTGAAAAAATCTTGATCTTTTTATCCACATTTTTGTATATATTTTTACTTCAAAAAATGGTGTCAACAAATTGTGTTTAAGAATAAAATTGTATCTTACATTAGTATGATTCAATTAATTTTTTACAATGACTGGTTCATTCATTTTTGCGAACTTTGGCTCTAAAGACATGATTTTGAAGAATATCGGGAATCAAAATTATTTTTTTGAGTTGTCAAAATTTGTTTCATCCATCTCAAAAGTAGCCCTCCCCCCCCCCCCCCCGCTGCAATGCGCATGTGCCGCCGTTTTTTCCAATTTTCAAAACAATTACAAAATTTGTACAATGTGAATACTAATTACAGAACAATAACTGTTGAGTTTAGATATTCCATCAAAATTTAAATTCAGATGGTGGGTTCCTTGAATAATTGTCTATGTATCTCGAGAAATAAACCACAGATTATCAAAATTTCAAAATTATATTCATTTAAACTTTTTTGGTTGCCAAAACCATGTCTCTAAATTACATTTGAGTCATCCTCTTTCATACATTTTAAAAAACGAAAAAATTCGATTTTATATGTTCACAAAAGGACACACGTATCTCAAGCAGACATAAATATTTTGACGTGTAATTGCAGAGTTTCAGAAAACTTCGATCCTGCGATCCTGGATCGCGAGGAACTTTCGTTACTTTTCCAAATTTATCGAAATTGAGGAACTTTTAAAGTAATTTTAAAGAACATCGATAAACCTAAATTATCTCTTACATATTTGGGCAAATTTTGACCAGTCCTTTTTTCCGTACGCCTATGCCCCTAGGTAATTAATCCTTTAAATAGCCGTTTTATGAGACAGCTTGTTGAAATATATACAAATAACTTGTTAATTGATATGAATGATAATTTACTTTATTCAAGGGGGGAATCAGCCACCATTTTGAGGAACCTTTTCTATTTAATAAAAGTCAGGATGAGGAAAAAATTACACTTTCTGAAACTCTATGTAATTGTGACACAAATGTCAGTGATAGGTGTGCCAACTTAGAAACAAAAACAATACTACTATTCAGAATCTTCAAAAAAAATAAATTCAAATTTCCTTGTATTTTTTGCTCATATTTTTATATACATATATTTGAATGTATTTTCTACTTATATCATATATACAAATAGCTATGAAAATTGCGTTGTGATGGTTGTTTCTTTGCAAAAATGCTCTCTTACAAAATGATAAACTACAGAGTTCCTTTCACTTGTTGAAAAATAGAGCTGCTTCATGCTGTTTTACCACAAACACATAGTTATGCAATATTGTAAGTATTCTTTCACCATTCAAAAATACTTTCTCTGATCATTGTTCTCGTTTCTTGTTTGTTCTTTTTTTGCAAAACTTTTTATTTCTTCTAGCTTTTATTGTTAGTGTTCCTGAACAAAAAAAAAAGAACTTTAATCTATATGTCAAATCTGTTTCTTTTTTTACTCTTCCCTTTATTTCAAGTTTATTTCCTTGTATTTTCCATGTTACAATATATGGAGAAAATACAGTTGTTGTAGTCAAATGCTAAGGAGATAGAACTATTTTCTTTTCTTTTTTTTTTTTTTTTTTTAAATATAATCAACTTTATCTCAGATAAGATAATAACAATAATAATAATAATAATAGAAAAAGTCTATAAGACGTACATGGAAAAGTATCTATATGAATTTCTCACTTACCATTAGGTTACAATTAAAAAAGGATCCTTAGTTCTTAGCAAATGAAAGAGTTTTTTTTTATTGTTTTTCTTTCTTCTTTCTATACAATTAAGATTCAGTGTGTGGATGGTTATAACATCATCAGATTTTACAAGAAGTAGAGTCAAAGAGTATTATTAGATCTATAAAAATGAGACACTATAGGTCACTTTGTCAGTCTCTCTCTCTCAATCAGTCAGTGAGCTCATGAATATATTCAAAAGTGAAAGTAGAAAGTTGAGCTAAGAATTAAATAACTTCATAAGTCGATCCCATTGGCAAAATTTTGGCTAAGGAAAGGAAAGTCTTCTACTCATACACCAATATAAGTTATTATCATAATTAAGTAATTATCAGTTCTGGGGACATAATTTGCCTTGAACTTGAATACATATTTGTATGTATTGAAACTTGAATTGACCTCAAAATCAAGGTCTCGACTTGAACTCGATAGCTAATACTTGTGACTTAACTGAATCATAAAACCATTTTTAATACATTTTCTCACAGTATATAAAAAAATTATTCAAGGTGTAGCTTTTATGTGAAAAAAAAAACTTTGCAATAGTCAGATACTTTTTGCTTGTTTGTATTTGATATAACGGATATTAACAATGGTCAAGTGTCAAAAATCCTAAGGGGTATAAGAGTAATAAAAGTTATTCAGAAGGGTTAAAAAACCACCAGCTGAAATCCTTCTGCACACTACAACTTATGTAGTTCTACCGTGAGCCATTGATTTATAGCAAATTTTTTCTCAAAATTGAATGAAAATTTACTCATTTAGATGATGGACAATTTCTTCTTAGTTAAAGATTCTTATCGAGCACTTGACATCTCATTTGAAAGCTGTGGGCCTCAGCTCTTTAATGCATTCCATATTAATCCCTTTCATGGAATATTCAAAGAGTTATTTAATTACAAAGAATTTGGCCGACTTTTGAGCCTACTCCCGCACCCTACGCCCCTAGGAATCCTTTTAAATCAAAACAAAGACTTAAAATGGAATTTGCATTAAACACACAAGTGAATCATTACTTTTTAATTCACAAAATGAGTATCCTTCTAGGCTTAAATTGATGGTGAAGTTAGAAAATTGGGTAAAAAAGCTAGAAAAGTAAGGTTCAATTTCTCGGAAACCTTAGGACTCTCGAAAAAAAAAATACTAATACAGATTTGAAATTAGCGTGCAAAACTGAATAACTTTTATTATACTTATACCCCTTAGGATTTTTGAAAGTTCAAATTTGTTGACCAGTGTATGTAATTAATATATAGAATACTCACTAATTTCTGCACCTAATAGTATCTACACAAAAATAAGGAATCCTGATGATATTGGAGTTATTTCAAAGCGTAATAGAGTGAATATTTCATCTATTTAAAAACATTCTGTGGTACTAAGGATATTACAGTTTAATAAAATTCCACAAAAAACTCGAGTGCATTTTTAGATCATACATCTAGAATTGGTAAATGTTCACAAATACAAGATTTGAAAGTTGAGGACTCAAACTGAACTCCATAAAAATATAAAAGGACTTGGACTTGCAAGCATTCGTAACAGACTATATTGAAGTACTAGTTCCTCATAGATTCACGTTTGAGGATCATGTTTAGCTTTGTCCTTTGAAAAAGAGTTGGTTGTATGTTTGAGGAACACAGGTCTAAAATAATGGATATCCGAGGAATAATTATTTTTAATGTTTTGATTACTAAAAAATGCTTCAAAATAGTCTTCCTTACTTTGAGTTACAATTGAGGGACTTTCTGCCACCCCTGAAAATTTGTTAGTTGCAGACTTTGAACTCCTTTGAACACTGGATTGGAGGAAGAGACGCTCATTTATGAAATGTGTTTCTTATACACATCGGAATATGACTCACGAAAACTAGTAGATCAACGTCTTCAAAGTAGGGACAAACTGATCTATAATGGGGCTGATGTCGATAATTAATTACGTATTTTGGTAGAAAAGTATCTTAACCAATAGGTTCACTGATTATCCTCCTTCAAATTAAACTAGAAAGAGCTCAGTATAACTAATCATAAAAAAAGGCCAAGGATGGCCATAGACAAGCATCTCCTTTGACAATATTTTGAAATATCCTTGATGTGAGTCAAAATTATCAACTTTAAATCCTCAAAATATATGTTTGAATATTTAATATTTTTGAGCAGGGGACACCAAACTTTTTATAGCATCGAACCACCACTTATGAATCTATTTACTTTTCCATCAACTATCTTCCAGCCCATGGGCACAGGTACAGGGGTGGGGGCCAAGTTGACTTTCTCGATTTTTGAAAAATTGGATGTTTAGTTGCCATATGACGTCAATTTGTACAACGGATCCCCACTCATGATTTAGTTCGAGACAACAAATGCCAAATGACAATTTTTAAATTGTAGATTTGTTGTTTTGTAGTATGAAAGTTCGTCTTCTTAATTGAAGGCATTGAGTCTGACGTCAACAAAAGGTCATTCCATGTTATGAGTCTTACCAGAATTTATAAACTAACTATGAATAAAAATATTTGTGTATAACCTTTAAACACATTGATCGTCAGTGTGTCAAAAAGAAAAGGAAACGTTCAAAAGTGGGCAAGTAACCTTACATTTTTTGAGATTATATACAAATACTCATATTCTAAAGCTTTTATAGATGTTTAAATACTCATTGGGCCTTAGAGCCATGGATTAACTATGATAACTCTTTACTTAATTTCCCAATTGACCCTCCTTTCTGTTCAAGGAGTAAGCATTTGAGACGGATTTATATATATATATATATGTGTATATTTTTTTATTATAAAAATGTCCTTAATGGGTGTGCCCCATACCTTCCTAGCACAATCTCATCACTAAAAAGAAATAGCAAATAACTTTGATGGAAACCTTGAAATAAAAATAAATGAAAGAAAAATAAGAAATTAGTCGTTTCATCAATAACAAAGGAATTTTTTCTCTTCCCCTTGTCTTCTTAGTATCCTCTATCCTATAAGTATAATTATTTACGAAGAAAGAAAAGTCTAATTATTACTGACAGTTTCTGCTAATTAAATTGACTTGAAGTGAGTAAAAAAGGATATAAATACATATATAATATAACATATATAGTCAAAGTAAAAAGTGTTTTTTTGTTGTTTTTATTTATATAAAAATATTTACACGAAAGAACTTTGCGTTTAGACTGGATTATTGAATGATTATCTTTTTTAAAAAAAAAAAAAAGAAGAAGGGCTTTCATTCTTATAAAAAGATCCCCCCCCCCTCCCTTGTTACGAACTTTTGCTATAAATTTATCAATCAAGTGTATTTTTTATATATATTATGTTAAAGTGCAATATGAGTTGATAAAGTAGAAGGATAATGAGGTTGCTTTGATATTATTATGATAATATGTATTAGACTATGGTCAATTAAATCCATTGAGTAGAGGAGAAAAAAAAATATTGCAACGGACTAGCATATAATTGATGAATTAATTTACTTGAGAAGGTAATTTTCCCTTGTTATCCAAATCAACAAATGTTTTACGCAAATATCATTATTATTAAAGAGAAGTGGGAAATAAGTTATGCATTTAACAAAAAATGATTTAAAAGTGGGTTTTTGTTGTTATTAACAAAACCAATAATACCTATTTGTGATTGAATAGAATTGTGTTAACATAATCATATAATGTCATTTATAATAATATATATTTGTGGAGTTTCTTCGCATTTATGGATAAGTTGATTTACGTCATCTGCTCTTTGAACATTGGCTACATTTTTTCATACATATTTGGGACGTTTTGTATATTCAGTTGCTATTATTTCAATTTTTTCACTTTATGCTCTACTCTTGGCTTTTCTGTAAAAACTTATTTTGTACAAAAGTTTGCTCATATAACTGTACACTCAAGCTTACAAAGTTTGAGATCTCCTCTACTTTGAAAATAAGGGGTCCTTGGATTATGAGAAGTAATTACTAAAATATTTTTTTAATTAATTTAGTAAAAGAAAATTTCTTCAAATAGGTGTTTTAACCTTAAGATATTTTAAAGGTCTTATTTCAAATGGACAACTATATACAGTGTTTTTTTTAAATCGTTTATTAAACTAAAGTAACAACTCTCAGCTAGCAAACGAAATATTTTATTAATATCCTGATTAATTAACCTTGGAGCTACAAGCTTCTCAAGAAAAGATAGTAACTTTTTAAACTTAAATAAAAATCATTCGAATTAGAAACATGATGGGGATAGTATCAAAATGGTTTTAGAATCTTTTATATTTAGGCCTTTAATCAAATTATAACCATTTATATCTATCTACCACACTAAGCCACAAATTTTAAAATTACTGAAGTATTAAAAAAAAAAAAAAATGGACTAAGTCCATATATGAAATGAAAGGATCAAAACATCTACAAACTTTTAGCCATTTTGATTTTTAAAAAAACCAAAAAATAAGACCAAAAAAAAGTCTGATTTTGTCCACGAGTCTAATCATTGTATCAAACTTAACTTTTTGTTAAGATATTCATGCCAAATCATTGATATAAAAAGGGCCCTGGAACCATGGTATCTGAAATTTTATTATGGGGTTGTGAAATTCACAAAATCTGACAATATCTTTAGACAAGAAAATACTCTTGGTCACTGAAAGGAATTCATAAGAAGAGAAAATACACATCTCAGTTACAGATCTTAAATCGCATAATTGGTTTTATAACATTAAATTGAATACACTGTGAGACTTGTTATACTCTCTATTGATAGTCAATAATTTTCATAATTAAATTCTTGAAAGTGAAAACAATATTGACGAAGAAAGGTTGTTGAATTTTGACATCAGTAGCGTTGAAACCTATGTAGCACATAAATTAACTGAAGAGAAGCTTATTGAATCATTTGATAAGTTAATTAAGTTCGTGAGGCAGCCAAACATCAAGTTGTTGTTGTTTTTTTTGAAAACCAGCCATCTTCAGATGATTTAAAACTGTTTTATGGTCGATGTTTAAGTCCTCTGCGATAGTTTGACAACTAACGTTGATGCTTTCAATAATTTTATCCACATTTTCGACGGCAGGTATGTCAGTACGGGGCGTATCTTTGACTCCCACTACACCCGAAAAAAATCGAAGAAACCACTGCTGAGCAACACGAACCGAAAGAGTATTGGCCCCGTAAACATCACAAATTTTTTGGGTCGTTTGTGATGCAGTTTTCCCTTTCAGAAAGTAAATATGCAGAACATGACGGATTTTTTCCTTTGAGAACTCCATACTAAACGCATAATTACTCAGGACTGAACTGACTTAGCATAATTTTGTTTTATTAAATCTTGTAGAATAATTTCGCACCTTTTTAAAACCAGTGTGATTAATAACAAACAAGATATGCTTCGTTTAAAATAAGGAGTGCAAAAAAGTTGGGATTTTGCTGCAAATGTATTAAAACTCTATCTTTCATACTCTGCCAGACATTTCAAATCTTAAAACAAAACAAAAAACTTGGCTAAAATCTAGGTTCGTGCGTATACTTATTGTTGCAAAATAATTTTTAATCATTCTTATATCCTGTTATAACCCTTTTTCTACGCCTTATATCCCTTAGAAATGCTTTCTTTTTTATACCTATTTGATATTTTTTCTCCTTCTTATTAGCTTAGTATTTGTTTTGTTTTAATGATTTGACTGTTTTACGATTTTTAAGTTAAATTATGTTTTCATGAAAACACAAAATATAGTTGGATAAAGCCCATATAATCTTAATTACCATAGACAACTGATTTGTTCACCCAAAGGGTCTATCACAATAATAAATTAATGTACGTACATATGTATTTATATTATATGTACATAAATTTTAGTCACATAGATAAATGTAAATTCTAGACCAGGGTAGGGCAATTATTTTTTCCATGGGACGACATGAGGACCAGAAAATATTGTAGAGGGCCAGCCAAAAGGCTTAACTCAATTCATCAAAGTATTTATTGGAGTTCGTTGTAAATAGCATTGTTTTGACAAGCTGGTATGAGATGACTATGTTATACATAAGCAATAAAAAGTGAGGTTGCCATACAAAAAACCCTCTATTCAATCAAATTATCCAAACCAATGGCATAACAAAATATGAACTTATATAATTGAACATTTTGAGTCACATTCACTGCAAAATATATTCTGAGTTTCAAGAGGTTTTTAGCAATCTAAGGAGACATCACAATATTGTAAAGTACAAAAAAAAGTATTGAAGTTGTGTCGGCTGACATTTGAGTCATCAGTCTCCCATTTCAAATGACCCAGATGGGTACAACAGAGTGATATACGATATTTGATAAGAAATAAATAACTACTGCATTTGAGGACACACTCAGACGTACTCATACTGCTCAATGATTGTAGCTATACACTAATCCTATAGGAAGAATATTAAAGTCAAATGTAAACCAACCCTACACTCATTACTGTCGTATCTGTATCAAACAACAGTTTTAGTCCAGGCATGAAGTGAAATGAGAAAACATGTTTGTTTTGTAATTTCCAATTTACCTTAACCAGGCCAGTCAGAGCCAACCAAAGGGTCGTATATAGCCTGGGAGCCGTACAAAGTGCCTTAGCCCTCATAAATAGTTACTAAATTCATCTTTATTTAAATTTTTATGCAGAAATTAATCTCTTTCTAATTCGTATGAGATTCAAATTATTATAGACATTTGCAGATACATACTGTGAACCAATCGAGGCTTGGACTCAGAGATTGTCTTCATGATTATATGACCATTCGCACACTATGCAAGCATAATATTTTATGAATGACGTGTGACCTTCAGACGCAGTCATTTTTTTTATCTTCTAAATATGAACCCACGCAGTCTCAAATGAATTAAAACAAAACAAAACGTTATATATGTATATATATATAATCAATATATATTTCAATTTATATTAATTAAATTCCAAAAAACAAAAAAAATATCTTGTTTTTTGTTGGGTTTTTTTTTTACAAAATAATGATCGGACTAAATTTTATATATACTGCACAAAAAAATTAATTAATTAAATTATTCATAAATGTTTTATACTTATATATTTTTGTATTTTTTTTTTTAAGGAAAAAAAAAGATTCAAGAAATTTTTATTAAAAATATAATCATACATAGTAATTAATAATAATAAGCCCTTAAATAGTCGTCATGAACCTCTAATATAATAATAATTTTTTTTTTTTACATTTTATCTTACTTTTACTAACAAATGTATGTACAATTTTCAAAAAGGAGTAAAGGGTGGGGGGATATTGGAATAAAACAAAATGAATTACACTAGTAGTAATGTCTATTTATCTATTAATTAAAAATTTCCTCAACTTCAAGAAGCAGCACCTGAAGAGGAAATATATAAATATTTATATATGGCTAAGTTAATATATAATTAATTACAATTAAAATCTAGGAGTTTTTAATTATATTTAGAAACAAACGGGAAAAAAAATTAAAGTACGTATTGTTGAGTGATTAACATAAGACAATTGATGATATTTACAAACAAAGAATAAAAATCAATTCATCTTACTATGCTCAATAAAGTCATTCTTGGCAACAACAAATATGTATTTATATATAATCATGATGAATTATGAATGGTATTTGGAAAATTAAAAAGTAAACATGCAGAATCACAATACACCACATTATTTAAATTCCGAATCAAAGTATTGGAGTATCTACATGGAGGTTGATGTCTCCATTTGCTTTCTAAAAAATTAAGTAGCACCAATGGATTTTTAAGCCAAAAAAATATTATTTACCGCGAAAAAAAAAAGAAGGTGTTTTTGTATATTTGACTTTGTATTTGTTATTTGTCACCTTAGAAAAAAAATCAATCAAAAGAAAGTTTTACCTATGTTAATTCAAGCACGCCCATGTAAAAATTCCTTTTACATAGGTGATGAATTAGTATATTTGTTCTTCAGCATATTTAAATTCATTTTAGAAAGCCAACTATTAATTCTATTGGTGTATATTTCCATTTTCAACGAATATCTATTTTACAAATACATTTTTTTTTTTTTGGTTTTAAAAAAAAAGCCAAAAGAATAATAAAAAAAAAACTTTTCTTAATCTAATAAAAAATAAACAGGCCTAAAAAAATTATAATAATAAATGAATCATCATGATCAAGAGTTGAACACATTTTATTTTTTTCTAAATGTTAATATTTTATATATATATATATAATGAATGTATTTTATAAGTTGGGGATATCAATGTACCTAAAATAATGGGGTAATGTGGCGGGTACCTTACAAAACTAAACAAAACAAAAACCGAAAAATTAAAGCAGTTAAACTCATAAATAATTAATTAGTTAATTAAAATGGGAGATAGGAAAACACGAAAGAAAAGGGGTAGAAATCAGTCTTTGAAAATACATTAGAAATAATTAAGATAAATTATCAAAAATTATATGCGGATTATATGTACGGTTTTTTTTTGTTTTTTTTTCTTCTAAAATATTAAAAAATATATATGGTTATTGTAACATCTTAAATGCATTAATATATATACTTATATGTGCCTGAATGGTCATGCATACGTAATTACCTATACTTCAAGTATGGTGTACATATATAGAACATAAATGAACTTGTATGTATATATAGTCAATAGCACCTTGTTTAGAATATTTTATTTCTACAAAAACACAGGGGCAATTAATTATAATTATTAATTATTATGAGTTAGTTATGCAATTGTAATTAAGCAGTTTATTATTATTATTATGTATTATTTTTATTTTTTTTGAAGCACATGAAATAATTATTATTATTATGTGTATATATGTAGGTAGACAGTTCTATTATGTTTAATTTATGTATATGAAGACTTTAATTTAAAGACTTGCTTTAAATTAGATCAAGATCAAAAAAAAAAAAAAAAATCACTTGGAGCTAGACTCCCACTCATCATGCGTTTTATGTAGAGTCCAAACAAATTCTCTCTGATCGTGTTTGGCAGTGCCCGTGACGTATGGACCCGAGGTAATGACTTTGAAGCCCATGACTTCCAGTGCATTTAAAATCATCCACGTGGGAAGAGAGAACTCTGCTTTCTTTGCTTTATCATCATGAACCTCTGGTTGATCCTGAACTTTCTCGCTCAGAACCCGCATTTCGTTATGACTCAGTCCTTGAACAGTGCACCAATACTTAATGGCGTTCTCTCGAACAAACACGTAGGGCATACCTCTAGCACTCCGGGACTCACACCAACGACGATAGTCTTCTTCCGCACACTCTTCTTCTTCGCTTTTTTTCAAGCATCCGTTGGAAGTGGATGAAGATTCTCGTACCATCTGGGTGATTATTTCCGAATGAAGAACTTGTTAAGACAACAACAACTAGGAATAATACTACTACCTGGGCAATCAACACGACACACAATTTTCTTATGGTCTGATGTGCTGAGTTCCTTTGTCACTAAGGGTAATCAAAATTCAGTTTGTCTTTTGTTCAAAAATTATCTCATAATTGTCTTTACATAGGATATATGTATTGTAGAGTGGTGTAGATTAGGGCAATTCAATTATATCATATATCTAGAGCATTATATCGTAAAATGTAAGTCCAAGGCAGCTTTTGTTTTCCGTATTGAAGGCAGTGAAGAGTTTGATGAAATATTTGGGATGATCTTGAAATGGAAAAATTGTTGGAGAGACAAATATTAAGAAGACACATTATTCCCTTTTTCCTTTCTTTTTAAATTTAAAAAGATGAAAAAAAAAATATTGATGATGAATAATAATTATTGGAAATAAGAAAAAAAAAAAAAAGGAAAGTAAAGTAAAGTAAAGGTTTTAAAGAGACAAATCCTTTTTTTAAATATGTGTTGTTATTTTTTTCTTCTTTTTTATAAATAAAAGCAGAGAGCTTTATCTTTTTATTTTATATATAATAAATATTTTTTAAAAAGTTCCAATTACACCTGTTCCCAATGATGGGACAGTTTTCATAATCCCATTTACTCTATTTATTTTCATAATTTAAATATTAATAGAGTCTACTACTCCTACCTTCTAAAAATATATTTAAAAGCCCCTTACATAAAAATGACTACAAAGAAATTATATGCTTGACTTGTTTTTTTTCTTCCATAGACTCTTTCAGTAAGGAAACTTAATTCAGGGCCTCATCTATTAAGAGCCTCTTGAATTAAAAAGAAACAGAAGGCAAGCATCGTACTTTTGCAGGTAGCAAAAAAATAAAAAGTAAGAAAAAGTTTTTTGTTTTGAAATCGACAGGGCTGTTGTTCTTCTTTTTTTTTTTTCGTGTTCTATGTACCATCTCCTATTTTTATACACATGTAGACTATGCTGTATACATGGATAAGGAAAGAGAGAGAGAGAGAGAGAAAGAAGGCAAAAAAGTTTTCTCATTAATTTTTAAACAGCTCTTTTAACCTTTTGGAAATTGAAATTCAATCTTTAATAGTTGAAGAAAACGAAGGTTAAATATATAGGTATATGTATATTGTACATATATAATGAGTATGTGCCTTCTTTGTATATGTAAGAGAATGAAGGTCACAAAGGACCTTTATCAGATAAGTCCCCATATGTTCAGGTCAATTGACTAAAGATGGATTTTGTATTTATATTAAGGCTCCAATGTTTCAGAGAGATATATGTTTGGTCAATTGTGAACTTCAAATTCAAATGATTGGTATATGTAGGGCTATTAGTTAGATCCTTCATTTGGCTCATTTATGGCCTTTCTAATAGATGGACTCTTTCATGTTTCAGTGCAATTTCCTGCCCCTACGCATAATTAAATAATAATTAATAATTGAGTAATACAAATGGAAGATTATAATTGATTCAAGAAGAATCTTTTTTGTAAAAAAACAAAAAATCATTTTTGCTTGTTTTTGTGTTGATGGGTCACATATGTACAAAGATTTTCCGGTTATTCATAAAAGTATTCGTATCTGCATTTTATCAATAACTTTTCTGAGAAAATAGACTTAAGTACGAGGAATTCTGCAAAGTACAGTGCCTGTCTATTTAGTCTCAAATTGGGATTTATGCTCAATTTTCCTTTGATCATTTCCTGTCTGACGATTATAAATTATTTTATTTAAAGATCCGTCGGACATTGAATCGAGCGAGAATAAGAATTTTGTGAATATATTGGATTTCACCTAATCACACCAAATTTATGTGATTTTGTGTGATTCTAAATAGTAAAAGTATTCAAAAAAAAAAGTGAAAGTATTTCTCTTTCATTGAAGTTCTTTAATTTTTAATCATTGATACAACAATTCAATGAATTAAAAGAAAAATCACAAACATTCAAAGAATTTCGTTCAGACAAATATAGATATGTTTAATATCCGTAAAATCTTCCTTCAAATAGGTACATACACCTTTAATGGGACATTAGGCTTGTTACAGGAGCCCATAGACCTGATCAAGATCACTCAAGTACTCCAATCGACACAAAAACAAATCGTTCCAGAGTGATTTTTAAGTCAATCATGAGTCATTTTCAATGACTTAGGAGTGACTTGTGAATTGATTCTAACTAACTTCTAGTTTAGAGTGATAGGTTTATGTAAACTAAATGGAGTCATGTGATTTGTGTGTCTCAAGTTCAAATTTTATAGTCTGGTATGTACATGACTAGGGATGGGCATTTTGTTGAGGTGAAAGCCCGCAATTTCTATGTGGTACCTCTGCTTTTTATCTGCTGAATGTTATTTGATAATATTAAATATTACTCACAAAATTCATAAAAACTAAAAGGACTGAGGGGAATTTGAATTGTTATAAGTTCAGGAGAAGGGACACACGTTCCTTAGCATGATTTCTTAATAATAATCAGAAAGTAAACTGCCTCAAAGATACAGTGAAGACTGAATTCAAATTGACTAGTATCAAAGTACCAATCGATATTTTATCTTTCCTCTCTTAAACTCAACTCTATCTAAACATTTTCCCCATGTCTAGTGATAAATTTAAGTACTCCATACTCATCCGAGGCTCGTGGGTGAGTAATTCGTGGTATGTATGTTAATGAAAAGAGTTTGAAAATGGAGTGACGGAGTTTGGCACTCTACCAAAAAACATTTGAAAGTGTTATTATGTTTTTTGTTTTCGCTTTTTTTATTTGCCATTTTCAACTTGATTTACTAAATGGTCAATTTTGAAACCATTGGGGCTCTCAACTACCCATGTAGTCATTAATAAAATATAGGCTCTTTTAATTCATTGATTGTTCGATTTTTGATTTTGATTTTTTTTTCAAAAATACTCCACAGATTGACTTAAGCCCATTCATTTTCCTTGGAAAAATAAATAAATCGTGTCATAACAATAAGGAGCTTAGTTGTTGAGACCCTGTATCAAGAAATGGATAAAGCCCTTATTAAAGAAGGATACACAGCATATGTTGTAAGTTTGTATACATATGTACAAAAATATACACGCATTTGAAAGAAAAAAAAAAAAAGGTTCTTCGGTTCTTTGCCTCCATCTTTTCTGTTTTTTGTTCTTGTTGTTTTGCTTCTTCGTTTTTTTTTTCAAAGCATTTATCTTATGTTTTAATGGATTTGTAGACTAATTAAATCCATGTTCTCTAATGGGCAAGATTAATTGCCATAAAATAAAAAAGAAGGCGCATAACCAAAAAAAAAACAAAAACACCGAGAGAGGCTTGCTTCGTTTAGCTACAAGGTCCCGTATACATAATATGTACATTTTTATATATATTGGTTGGCCATCATTTGTTGTTATTATTATTGTTATTGTTATTATTATGATAATTATAAAAGCTACTTATTCGCATTAAAAAAATTAATTAATTACACGAAGGAAAAAGTGTTTCTTTCCCCCGTCCCTAAAAATGTTCTCTCTGCTAGACGTACATAAATTAAATATGTTTGATACTGCTTTTTGATACTTATGTATGCCTACCTCCCTCCATGCCAAAGCATAATGTACATATATAGATATATATGTATGTAAAAATGAGCTATAAGAAACATAATACATTAATTATATGTACTTAATTATAAGTATAATCATTACACTTTTCTATGTAGAAAAATCTAAGGAACTTGATTCATTATTATTATTATTATACCCCATGAATAATACATTTTGCAATACTTACTAATGATGGAAGACTCTGATTTTAGGTTATAAAAAAAATAGATTAGCAAGGGATTTTATTTTTATTGCAATTTTATTAGATATCTCCTTTTTCGTATGAATCATTTCACTTTTGCGAACCGAAGAAGAAACAAAAAGACCAACACAGAACTGAATCAATTTTGGTATAGAAGATATATTTCTAATTGTATATATATATATATATATATTATAAAGAAGGGCCAATCCAAGACTCATAGTCATGAGAAATTTTTATATAGTCTATTAAATTAAACATCACTTAATTCAAAAACTAAAAGTTATAATTGATTTATTTCTATTTTTGTATAGTTTTCCAATTTTTTAAACTACTTAGATACAAAGTGTCATGAGATTTAATTGAGTGGTTTTAAAGAGTCATAATCAAATGTAAGAATGGTCAGTTAAAATTCATTCTGATCTAAATTGATTTAAATCCCTTATATTCTATGAACAGCTAACTTTAGCTACCACTATGATTAAAGTGACATCAAGCCATAAAAATAGTGACTAATCTTTTTTTTAAAGAAAAAAGAGAACAAATAGACCATTTCTACAGCATGGTTACATATTTATATATATATATAAAAAAAGAAGTTTTTAGTAGCCTGACTTGCTTTGCATTTTTAAGAAGAACTTTCAAAACTTAAATGTTCAGGGAATGAACAAGTCGGTGACTCATTTGAGTTTCTATTTTTAAGTAGTAATTTCTACTTTGTTTGATTGGTTTGTTTTTTTTGGAACCAACACTATAATCTGACAAATACTGACATGGTACTCTCATGCAGCAGATGTATAAGCTACATATGTATTGACACCTGCATTTATTGACATTTTTGCTCAATCTCAATTGCGGTACTATCTACAATAAGTGGGTTTTTAATACATTATTCACTCAGTGGTTATACATAAAACCCTAATCAGTTGATTCTTATTCAAAGACAAGAAATAAAAAATTCACAATCGGATATGTTGTTATCCGTACTTGATGATATATGTCATAAATATGAATGACGTGTTATGTGTGAGTTGTAACTATCAAAAAAATAAGTTTTTATTTTTTTTATTTTTCTAAAATCAACGTTTCTATTTTATCAATATATAGATCGTGACCTTGACCCTCGAATGTGTTTTTTTTTTCTTTTTTAAAAAAAAAAAAGAAAGTGCTTCCTAATATTTGTCTCTATATAAAAGAAGAAGCATGAACCTGAGAGTAATTGAAGAAGAAGAAGAAGAGGTGATTCAATAGACAATTGGAGAGTATTTTTCACTGGCATTCCATTTCGTTTGAGGATCGATGTAGCGTCCAAACAAACTCTCTTTGATCAAACTTATTATGTCCTGTGACAAATGCTCCAGAGGTCACTACTTTATATCCCATTTGTTCCAGTGCATTAAGGACATTGAAAGTTGGTGTAGAGAATTCAACTCGCCGATTCTTCTCATCCCGATACTCTGGAATTGAAGTTGCTTTCTCAGCAAGTACACGAAACTCATTCAAAGGAAGTCCATCCACCGTACAACTGAAAGAAAGGGAAAGAAGAAGAAGAAGAAGTTTAGAATGAGTACTTAATGGACTTGAATAAACAAATATATACATATATTTAGTATGTTTGACGAGGTGATTGATGGCACTCCAAAGAGAGAGAGAGAGAGAGAGAGATAAATAGTAAAAAGAAAATGAACAAATATGCATATGGGCAAAAAATATCGGGAATTTGTTCATCAATCAAAAAATCTTTATTTGATCATTAAATTCCCTCAAAAGTAGTCCCCCCCCCCCCCCCCCTCGAATCAATGCACATGATTCGACCCATTTGTCCAATTTATCAAATCAGTAAGCATATTGAGCTTGAGTAACTTTACAATGAAAAAAAAATCCATTTTCAAATCCATTTTGTAGTGATTTATGGATAAAACTAGGGTGGTATCTGATCGCCCTAGAATCTCTAACCATGAACCACGGAATGGATTTGAAAACATTTTTTTTTTGTATTTTTTAATACTACTCAGTGATATAATATCCACAGCTTTTATTTGAATGAATATTTGCTAAATTAATAATATTTGCAATTTTTAATCAGATATTTTTAAAAAACAAAGAATTCGATTTGAGCTCTTCCCAAAAAAAACGACGTGTCTCTCAAACGCACATTCATATTTTGATGTGTAATTTGTCACAGATGTCACATGGACAGTAGTGTCAACTAATAAAAAAATAAGAGCATAAATTATTTCCTTTTGGACTAATTACCAAATTAAAATCAAATATCCCGCTATTTTCTGATATATTATACATATAAACGTTTCATGGAGATTATTTATTATATTGTACTGTAGAAAAATCTGGATGTGGTATTTCCTTTTTGATTTGAATGGTTATACAATATATATATATATATATATATATATATACTTATACATATTGTAGAATAACACAAGAAAGCCCCAAAAGAAACTCACAAACACACTAATCCCAGATATTATAGCCATAAACATTTTCATTTTTTTTTTTACGATTTCTTCTATGTACATACATACAAACATACAATGTGTATTTAGACAACCATATCTATCTATTTATGCGTCAGTTTTTTATTACACATAACAAGCACTCTATCCAACTTGGTACCCTCAGGAGATACTCGTACGTACGAACATAATATTTGTAGTTATTTCATCATATATAAAAAAAACTAAATCTCCTCCCATTCGCTCAAAAAATTATCGGGTCTACATCTATTATACACATAAAATCTTCTTTTTTTTTTTTACTATGGTCATTTGAAGATGAGTTACTCAAAACTTAAAATAGAAATTGTGACATTTGAGGATGTGTTTTATATATATACGAACCATATATGTACTATATAGCCAGCTGGATAAAAGCCATTTAAAATGTGCACAAAAAAACAAAAGCAATTTTCATTTTGTTGTTAAAAAGCAAGGGGGTCAAAAGTTTTTAATTTGCTGTGCAGGCCTTTTTAAAAGCTCCCACTTCTCACCCATCCTTGATTAATCTTTTGATCCAAACAATTAATGTTATATGGGGGTCTTTTCATATAAACGAGGGACAGTCAGGACACACCTCAGATTAAATTTGACTAAATTTGAATCAAATGTTCATATATACAAGATATACACAATTGTAAAATTTTAAGTCCTTTAAAAAAGTTATGAAGGCTTGAAGATATCTAATTTACACTTTTATTCAAATTTTCCGCTATTTGAAATGAAATGAGGTGTGAGCCTCATAACGGATTTTGTAAGAAAACATAGCTATCTAAATTTTTTTAACAAATGGACCAATCTAGTTCATTATTGAAGTCTAGACACGCTTTAAATAGTTATACTCAAAATTCCATTGACAACATTTGATTTTCAAGGGAAAAATAATTATTTTTATACTTTAATGTCAAGTCATGAAAAAATATCAGGCCCAGACTGGGGAGTCCGACGAAACAAAATTATCAGTCCTTTTGAAGAACTTAAAATTTCATTTTTCAACTCTGCATGTCTTGTATATGGAAACAAATTTATTCACCTTTGATCGAAATTTGAGGTGGTGTATGTCAAAACTTATTTTATTTTAATACCTTTTCTATATGAAATCACTTGAAGACATGTGACGTAGCATTTAAGTGTTAAATATATTTTGTAATTATTTATTTACGAAAGACTAAAAATGTGTATAAAATTCCTGATTCATTGGAAAGTTTCAAGTTTTTACTCAAGAATACAATGAACCCGGAGTTTAAAAAGCATTACGAGAAAAATTATAAATACCTATAAGTCTCAAAATAAGGGTAGATAAGCTGTTCTAGAATCAGGATGAGTAAAATTATGGAATGGCCGAAGTGACAATTTTTGAGACATTATCATTATCAATTGGAAGGGAGAAAATCGGAAGATTAACTAACTCTTAATTGTTGTTGTTTTGTCTCTATTGGTTAGGTTCTTAATTCTGAGGTAATGGTAAGAAAATTATAACTAAACTTGCATTTTTACTAAAAATATCTATAGTCAATCTCATTTGCTACCTATTTATGACTAAAGATGTTAAAAAAGAGCCCTTCCAGGTGAGTGTCAATTACTTTAAATGCATATCAATTTAGAAGTTGTTTTATAAATTTGAGTTTTTTATTTTTTGAAACTCTCATCATTTTTTTCTCTTTATTCTCCTAGGGGAATTATTTGTTATATAGGTAGATATGTTTTTAAATGTCTACTGATTGAAAAAAATAAACTTAAAATAATATTCATTACAATGATACAAAGTACAAACTCCATAGTGAATAAGGACTGTTTACTTCGGTCTCGTAGTCATGTGTGTTTAAATGGGTGATATAAAAACGGAAGGAAAATAATAATAATTCCTTGTTATTATTGTTTTTCTTTTAATAGCATATATCAGCTAACGTGATATCATCTTAGGCATGAATTTTACACATATATCTAGCAACAAAGAGGATTTAAAAAGTTTGTTGATAGGTTAAAATCCGCATAATATTTTTTTCATATCTTTTAATTTAAAATTACCATTTGGGGAAATTTATCCCCCTTCTCTTGGGTCATGTATATACTTTTACTCACCAACAGAGCATGCCTCTACCTGAAACTAATTCTAACTAACTTACAAAATGTCATCATTATTCACACTCCCTAAAAGAAGAGAAATGCATGAGAAGCAGAATCAGAAAAAGCACAATGCAATTAAAAAGTTGTAATTATATAATTTAATTATTTAATAGTTAGTATATTATAAAAACTTGTAATGTCTAAAGGCTTTAAATTCATTATACTGTTTTGGCAATAAAGTAAAAATTTAATTACAAAAAGTTGTTGTTTTTTTAATTGTGGCACAATTTACCTTTAACAAATATAACAAGTGGCACGAATCTCCTTCAATAAAAGTATAATTTGTGCCAAAAAAAATATTTTTGGCAGAATTTTAAACTAGTTTAATTACTTATGATTCGCAATAGTTGACACAAGTCAATATAAACTATTCTATTGAACATGTACGACGTTATAAATTTTTTGAGAGCAAAACCATGACTTTTAAGGGTTCATTTTAAAAAATATCGAATGAAAACAAAAGTATGTACATTGATGGGTCATTATGATCTGAACTAAACTATTATTTATTTGCCTTCCTTTAAAAATGTCTTTAAAAAGTATACAAAAACCTGTTTATGAGACCAATATTGCTCTTTAGACGCATTTCTATGTTAATCAGCTTCGCCTATATTTTAACTTTCTTGCTGTAATGAAGTGTTTTTTGTACATATAGTGACACGATTTGTGTTGAATTTTCTTTGATTTAGAATCTTCATTCATGATTTGTTTTGTAATTTCTGAAGAAATATATTTTTTATACTAAGAATAGTAAGAAATTAATTGAACAATTATTTTTTAAGGAACAACAATGGTATTCAAAAGATATATTCCCTAAGTAATCGTCTTCAAACCAGACTCATTGAAGGTCCTTTTAAAGGTGAGTTTGATAGAAATGACTTGTTAAAGTTTCACATCCTTGCAACGTACATGTATGTATATCCTTTGATTTTCAAAAATTTTAACTAATCTTTTAATAAAATATTTTAAAGCTTAATTATTGTTTGAAATCTTGAGCTTTTAACATATATAATATTAGACTGACCTCGTACCCAAAAATTAGATAATTCTTATGAGGTAGTTATAAAGCTTTGATCTGACCTACTTTATGTTATGACCCAGAAAGAACAATCACTAAAAAATCACGAAATGAAGCATTAGTTGAAAGAGTGAGCTATCATAACAATAAAATAATAATAATAAAACGCAAGGGATTTTTAGTATTACTCATTAGACGGCAAATTTACTTAGAATCAACTTCGTTAGACAGAGAATCGACTGTTTATAAATTGTTATAGATATATAATGTGTACTGTCATGTATATCCTTGATATGCTGTTATTGTCTTATTTATAAGAGCATTAAAAATGTTATAGAGACTGAGGAAACGTGACAAAAATCTACTTATTTATTTTGAGGCTGAGAGCACTTCTAATTTGGGATAAATAAACTTTGTGTGTATTATTCAAGTACTTTATATATATATATTAAACATATATTGAGCTTTGTAGGCCTTTTTTTCTCTTTCTCACTTCACATTCTACCTAAATCCTTCTTCTCATGTTTTTAAAGGCTTTAAAAGAGAGTTTTTTACGTGACGTCATCATTGTTAAAGTCTGTCATATTGGGTGCATAAACAACTGAATTCTATAAGAATAAAAACCTTTATCTAATGTTTATTATTCATTAAGATTTGTCTACTTTTTGTAAAGACAATCATAGTTCGAATGTTTTAATTGGTTTTATTTTAATTTAATCCTTGATATTTGTGACTAGGGATTTTTATAGAGCGGATCCAGAGTCTTAAATTGTATATCTAGAGTCTATATATTTGTAAACCTTTGAGTCTAGTTTTCTGACTAAATTTATAAGAAGTGCTTAAATTAGCAAATTACGTATTTATACGAAAAATGGTTCCTTGATTTCAAAATATCACATAGTCTATAAAGTGTCTTGAACTTATTTACACTGCCTTACCATCATCAAGTATAGACTATGGTCAAATTTACAGTGTATCAAAACTCTGTAGCATTCACACCCTAAGATTTGTGTTAATCTCAAGATAGTTTAAATTTATTTGAATGTATGTACGTAAACTCAACTTCACTTTAGTTGAAATCCTCAAAAAACAAGTGTTCCCAAATTTGTGTAAAGGTTCAGTTATACATATGTATAAAGTAGGGTCAGAAGGAACTTTAAATTATGGGTAATTTGTTTGAATGAAGTATTTATTACAAATTATTATTATTATTAACCATTTAGATGAATTCTGATTCTTAATCCTCAAAAACTTTAAGTAGAATGATTCATATTTGGTTTTGAAAAAATTTCATGCATTTCCCTAGATACCCTCTAAAAAAATCCATTCGCAAACAAATATTGACAGGTTATATATAGATTTATATTTTTATTTAGATTTAAATACATATAAGTAAAACTATGCAATCCTCAAACCTTCTTTTATGTAAACATTGTGATGAGATAAGATATATGTACATACAAAGTAACTAAATATTGTGAAGAAAGGAGCTTTAAAATCGTTTACGTGGATATACATATACATAGTATATATTGAACAATTTCTATCTCCCTGTACATTATTACAACATGGGTAACCGTCTAAATGAGATCAATGGTGCCAATTTCTATAGAGCGATAATAATTTGGCATTACAGCATTGTCAATTTGGCTTGGTTTTAGCCTATATATATATATATATATATATATATATTTATAGTACAATATGTTAGTACTTTGGTTCAGTTATTTTATATATAAAAATAATGAAAAGTATATCTCGTATCAAAAGAAAGATGGGAGACAGTTAAACACATATTATATTATATGTTTATTGATATGAGAATTAAAGGCAGAATACACCATTTTTTGACGAGAAAAACACATATTTAATGAAATATAGCAAATACAAAGTATACAAAATGAGATGTAATCATTCTACACAAACGAACATCATTTTTAATGGGTCCTATTATCTACCAATGTTGGGGACGTGGAAGACAGTAGGAATATTATTTATTTTTTATAAATTTTGTTTCAATTGTTGGAAAGTGGTTTGAATTAAATGATTTTTAATTGAACATCTACATTAATTACATAAATAAATGTCTTTTAATAAATTATTTCTAGGCTCTGTTATTCTTGTTCTCAGAGAAAATTTGACACAAAATGTCTGATTTTTTTTGCGGTCACTAAACTTCATTATATTATACGATTGTAATGTGAATTTTATAGTTATTTTTTTTTTGACGTACAAGACAAAGAAACTTTATGCAACTGAGATATACAACATGGATATTTTTAATATAGTCTTTTCATAGCCTCGAAAGTTGTTGGAAAAATAACTTTTATTCCAAATAACAAATCACTAATAATTATCAAACTCCACTTCATTTCATGGATGTTGTATCGACTTTAAGTACTTAAATTTGATGCAAAGGGAGTGAACTCATACTGAATTTTCATCTACATATAACGTTCACCTTTAAGCTGAACTCAAGGGCAATTTATTTACAAGATCTTTGGATGTTACATATATAGCTTTCATAGGGGGCTTGAGGAGCAGCTATGACTTGAAATTTTTCTTCATGAGAAGAATGGAAAATGTTTTTGCAATAAATAATATTATATATATATATATATAACTGTAATTTGGCGTAATATAATTCCTTTTAAAGTTTTTGAGAGCACTCTAAAGTGGTGTAATACAAATATGAGACTCTTACTCTCAGGTAGATGTTCTCCCTTCAGGAATAAGGCTAAAATGACTACTGCTTTGCAAATTAAAAAACACTATTCAATTTAACTAACAACTACTAAAAATCTTTCACGCGATGTACATTATGTACATTTCACAACTTTGAGATGTTATAATATTTTTTGTTACTTTCATGAACTGAGCAGTCACTATACGTAAACTTTCAAGCCCTTTAGCAATTCATCTTTTCCCCATGTGAAAATAATTCTCTGACTCTTTAAACGTTACTTGTTTAGAAGGACGGAGGGAAAAAGCAATCAAAAATAAATGATATGTTCCCAAAATATATGTATATAAATATGTTATCTTTAAAAAATTATATATTATACATCATGGCAATTAATGTATATATATATATATATATATATATATATATATATATATCTTTCACTCCTTTAAGCATTACTGGTCCGTTTTAAATGGGATGCGTACAAAATACATAATAATAAATAGATGTGTACACCTTTATCCTAAAAGCAATTATAGGTAATAGGCACTTCTCATCAAGTGTCAATTACCATTGAATGACAAGGAACATGTCAAAGGACTCTAGCATTATAAATAGTTGTGTGAAAGCATTCAAAAAATGGGTTTTTTTCTTTCTTTTTTTTTTTGAATAGAGACTATGAAGAATAAGAAGCCATAAATTCTTCTATGACGACGAGAGAAGGATATATATTAATAGACGGTCTTGTATATATATATATATATATATATATATATATATACATTAATTTTTCCCTCCCAAGGTCTTGGGTGCTGTAGACCTGATGATGATGTGACAAAAAGGATGTGAAAAAGAAAAGAAAAAGAAAGTTATTTATAGTTTTTAATGTACTCATCAAACAAACCATGGTATGTACATATATATATATATATATATATATATATATATATATATATATATATATATAGGTAAGGTCTACCTACAATGAGGAGGCAGAAACTTTTTTTTTCTTTGAAGGTGTCCTTTATGACTCACATAAAAGTCTACTTTATTGAATATACATAAAATAATAATATTAATAATGGTTTGTCATATTTACCTACATATTATGTAGGTACAAAGATACTTTACAAACATGTTATTATATATTCAGTTATTATTAGGAGCTAGGCAGTTACCTGCTAATTTATGGTGAATTACTAAACTTTATGAGCCCTCTATTTGGGGTTACAATGAAGCAAAATAAAACTATATATCCATGTTGAATGAAGTTTGAAGGAATGAAGCTGATTTCTTAATAGCTTACTATGGGGATTAAGAAACCAGTGGAAAGCCTTCTGGTCACTACTACTTAAGTAGCTCTACTGTGAGTCATTGATTTTTAGCGAGTTCTTGCACGAAGTTGGATGAAAATTTACTCATTTAAATGATGGACAATTTCTTCAAAGTTAAGGATTCTTATCCAGCGCTTGACAACTTCTTTAAAAGCTGAGGGCCTCAGCTCTTTAATGCTTTCCTTATTAATCCATTTCATGAAATATTCAACGAGTTATTTAAGTACAAACGATTTGGTTGACTTTTGGGCCTAATCCCGCCCCATATGCCCCTAGGATCCCCCTTAGTTCAAAACAAAGACTGGAAATGAAGTTTGCATTAAATACAGCACTAGCGAATCAATATTTTTTAATGATCACAAAATGAGTATCTTTTTAGGCTTAAATTGAAATTGAAGTTGGAAAATGAGCCAAATTAGCTCAAAGAGTAGAGTCCGATTTCTCGAAGACCGTCGGACTCTCGAGAAAAATTTATAGATCTGAAATAAGTGTGGAAAACTGAATAACTTAGCTATAATTATGCAAGTTAATCCATGTTGGTAAATTAAATCAAATGTTTGTTTTTTCTCTGGAGCCAGAAGAAACAGACTTTCAAAGAAATAATATACTATTCTGTTTGAAAATGAAGGAAATTGTTATTTTACGTATTTGGCAATCTGTAGTGAACTTTTGATTTTCCAAAGCTGTAATGACCGCGGTAATATAGTAACATACATCAACATCAAATAATAATTTATTAAAATTCTAAAAAGTGTAATCATGGAATCCTTGATCACTGATAATGGAGGTCAAAATGGTGCTACGTCGAGGAATCCAAGTTTTTTACAGGGGGAAGGGGGGAGTTTTTGAGCATAGCTGCTCGTGGCTAATATATTAAAAAATCATGACAAACATTATTCAAATTTTCAGGGTTATCATATCAATTTTCTCTTCCCATCTCCCATTTTGCATACCGACAGTGCATTTTAAATACAGATATTTCATGTTGTTAGAACCTTGTGTGTGTATTTGCACTAAAAAAAATTCTCATTTTTTTATTAAATGTATTTAGATGAGAAGAACAAGCCGTTATTAGTTATTACAAAAGGCCTAAGAGCACTTCCCGTATAGATTTGTGTCACTGGGCGTTTTGAAGATTCCCTATGAGTCTTCCTGTGAGCAATGGAGAGATTGAGAGAGTTTTTTTTACAGTTGGAGTTGTAAAGGAAAAAAAAGAAAGAAAGTCCATGAATATCTCAACTGTTAGAAGGAATTCTAGATACCCTAGCGGATAATACATGAATTACATTTAACTAAAAAATTAAATCCATGTCGTGTATGTATTTTTTCTACTTTCAAATTATCCTGAAGGGCTGATTGAATCTCCTTGAGCCGTATGTTTGACATCCCTGCTCTAAAATTAGCTTCTATTTAGTCTTTTTGCCCCTCAAAGGGAGCCTGACAGCCTGCATTTTTGACGTTACGTACATTACCTCTATTTTAATTGAGTTTTTGTGTTAAAGGCATCTGGAGCCACTGTTTATATAGCTATAACTGGAGATAAACTTGAGAAAGAACCCGTTATGCGTATGTAAAAATCCCTCCTAAGATGACGTCAAAAAAATATGGTCATCCCGAGCGATGGAATATAAATACTAATATGTTTATATAACTTCAAATAAAGAGAGGGAATAAAGAAAAGCTGTTATTATTTATTAGCTGGATACTTTATCTCGAAGGGTCTTTTCTTCAACCCATATAGGTATGTACCCCACAGGAAAAATAATTGAGAAGTCATTCCTCATTATAAGTAGATAGATATTATGTCTTAGGATATAAATACAATTTAGACATTATTTACTCTCATTTGTAATGTGAAAACATATCCATTTACCAAATATTTGTGTTCTCTCTGAGAATTAAGAAAGAATGATGGCAACTTTTTTTTAAATATATATATAAAAGTATAATACTGTTTACCCGTTGCCAACTGACATGATTTAAGAGAGCTCGACGTTATCTCTAAAAAGAGCTCATTTTTCACGTCTCTCAGGAAAATTACTTCAATTCAATTTCCTCACCACAGTCCCTTAATGTATTCTTCTCTGGACTGTGGCTTGTTAAAGTTTTTATATTGTTTTTATTATTGTTAATGCAAATTAATAATTGAATTCATTAGGATCGTCTATTATACATATAACCACCATCTGTAGACGTTCATAGTTCTTCATCATGGAAATTTTCAGCTTTCTTGAAGCAATCAGTTTGAAGTTGAGTCAGATTTAAAAAAAAAAAAAACGAAAGCACAAACTAACATCGTTTTTTTTTATATAGAAGACGTGTTAGGGATGTATATAAAGGTCTCAAAATATGAATGCCCAACTTAAATTTTAAACACAGTTTGGACATGGGACATCTTCATCAAAATATCTCAGTTATCTGTAACACGAGCAAAGCTATCTTTATTGTAACCTTTTCTTGCAAAAAAATAGTTTCTCCTTAAATTATAAATACACATACAGCTGATATTAACAAGGAATTAAATTTAATAGTACCCTATGTCTCCTTAAAGCCCTCTCTTTTTACCTTCTCAAAAAAGTTTCATCCTTTTAAAAAAGGAATCAAGACTTAAAGAGTCGTTTGTATGGGGTCCATTTATCTCTTTCTTTTTGCTAATCCATTGAATATGCTATTGGGGCCTGTTTCGGACCTTAATATATGTAGAGCCTACATGCAATCTTCTCAAAAAGAAAAGAACAACAATCAATAGTTGAGAGCAACCAAATGCAGATTCAATCTCTATGCTAGTGAGATAATTCCGTGATAAACATACAATGTGTATTAAAATAATATACTATAAATATTTTAATTTAGTCTAAATTGGTATTATACGCAATCTATTTTTGTGCATAGAAGGTGATTATTATGTTTTTACTGAACGAATTTAATTAATTGCTCTTTGCTATAACAATAAATGATGTATTCTAAAGGGCGCTTTCAAATGTGGAAATTTTTTTCAAAGACGGATAGTAAGGAGAGGACTGATTGCATCTCCCCAAATAATGGATACGCCAAAGGGAAGGGATAAAAGAACCCCTACAAAGCAATAAATATGATCATACAGTGTAGGCATCAATACAACATTACGAAATTTTGAGTGTGCCATGTGTACTCAATTGCTTTTATTCCTGAGTTTTCATCTTAATATCTATATATATATATATATATATATATATATATATATATATATATATATATATATATATATATATATATACAGATAAAAGATTAAAAGGAGTAGTAAAGGGTCAAGATAAAAAAGTTTGAAAGTACTTTCCTCCGTATATACTTTCTTATAATATACGCACATATATAAAGGTATATATTCATTGTACTCTGACTCAAACGAAGTACAATATAATCCAACTTTTTAATGTATAAATATATAACTTTTAAATAAAATGACATTCATGCTTAATAGCGTTGAGTTCAAGGATCTAACTTTTTTCTTTTTTCGTTTTTTTTTCTTTTTTTTGAAAATCTTGTTGCTTGGGTCTGAACACAATGACATCATAGACAGACTACGATAAGAAAACAAGACTTTATTGTGCCAAGAAGGAGATTTTTGAAGACTGAAAATAAGACTTTGAGGGATCATCAAATCAAAACAATGGGGAGACAAAAAATAATTATAGCCGCTTTGGTATTGCAAGACATAAGACCCAGACTTTGAGGGATCTAGAGACCAAGACAAGAAAATTCTTCTTTTTTATTTATTTATTTTATTTTTATTTTGATATAAATCTTGACAAAGATCATGACACAGGCCAAGACACAGCCAAGACGTTCAAACTGATGTAGGTCTCTCTCTCTCTTTCTTTTACTGATGGGTCACTTGTCCATTAGTAACAACAACAACAACAAAATGAATCAAAGACTAGGGGACACAAAATGTAGGAAGGAAAGGAAATAAAGTTTTACTCTTTTGAGCACATGTTTCATACTAATTTATTAAATAAAGTTTGATATTTATCTTTACATGAGGCAAAGTTTGACAAAACTTTTTTTTTATATCCTCCAAAAAAAAAAAACCTCGACTTTATTTAAGGACCCCAAAAAACTTTGTTAAGTTTTATTTTTTGTTCATTTATTTTTTGTGTAATTTCAACCTGTCAAGATTTGACTCAATTCTACGGGCCCCCCCCCCCTTTATCTAAAATGTTAGTTCCTTTTCTTTCATCACTTTCTCAATACATACAAGTACATAGACATATGGGATTTGGACTCATTTTAAAGATTGAATGATACACCAAAGGATACCATGTTGAAGAAAAAGGTTTGATAATATATTAAATGAAATGAACAAATTTCCCCCCCCCCCCAAAAAAAAAAAAACAAAAAAAACTAAAAAACTAATCGAAATTTCATCAAACAGTTTTTAAAAGTGAGACAGGACATAAAATGACTACTGACTTTGCTTACAAAAGTCACGAGTCGGGCTGGATTCCATATTTTTATTTAAGCTAAGCTAAGAAGAAAAGTTTTTTCCACATTTTGCATCAAATTCTCAGAATTTGTCGAGTACAGCATCTAGGGAACTCAAATAACCTCGTGACCTCTAAATTAACCATTTTAGGAAATGTTTGAATTTATAAACAGCCTCAAAGTCTTCAAACTCCAAAATATTTGACCGTTATATTTATGAAGTAAAAAAATAGTAAAGTGGATTGATTTTCTCCTTTTCAATATTCGAAAATTAACTTGCTTTTTTATGCTGACTTGACACATATACAAGTCAACAAGAAACCAAATTTGTTTTCAAATATTGAAACGGAGAAAATACACTTTTAAGTTTTTTTACTTCATAAATATAACTGTCAAATATTTAGGAGTCATTTTAAAACTTATTGCACATGGTTTTTACTAAAATATCACTTTTAATAAAGAAAGTAAAGATTTTTGTCTATCCAATAGAGCAATCAGATAAATGTTACGACTGTGCATGGAGCCGATTTGGTCCCTGAAAGAACGTCCGATTTTTTAAAGTCCAAGAGATTTATTTAGTTGGCGTTGGCTAAAACCAGTTCAACATTTGTTTAAGAACTATTAAGAATCAACTACAGCTGCTATCATGCTACCCATGAATCATAATAATAGTAACTATGTAGTCAGAAACACCAGATGTTTTTTATTCTTGATTGTAGCTGGTATTTTTTTTCGTATAATTAATTTGCAACTATTGGAGTTATTATTTAATTAGTCGAAATATACTATTAATACAAACGAAAGGAAATTGTCTTCAAGAATATGAGTGCAGTTCTAACTCATTTTTGAAATATTTCAAATAAACTTGGTTTCTTGTTAACTTGACACATTTGTCCTGCAAGAGTTCGTAGTATTTGATCTCTCAGACATTTTAAAAAACGAAAAATTTAGCTATTCACAAAGGGGCATCACGTATCTAAAAACACACATGAATATTTTGACGTGTAACATGCACAAATGTCAGTGACAGTAGTACCAACAGCAAAAACAAAAATATTCATCCCCATACGAACCCCAAAAAATGAAGTCTGTATTTCCCTGTATAATACATAATATTAGAAATATTATATAGAGAGTGAGAGATATTTTTTTATAGAGGACTACCCAAAGGTTCAAGTCTATTTGTGACATTCTAGAAATGTAGTTTTTCTCTTAGCTTTAAAGAAATAAAGGTTTGTATTTTTATACAGTCGAATTGTTTATGTCTCTTCTAACTATTATAACTGACTCTTTACAATGATGGCTTTACGTTAAGTAAAACTCTTTTCTAATAGTATAAGACGTAATTAAATGTTTCTTTTCAATGTATATACATATATAGGATATAATAAACATGAGAGTGGTTGTGACATTTTCTTCAAGTTTTTGCATTGTTATTATTATTAATGATTTTTTTATGCATTTTTGACTTAAAAATTTGTCACTCAAAGTCCCATTTCGAGTTGTATTTATGCACGCACAACTCATTGGTACTAGAATAAGCTAGAATAACAATAATAATAGTAAGGCAATCCAATGGAACACACTTTTTCAAAGTGTTTGCATATGTACAAATGAGGTTGACAGCTTATAAAGGAGAAGAATGTTTCGTGATGCTTTCTTTTTTAAATGGAAGGAAATTTAATTCCTTTTTCCTATGAAAAAGCGTGCCTTTAACTATTAGCCCAGTTCAAATTGATTTGTTTTTTTCAATATTAAGATGTTTTAAAGTTAATATACTGAATTTATTATTCTACAATTTAGATATAAACTATGCAAAGATAAAGGCTTTTGAAACGAATCCTGCTTTTATGAGACTACAAAAACGGATATCCCATTAGTCAACCAAAAATATTTGTCCAACTAATCTAAACTAATGCTCAAATATGAGGCCTTTGCTCACTGCTTTTTTTTGTTTGTATTTATTACTGCAACAAAGCAGTTGAATTAATTATCTGGCAAGAGTTTGATGAATTACATTTTAAAGTTTTTCTAAACTAGAGTTTTGAAAAGGTGAATGGAGTTTTTTTTTTTTAAAAAAACCATTTAAAATCAGTCAATTTAATTAGCTAACAGATAATGAGGGCCCTTATAATTCCTTTATTAATTATATCAATACATATTCTGTAAATACATTCTTTTTTCTTAAGAATGAACTTTCAAAATACATAACAATTAACACTAGAGTAAAGTCTTTGCTTATATGAAACTGTTACCTCTCTATGTTTTTCTTACATTTTACATAAATATAATAATAGATACATAAGTAGTTTTGTGCAGTTCTTTTTTTAAAATTTGCGCATTCCCTTTCAATAGAATTTATTGTCACTCAAGTTAGTTTTTTTACTTCTCTTATTGAATAAAAGATATATTCGTTTTGTGTGTGTGTGTTGTTTTTTTTTTACATGTAATATGTATCTATGTTGTTGTTTTTTTAACGTATATTATAGCACAAAATATATACATACATGAAAGTATATTATTTTATATGTATGTTATGCCTCATATATATGTATGTATGTATACGTAATTGTCTAAAGAAATAAATGATTCATGCAATAACTAAATAATTCAAGTACTTTTTCCTTCGATAACTTTCTTTTCTTTTTATCAATAGGCAATTATTATTTAAACAAGAAAGAGTAGAATAACACACACAAAAAAAAACATTGATTTTTTTTAAATAAATACATACAGCAAGAAGTCTGGCTTAATGACATCAAAGTCATGATGGGGAAACTTGAAAGGTATGTAGATAAGTTACCTTGATCATCATTGAAGTCGGTTAAATTTCTATCAATATGTATCATTGTGTCTTTTTAGACAGCTACTACATGAAATAACCAAGAGTATCTAGTGCAAGGGTCTCAAAGTCAATTTATCTGAAGGCTGCTGGAGGCAGAGCCTGGGTGGAGCTGAGTCGCATCAGGATTTCCACAAGAAAAACGCTGATAAAACATTCCAATGTTCATCACAAATAACTTTATTTTGTACACAAAATAATGAATTGAATAAATAAATAAATAAAAATGATATTACAGCAGATAGGGGCGAGAGAAGAAACCACTTATGAACTGACTGACTGACTGACTGTCTGGTTAGAGAAATTAATCATTTCTATTCAGTTTTAAATGTAGGTATTAATAGTTTTTTAACCTTAAACTTTCTGAACATGAATATAACAACATTAAAACTGAACTATTCTGAAAAAGACTACTCTTGCCATATTCTTGTTACGAGAGACCTTCTCACAAGTGTCATTCATATCAATTTTGCGGGCTGCACTAACATTAATCTTTCATTAACATTGCAAATTATCGTACCGGGAGCAGTGAGTCTGAGACCCCTGATATGAAGTATGTAAGGATTCTCAACTGTCCTTCGACTGAGGCTTACAGATGTAAGTTATTTTCATTTTGACCGACTTTTGAGTCGACCCTATATGGTATCTCCTGAGTACAAAATTTATATTGTGTGATGTCAAATAGTGAATGCCTTACTTTATTATTGTTATTTGTGCTCTCTCTTTAATTGAGATTGTGTGAAAGTCCTTTATTACCGTCAAAGTCAGAGGTAGTGTAGAATATTTTTCTTTCTGAGATGATTTGCCTCAAATTTTCTACTTCTCTTCCAATAATTTTTCGTGCTTTTTTTTAAAGAAAAGTTGATTCACTCACCAGCTGAGAAAAATTGATTCAGATCATTCCTCCTTTTCATAAATGACATCCATGAAATATGTACAAATACAACAATAATTCCTAGAGTCTTGGTAATTGATTCCACTAATATAATGGACAGATCGAGACACAAGGTAAGTAAGTGTTTGTGATAAGAACTAATTTTTGTTAGTGCTAAGAAATCTTTTTGTATGTATATAAAAAACAGTGAAAAAGAACACAAAACCTTGAGTAATCGAGTTTGGATTAATCAAAGTACTATTGAGAATATTTTTGTGAGTTTTTTTATAATTAAATTTGTTCAGGAATGATCAGAGACAATAAAAGTAGGTAGGATATTCGATCCTTAGTGAACTTACTGGCTATGTAGACTGAATGTAAACTGATCTAATAACATACTTTTAAAATATATTATTAGGGTCTGTAATAAATATGGCTTCAAGGGAGGAAGGTTTTTTTTTATAGATGGAAAAAGCTTACATTTTGTATATTTTCCAGTTACATTTGTAAAACATTCAAATGCAAGTCAGTAATTTACTTTCTTTCAAAATCTTAAATAAACAAAAGGTTTTTACTCTAATAAAAATTTGATTGTTTATGCCTCACTCAAAATGACTGTTTTACACAATAGTCACGTCATGTGAAAAATATTTATTGATAGAGTATTGAGTCCTTGACCAGTCTCTATATAATTCTATTGTGTATTTAGTTCAATTAATACGTGCAACAAATGTTACTTATGTTTGCCATACGCCAATGAGTAAATACAACCTCATCAAAAGATCAATCCAAATGTGCTAAAGTTTGACATCAAATATATCTAAAAAATAATAAAAAAAAGTACAACTAGCAAATGATGAAGTCAAAATAACTTTAGAATTTTTTTTTTCGCGTTTTTTTTATTATTTTTTTTACTATTATATTTTACACATTTGTTCATGGAAGCATGAGTTGAATTATTGTATACTTCTAACAAATTGCAATTAATCTATCAAAGTATTAACAAATCAAAACAATGTTGTAACTACATGAAAAGTTCGATATATATATATATATATTTATATATATAAGTCTAAATATACTTGGTGTTTATATTTGTTGGTTGGTTTTTCTAAGACAAAAAAAGAAAGGAGAAAAAATTTCATTTTTTTTTTTAAGGATATACAACAAAACATATAAATTAGAAATTTGTATTCCAAATGCAGCTCTATATTTGAGAGCTTTTTGTTTTCTTGACTCTCATCCTTTGAAATATGTAGAAGCTAAATAATTTAAACTAAACACACACTTAAATTGATTTTTGTAAGCGAACAAAAAAAAGCAAAAAAAAAAATACACACACACATAAAAATAGGAAGACGAAGAAAGATTTGCCATTATTTTTCAAGATATTATGACTATATCTTTTACAAGCAAAAAAAATATTTGTAGTAAATACAAATGTATCTATGTATATGTGCGTGTCTGCCTTGTTTTTCTATTTAATTGCAGTTGCATGAGAATTGCAGAAATACTATATTAACAATAGAAAATAAAATTAGCTTGCAAAATGTTGATTATGTTTCATCATTTTTTATTTATTTGTGCAGTAGTCGTTTTTCATTCTTTGAGATGACCATAAAGACGCTTTTTCACATGATGTTACTATTATGGAAGTCAGCCATTTTGGAGGAATTCTAAACATATACATTTTAATAACCCTCCTGTTCCTTTAAAGATTCCTTTAGATATTCTGTAATAACTGACACTATATAAACACTAATATCTCCAACATGACATCCTTTTAATTGATAAAACAATCCTTGACGTCAGTATTGCTATAGAGCCATTGAGCCAATGGTTTGTCATCTCTATCATGATGTAGATTATGTCTTTTTTTAACCGATCTTATTCATGACCTTAGTCATGAAATTAATACTGATCAAGGCGATTGGATTTTTTCTTTATCAAAGACTTGGATCTGAATAGATTTGTTGATGAACTCTTGATTGACAAACATTTTTTTTTACTCTGTCATAGAAGGTCATTTCGATGTGACGTCATTTTAGGTATGCAGTCTGAGAGCAATTGTGTAAATAATTGTAAATAACGAAATTATTAAAAATTTGCCTACAATTCCTGACGAATACCTCCATGGATTCCTTCGCCATAAATAGATCTACATAGAAGAAAGGAATCACTTCGAATAGATTGAGTCTCCATACTAATGAGTATCTAATAATATTATGTATATATTTGTCTATTTTGCATTTTCTTATCAAAATTTATCATCTTCAAATCATTAGCATGGAATATAATACGTAGATAAAGAATGACACCTACTTTCTTTTTTTCTTGTTTTTTGTTCGAGACTAATGATTCATGATAATTATATACCTTCATATATATATATTAGATATTGAGAGAGAGAGAGAGAGAATGGGAAGAATGATTTATCTCTTTTCCACACAGAGACTAATAACCAACTCATGCATATGTATATGTAGATTAGGTCTATATGTATCATAATTAGAGCTGGGATTAGCAGACCTAAAGCACGGACGATCAAAAATTTTATATCTTTTTAGTTGGTCCTAATGATTCTCTATTGGGTTGCTTTTTCTTTTTACACTTCTCCTCTTTACCTCATAAATATACAGACGTAGGCGTTTGAGTATAAATTACATAAGAAACTAATTAAATTAAATTAAAATTTGGACCAACGATGTTTAGGTCTTCAAATACACAATATTAATAATCAACTTATTGACACTAATGCACTTAATGGAGCTCTTGAAAAAGTGTGTGATTTTTTCAAAGTTATTGAATTTATATTTATAATTAGAGAGGTAAAAAAAGAGAGATTCCCGGCGTGTAAAGAAATTTTGTATTACGCCAAAAACATTATCTGTTCATTTCGATGGTTGTTTTTTTTCTAAATTTAATAAATATTGTAAGCTAAATTCAATGACTTTATAATTAGATATGATCAAAACATTGTTTATTGATATTTTGAGGTCTATGGGTAAATAAAGTCTTCGTTGTTCCTGATGGATTCATTATCTTTTTGACATTGAATTAAAACTTAAGAACTAAATACTTCATTGACAGTATTATAAATGTTACATTGTATCTAAAAACAAAGTATTTGATCTTATTTTACAATGTTTAATATTATGAAAAACTCAATAATATATGAGAGTAGATGAAAATACTGACTCAAGAAATGGATGTGCGCATGTCTGCTGATGAGATTATAATTTACAAATACAGGAAACAATAGATAGTGTATTTGCCTTCAATAACTACATAAATACTATTTCAGATCCTCATTATTTTTTAGAGGGATCGACGCTCGCCGGGAATCCCTCTTTCTGCACAGCTCTTTTCACTCAATGTATGTATAAAATATGACCAAAGATTACATTACCTGCCCTGTACGTAGCTCTCACGAACAAGCACATACGGCATTTCGAAAAGGTACAATTTGATGTTTCTTTGGCTGCCGAAGCCGGCTGCCGAATTTTTGATATCTGCCCCTCGTTGTTCGTCTTAACGTAAACTGATTGGCCCTACTTTTATCTCCTATGATGATGATGATGGTTGATGTATTCCTCATGAGAGGAGGAGAAGTAGGAGGTTGAGCCCTGGATATTATACTTCCACTTGGAAAATGCTGAAGAGAAGGTGGATGAGCACAATCAGGTGACATTCCAAAACTCGAACCATACATATATCATATATCCTTTTCTGAAAGTATAAAAACAATAATTAAAAGGACTAACCGAAAAATAAGAAAAAGAGAAAAAATGGGTTTTTTAAATAATAAAAATAAAGTGTTTTTCAACAAGGATGACGCATTTTTATTTCATTAGGGACGGCAAACTGCGTCATATTTTTTGTTTTGTTTTTTATTTACATTTCTACTCACAAATAGCCTACAAATCATTATGGAGCAGGTCAACCTTGAGCAATGTTTGCAAATTATCCAAATTTATGACCAAAATTCACGTTCGGTCTTTCAGAGGCTTGCAGCAAATTTATGGTCCACGTAATCGTACAACCCGTCAAACAACTGTACGTCTAACCAAAAAAAATTGAATCTACATGTTCACTCCATAATGTTTCAGTGCCAGTGAGACAAAGAAATGCACGCAGTAATGAAAATATCGCGGCAGCAAGTGCATTAATTCAAAAAAGATCCCAAATCAGTCTCTTACACACGGTTCTCAAGAATTGGACATTTCTGTGACCTCATTGTGGCGTCGTATTTTGCAAAAACGATCCGGATTTGCATCCATACAAAATAAAACTGACACAAGATCTAAAGCTATTTGACCATTTGAAGTGTCGAGAATTCGTCAATTTGGCTCATGAAAATTTGAAATTGATCCGGGTTTTCATTGAAAAATTATCTTCAGCGACGAAGCTCATTTTTGGCTCAATGTGTTTGTTAATGATACTAATAACCACATTACTGTGAATGGAAATCAATTATTTTTGCTCCCAATTGGATGATATGGACTTAAACAACATGTGGTTTCAACAAGAGGGTGCTACTAATTACACAGCAAACAATACAATTGATTTAGAAGAAAATACGTCGCTCTTATTGAAAAACCCTTTAGTTTTTTTTTACTTCATAAAATGAAAGTTGAATGTTTTTTTTAATAAAAAAAACACTGGGCTCATAATAAATAAAAGTCTATATATTGTTTTGAATCAGTCACTTATTCATTTAATACCCTGTTGAGAGCACAATTTACCTTTAAATGTGACTATAAACTATTTTTTTTTTGTATTTTTATTTTTTGGAATACTTTTTATTTGGACTAAACAGTTATGGATATTTTTTTTGGGAACGATATTGATCATTAGGAAGGTTAAAAAATCAATTCACAATCAATCGGCCTTTTTAGATCCCTCTAATAAACCCCACAAAAACTCATTTATAGCCACTTTGATTACAACATCATTTTCCTCATAAGAAAGTAGATGAGTCATCTGCCAAAATTTTGGAAAAAATATGGATTCCTAGAATTTTTGATAAATTTTAAAAAACTTGATTCATTTTATTTTATTGAAGTCAATCAGTTTTGCTTCCACTCATGGAGCTATACAAAATTGATACTCAAAACGGTACTTGCAGTATATACGTCATAAAAATATTTGGTTAGACGTAACAAAGCAAGAATCAAAATTATCCTTTGTGAACAAAAAGTCGTCAAATCCCTGAGTTAAAAAATACAGTATTTAAATTACTCTTATCAACATTATCGTTTTATATGTATATGTTTTTAGTCGAGAATAAAGTACGGAAATATCAATACTCTTAATATCAGGCCCGGTACGACAATATGGTTATCAGAGCATCACTAGCCTCTAATATAAATGAAAGAGGGTGAGTTGAAGAACATTAAGTATACATATAGTATTCGTCATCGTCTGAGGTCCTTTTCGAGAGGTAGAATAAATTGATAGCTTATTAAGCGTTTGTTCCCCCCTCCCAACCTATTATTATGTACTATGTTATATGTATTATGGCAATGAGTCATGGTTTTTCTCTATTTAGCTGAAGGTCTGCTAGCTGAATTAATTGAATTTACATATCTATGTACATAAATGATGCGCTGTTCTTTTGAATGGTTATTGGTATGCTTGAATAGATAGAAATACATTTATATTAAATGTATACACAAAAGAAAGAATGAAGAAAAAAAAGGGAGGGGGAGAGTGGAATTAACAACCATTAAGGACCTGAATGGATGCTAAATAACAGGGGCAACAAACGCTCATAACATCTACTATTATATATTATATATATATATATGTATCTTGAAGAGTCTATTCTCATGCATAAACGTTTTGTGCTTGTACTTTTCTTTGTATGTACATACATACATACATATTATTGGGCCTCTATCTTATTTACTTTATTCATGGACAAAGAAGAGAAAGAATAGGACATAAGAATTGATGTACTCTTGTGTATTGTGTTTTCCCTTTCTTATTTTGGAAATATGAGGGGTTTTTTTGGGGTTTTTTTTTACTTCATAAGACAATTTACATTCAAATATTTACATATATTCATACATATATTGAATTAGGATATCTTTATTCTTGTCATTTTCTAAATGGAAATACCTTTTTAAAAAAGTCTTTTGACCATATTCATATTCATATCGTGAATTAGTATCAAAAGGTGTTATTAATAATTTGAATTAATTATATACGTGAGATGATACATAGAAACAATGCTAGGATTTTTTGGGCGAAATGCAGTTCCTTGCAGATAATTATTCTTGATTAGTTGCTCTACAATTTCTATTAGGATTTTTTTTTTCAATTAGTTCTCTAAAAGGTGCGATTTGGAGCAAATAATGATCCTTAAAAAGTCATGCTAAAACTACATACATCTATCAGCAACACTTGGAACTTATATTGTCATAGATAAGAATGAGCTATAACTAATAAGTGATGATAAAAAACAATGGTGCAGATGAGAAGGAAAATAAAAAATGAAAATCATCATATATTTATCAATGGTACCAGTATAAATTAATATTCCTTTATTTGGCAAAAATTATATTCATCACTCTTTAGAAGGCGAAATCGAACACATGGATAATGTTTTTTAAAACAAATATGACACATAAAATATAGACAATTATCTAAAAGGTATGTTAATGAACCTTTTAGAAATTTTGGTTCGAAGTAGCAAAATTTAGAATAATAAAAAAGTCAGTGTTTACTCCTATGAAGTATAAATAGTTAGAAAATGAAAAAAACTGTTTTTTCAGGATCGTTTCTATGTGTCATCTCACATGTAGTCTTTTCACTGACCTTATATATTGTACTATAAAGTGAAATGACGTCATGGGAATGTATTTATTATATATAATATATAAAATGGACCAATATCTTAAGGAAAAATGATGAAATGGCTTAGATAGTGAAAAAAGAATAGGCTAAATAACTCTATTGAACTTATCTGCCAAAGAGACAAATGGGGATATTTGATGTGAATCAAATTGCTATTATTTGGCAAAAATCCTAATCAAATGACTAAATTTTTTACAATTAAATTTCCTCCAGGGAAGGTTTAGAGACCTGCAAAGTATGTAGGATAGTTGAAGAAAAATATCTGGTCCTTGCAAAAGTAAAAGTTAATTTATTGACTAACCTCTCTGAATATATATTAATGATGTGAAAAAATACTTTTAAAACATATTTTTTGGGTTAGAGATATAAGAGAGAGAGAGAGAGAAACAATTTTAATATATGTTCATTTTTGACTTCCAAATTCAGGGCAGTAGCTCACAATTGTCCTTAATTTAAAGAAATAAAGGGTAACAGAACACAAGTAGAAGGGGACACTTTTTACAAAAATGATGTAACATATGAATGTCACGTTAAACATGTAGCTTTCTAATTGTTGTTGATTTTTTCTATATAAAGGCTGTTAGACAAGGGGGGCCATTGTGTCCCCTTCCCTCCTGTTCCAATGCCCATGGTAACATGATTCTGTATTAAAACTTAGCAAAATCAACGTGTCCATTGGTATTTTTATATTTGTTTATTCATATTAAACGCTATTTTGCTTGTCATTCAGATAGGTTTTGCAAATTTCCAAACCCTTAAACATATCTTTGACCTGCATTTTGTTCTTATTTTGAAAAGCAAAGTTGTTGTCGATTTTACGTTTGTTTTTTGACTTAATCAGAGGGAAACACAGTTTTTTTATTAATTTATATGCATTTAAAAAATAAATGATAATAATTATATAACAAACACTTCGGAATTTGACACCATTTTAGCATTGCAGTTATGTACGTCTGCATCCTGATAATGTCTAAACATTTATCTTCTACACAGAACTGTATTTAGAAATAACAATACATACAAAACAAAAAACAAAAAATGCATTAAAGCCCTAAAGGCATTATTTATATACATGATTTATCGGAATTTTTAGAAGATGCATGGTCGTGATAAATAATTTTATAGTCATTATTCTACATATTTATGTATCAATTTGAAAAACAAATTCACTCAAAATGTACCTATTGTCAATTGATTTTTTTATTTTTTGTATAATCAAATATCAACAAAGGTAGATAATGGACATGTTCAAATAGTTTTCAATAACGTGCATATCATCAAATGAGATCTATGCATAAATATTATTAAATATTAATTGAAAAAAAATAAAAATATAGATCTTCACTTTATCTAAACGATCAAGTAATCCCAAAGGTTTATGTATTCCTATGTTTTAATAATCAAATTTAAATATTAAGAAATTTAAAAAACAAACAAAAACAAAACCATTCCATCTATTAAATACGTGATCCTTTACAACGCTTTTTCTCACAATCATACCTAAAATATCTAACTAAATAGAAACATAAAAAGTAATCTCAAAGTTGAAGCAATCAATCAGTTTTATTTTTGTTTTTTTGTTTTGTTTTTTTGAGTGGGAGAAGTTACTTTACAGTTTAAGAGAATATGGGTAAAATTACTTATGTTGTAACTTGCTCTGGAAGCCAGTCTTTAATTTGATCTCTAAAACTTGTTTAGTAAAGAATTTCGAGTTAAATCGATTTCAGAGAACAATTAGTTTTTGATTGGCTGAATATTCTAATAATTCAATCTGAACTGGGTTCTTATATATAGGTATATATATATATATATATATATATATATATAAACAACTGATGATGTCATACGATGATTTACGTTCTGAATTATCATTATATGATGCTTAATTTACAAATCAAATAACGATCCATAGTTTTACAATGATTATAATATTGTGCTTCTTCCATGGTTTATAAAAAAAAATTCCCATACGATCAATTCGAAAAAAATGGTTTCAGATCGATTTTCAACACTAATATAATACATTATCCCAGTGTAATTATATCCATGGGTCTGTATCTATGGATGAAATACATAACATCTCTTTTCAGATATGTCAAAAAGGATCCATAAGGGAATTATTCAATGGATGGGCAGATACAAAGGTGAGGAGAACATTTTTGGTTTGAGACTATTTACAAATGGAACTTTAATATCAAAATAGAAATAAATAAATAAATCTTCCTCCAGCTGCAAATGGAAATATATTTGGTAAAACCTTTGATAGTCTTTATATATGTGTCAAGTCAACAAGAAACCAAGTTACTCTGAAATATTTCAAAAATGAGTGTGAACTGCACTCATATTCTTGAAGACTTTATCTTTCGTATGTATTAGTAGGTTATTTCGATTAATTAAATATTGACTCCACCAATGATTGCAACTTAATTAAAGGAAAAAAACCCGGCTACAATCAAAAAAAAAAAACATCTGGTATTTCTGACTACTATGTAGTAACTATTATTATGATTCATGCGCGGCATGATAGCAGCTGCAGTTGATTCTTAATAGTTCTTAAACAGATGATGAACTGGTCTTAGCCAACTACAATTAAATAAATCTTTAGGGCTATGAAAAAGATGGACGTTCTTTCAGGGACCAACTTGGCTTCATGTGCAGTCGTAACATTTATCCGATTGCTCTATTGTATAGACAACAATCTTTGATTGTTTCTCGATATAAAGTGGCATGAACCGTGCGATAGGGGTCTTAAAATGACTCCAAAATATTTTACCGTTATATTTATGAAGTAAAAAAACCGTACAGTGGATTTTCTCCTTTTCAATTTTAATATTTGAAAACAAACTTGCTTTCTTGTTGACTTGATATATATATATATGTGTCCATTTTTATTTGGAAATGATTTCAGATATACTCAGACACGTACACAGGTATTATTATGAGCCATTTGCTTTTTACAAAGCTAATCAGCTCATATGATAATAGTTATATTGCGTATTATAGCTCTCTCTCTCTCTCTCTTTCTTTTTATGGGATGGAACAATAAAAATGGGAACTTAATTTGCCATTAGACTTAATCTCATACTTACTCCATGTATGTACTATCAAGTCTCTCTCAAAACAAGAAGGGGGAATAGACTTCATAATCATATTATTCCAACGTCTTCAGACATAATATAAAATCGGTGTATATGTACATCGTTTATGAAAATAATGAGATATGAATGTTAATGTTGAAGAAAAAGAAGAAGAAAATACTCTTTTTCAAGAAGTTATTTGAATGAAGAAAGAAAGAAAAATAAATAAAGAGAGAGAGAGCGTTGAAGACTTGTCAATTTTTATAGAACTGACAGATGAATGACACTTTGTGAAGAAAGCAAAATATACATATGTATATATATATATATATATATATATACTATATATTTGATATTTGATATTTTATTCCTCATTTTCATTACAAAGATTTAGATTTAACACAAGGAATTATGCGTCGTTCTAAAGATTTTTTTTTGTCTTTTTAGCACATCGTTCATTTTAATAGTTTTGAAGTAGATTTGTTACAGATATTTTGTATCTAAAGTTTATTTTTATTTGTAATTATGTTATTTTATTAATGATTCTGTCCATGGACCAATTGTAGGTAGAATGCAGAATCTTCACCCCCCAAAAGAAACTATAAACTAAACTTTGAAATCCCTCAACTCACGTATTTCTCAAACTGTGCTCCGTAATTAAATAATGTATTTTCCCTTAATAATTGCTAGTTAGACTTTATAGAGGATCTTAATGCCTTCAACCATTAGAACCTTGTCCCCATGAACTGTATACAATATCTCCTTCATTGTCATATTCCCAAGTTTGGTGAGGTCAATATCAAAATCTTGCACTCTCTATATAGACATTTTTAACATTCTCTGCACTGTGTCAGATTATCCACAAGGGTTATTTTTAGGTATTAAGTAGAAAAATAGCCCGAAAAAGTTGATTTTTTCAATAACAAAAGCAAACCCAAGCAATTAAAGATTCGGAAATAAATGGCTTTCCACTTTGTACAATAGTGAAAGCTATAGATTTTTTTTGATTTTTCAATACAATGATGTATTAACTTATATACCCCTGATAACATCCCATGAAGCTTATCGATCCATCAATATTTCTCCTTGTATTATAAAAGAACTTTAAGCTATTAACTCCAAATGAATGATCCAGTAATGGATAATATGACAACCTTGTTATCATCTTTTTAAAGTAGCTAAAGGACAAGAAATTGAAAGTAAACATGTATCTATTAAAGTCAATTACATGAATTAACTTTCTTTCTTTTTTTTTAGACAAAAAAAAAAAAAAAAAAAGAAGAAGTTATAATTGAAATTCTTGAAAACTTATTATTATTATTATTATTGTCAAAAGAAAAGAAGTTGTGAAACAATAAAAATAATAATAAATATATCTATGTAGTATGTATTATATGTACATATATGTATGCCTTTTTTTTTTTTTTTTTTTTTTTTGTAAACAAATAAAAGCCAAAAATAAGTAAAAAATAAATAAATAAAACTTTGTATCAAGTATGTATTTTGTTTTTTCTCAAATACATACTAAAACGAAAAACATACGAAATACTTGTTTTTGGTTTCAAAATCTTTTGTATGAGAATATATATATATATATATATATATACTATCTATTGGAGTTCTTGAGCGTACACAAAATATATACATATGTATATAAAATGTATTATTTGACGGAATTCAAATGGATTTAAAATATATTTAGAACCGCAAGACCATATCCTCAAATAAATGAGAGTTACAGACTTCTTCCTAAGTACTCCTTTGACTAATATAAGACTATTCTTAGTGGATTTAGGTAAGTTTTTCCCTTTATAATTTGTCAGCAAAGGTTTGCCTCCTATCTCCCATTCAAATGGGTATAAAATGTCAAATAAATGAGGGGCATAGTTTGTCTTTAATACTCTTATATCTAAAATAAGGCATTTTTTTAATCGAATACTAATATTCATAGCTGCCTATTTCTTTGCTTTTTTTTGTTATGTTTTTTTTACCCAAGCTTCAAACATAAGCTTTCCAAATAAAATGATTTTTGATTGTACATTTTGTGCGTTCCTTGATACCAATTTTCCCTCGAGGGAACTTCCTACGATTATCTGTCTCTCTTACAGCAAAAGTTTCAATGTTATCTGCTCCAGTAGATGTATCCTCATTCGCCCTACTGCCTCTTCTTGAGTCTACTACATGGGTCTCATTTTCCTTCACATTCGTATTTATTTCTACTTTGTCTTCCTCCTCCATCAGCTGTCCTTCTTCGTCTCCTTCTATTCGATTTGGTAGTCTTACTTCCACTTACTCAAATATGTACAAACTTCTCCAATTTTACATACGTTTTCAGAGTAGAGAGTTTTGAGTGGCCAAACTTTAGACATTTGAAAAAAAAAAAAAAATTCAACCTTCTTTCCTCTTAAAGCTACTACTATTGTGGGTAGTCTTCTTTTGGGTTTGATATTAAACTTCATCCTATAATATAATCGAAAAGTTTGGAATAATCCAAGTCATCTTTATTTTCTGACATCACGGAGTGTGGTACATCTTCTTTGCTACCGATTATCCCACCATGGGAGAAGAACACTTCTTAAAGATCGGATAGGTCTTAGAGTCATTTAGAACTATTACCCTTATTGGATTTTGTACTCTCATTAAAGTTCTCTCACTCTACAAAAAAAGACTCCATCTTCTGTTTCAAAATCTCTGACGATAATTTCAAATTTTGGGATAATTTTGGGTTTTTTGTTGAAAAGAAATAATGATTGTTTCATAGCTTTAATTCTTACTAAAGATCGTTTCACTGATGGGAACAAGCAATTTCATTCTGATCCGACTTAACCCGACCATAATTTATACGATACAAATTGAGGATCGTATAGCAAAAGTAGTGAGCCGAGGGTCATGTTTGGCTTGAGAAAAAAAAAAGTCTAGAACAAATGAGATTGGATTTGTTCTCAATGTTATTGGTCTATGAGCGACTACTCACATATCCCTAAATTATGTTATGATCGAGTCTGTCTCATAATCGTTGGATGTGGTGGAGCTTTTAGACTATTCTTAAAACGATCCTTGGACTGTATCCAACTGATAATTTTTTCTAAAATTAAGCTCAAGTATACAATCAATATGTCAGAGGTCAATCAGATTTTCATGCAGCTTACATCAGCTTAGTTTCAAATATATTAGGAAAAAAACCCACAAATTTTTTTTTTTTTTTAAATTGCTTGAAATCGTATTGGATTTCAATATTACGGGTCTTGAATTGAGTCTGGCTAATTTTTTTTGAGCTTCTATATAGATACATGAGACCTATTGAAATATTTCTCCATTTTTATGGAACTTTATAAGTACAATCTTGTGAAATATGTCATAACTATGATTATGCATAAGTACATATACATAAAAAACTTGTGTATATACTCATTTCTTGTGCAAATAAGTCCTTTTATGATGACTGTTAGGTATTTAATCATTACTACTGAATTGTTGTTGTTGTTGTTTGTTCTATTACCTCTTTTCTTTTTTACTTTTCATTCATAACACTTTGTGTACCTATAGGCATATTTATAGACAAGTATTATGCCCAAATATATAGTATATTTCTTTCATCTCTATTCTACATATGTATTTATATAAAAACTTTTTCAATATCCTCCCTTTCATTATGATTTAATTAATTTTTTTTCCCTTAAGAAGAAGAAGAAGAGAAAAGGAGCTTTTGGAATGATCTGAGTAATAAATAATGAATAATGACCTTGACTTTAGAGTGTAAGTACATATTACATGAACCTACATACATATTACAATGCTCAAGTCATGCATTTTTGCCTATGCAATAAAGTAAACATATACTAATACACATGTACACACATACATATAAATAGGACATACTCTCTGCATTGCACTTCTTTATTTGCTCTCATGAGCTTTGCTTTGGCCCTTTCTCCACCCCTCTCACTCTCCCTCCCTCTAACTCCATTTCATGTTGTTATCATCATCAGTTCATAAAGGTATACATAGAGACATAGGTTTGCATGTCTTTTCACCATTTATTACACCCCTTGGATTCCTTGAATGACAATAATAGAGTCAATAAACAAATGACTTCTCTCAGAGGTAGTAGGATTACCAAGGCTTTTGTCATGGTCCTAGGAATGTTACATAGTATGTAGTATGTAGAGCCTTTGTATGTATATATGTACATATATTATGACCATGTGTGGATAAACAAACACATCTTTGGCACTTGTTTACAACAACAACAAAACTTGTTTTGTTGTTGTTGTTGTTAGTGCCTTGCTCTCTTTAGGAATTTTGATTTGTTTTTGAAAGGTTCATAAATAATAATAATAATAATACATATTAATATGTCAAACTAGATATGTGTTATATCAAATATATGTAATGTGGTTTTTTTTTCACATACTCTTATGTATTTAGGACTCTTTTATTTAGCTATATTTTCACTTTTTGCTTTTTTGTTACACCTGTCTACAATTGTACATATGTATCTATGAAGATGGATTTAATATGAGGCCTTGATTTGTGGAGCAACTTTGAGAATGTACACATATTAATGAAGCATCAAATAGTCTACAAAAAATAAGTATGTGTTCTGTACATGTTGCAGTTTTGTACAAGTTATAGCTGTTGGTTTATTAGCAGATTGATTTAAATACAACTATTCAAAAAATTAATAGGAAGCATTTTGAATGGTGAAAAGTGAAGGTAGTTAGTTCTTTGGATAGAGAAATAACGCAATGGGATGTTTTTTTTATATCATACATTCAAAGATGTATTTTCTAATTTTTGTACTGAAAATGACTCATTGATAGAAGAAGAATGTATTCTAACGTGTATTATAAAATATATACAACCTCTTACAAATTGATTCATTTGACAATGAGTAATTTGATAATAATTAATTGATCAAAATGAAATCAAAGGTTCAGATTATTTATAGTTTGTAGTAATGGAAACGGCCCATTGTTATAATAATATTATATTTGTGTAATAAGACATTAATAAACGTACAAATTGCAACTCCTATTCTGAAAATTTGTACAAGCAAATTGTATATGAATTTGTATTTACATAGATAGTGATAGTAATGTGACGTCAGAGTTGGAAAGAGCAAAATCAGAAATAACAATAATTATTTCTATTTACTAAAATATCAATAGCCATATTGTTATTACGATTTGATCAATGCTAAATTTATGATTGGTTTAATGAGTGAAGCAACTTTTTTAGTTATGAATCTTTTTTTTATAGATAACTTCTCGTGTGGAGAGCTCAAAGTCTTAAAATCAATTTTGATTTTTTTTCGTAGAAGCTTACAAATGATTGAGTTATTATACTAAAAGTGTTTGAAAGCATAGATTTGAGGTAGTTTCTTCAAAAAATATGAAAATTGTATAACTTTGAAACTTTTGATACAATATAATAAACAAACAAAAATGAGAAGAAACATCTTAAATCAAGAATTTTAAGGAGTTTTTTAAAATAAAGCTAATTCAGTGATGAATGAGATATTTGAAATATCAAGGGTACAATTTCTAATTTTCTTATTGAAAATTGCCAATTGATGAGACGTACAACGCTTTTTGAATACGTAAATTCATTTAATATATCAAAATGTAAATAATGTCATCCATAAATAAATTATTACCAGCCGTATTACTATATTACTTCAATGAAGTGCCATAAAACAAACGAATTGCAAGTTCAATGATTTGCTTTTAGTACAAATTGTAACTTGTACTAAATCCAAACTTTTTTGCAACATATTTTCAATATATATGTCTATAATTATGTCCTTTAGAAATCATTCCTTCATTGTATGTATATGATTAGTTAAAATGAATAATACATTTCGAAAAGTAAATATTACAATCCCAGCAAATTAAAAGCTATTTTTAAACCATCAAAATCATGCAAAAAATATGTAAATTAAAGAATATTTTTTTATAAATATTTAATATATATAGACTATGACGTATAACTACGTCATAAATGTGTAGTAGCTATGGAAAAAATCATCATTTGTTGTTTAAGAGAGGGGAAGGGAGAGTCCCGTGATGAAAGACTCAATAGAACGAGGATGTTCATTCTTTTATTATATCTTTAAATTATGACTAAATATGATATGAACGACTTATTTTAGAAAGGGCTTCAAAAAACAAATGACAAATATAATCACATATATATGTATAAACAAACAGCGCAATGTGTACACTTTTTCATCTTTTGAAGCGTGCCTTTATGAGGACACTATGTATGTAGGTATGTATTTAACACACAGATAATAAATTATTATTGTAATGAAAAGAACTTTGACCTTGAAAACTTATGATGTACAACTTTATATATATATATATATATAAGCGACATTGCCTCACAACTATTTTTTTTTCTTCCTTTAAGCACCCATTTTGAAAAAAAAAAGAAAAATAATAATAATAAAAAAGAAACTGATGCCAACTTTCTTTTATTTCTACTTCTTCAAAGTCCCTTCCCTCTTCGTCTTCCTTCATTTCTTCCTCACTGTCTACTACTTGTGTCATTTTCAAAATGATGACTAAATATTACTTTAAGTGTATGCTTACAAACAAACCTCCGGGTTTTTTTTTTTTTTGTTTTTTTTTTCAATATTCTCATGAAATGCTTTGATACAAATAGCACATAACTTCATATTCAAGTACATAGAAGAATGATATAGAGAGCGCTCTCATGGACTTGCTTAGATCCACTAATGAAAAAAGACGGGTAAATCCTTTTAAAATTATTTTATTAGATACATATATAAGTATTACTGAGTTTATTCACTGCTACATATGAAAACATACATATATATATATGTGAATCGTCAGCATAAAATCAGTTTTAAGGGACAACAAAAAAATGAAATATTGATAGTCCTATTTTGAATTTCATAACACATAGCAGCCTCAGTATGTCAATGACATATTATGCATTTTTTCGGTCAATTATTTCTTTTGGCTTTCTTTTTTTTCTTTTCTTTTTTTAATTAAATATATTCAATAATTTTAATTTTTGCTATGGTTTAGAACATGGGTTTGCAATGGGTGGTTCACAAGTATGGCCTTCATATGTATTTTTGTACGGTACACACTGTACAAATTTTGAAATAAGGATATAAATACATATATGCATTAAAATGAGGGAAAGAGCAAACCAAAAGCGAAAGACCTCAGATGTCAAGGGCCTTTCATCCCAAATATCAGAGAGATTTAGTCTAATGGCAGGAGTAAGGGGGATCTGTTCAGTTATTCCGTTTACGAGTGTGCGTTATGTATAATTATACAATACGTGAACTTGTTGAAAAGAATTAAATATAAGGGCATCATCTATTATCATTGGTATCCTGGAATCAGAAAAGATGATGACAGCTACTAAAAGTATTTTTCTGAATCGATAAAAATGGGACATATAATTTGGAATAGGAACATAAAAACCCATCAAATTAAAGGATGATACCTCCTAGATCCCACTAATCGACCCCACTAAATATTTTATTCCCCCTTTCAGGCCAACCATATTAATGGTCCATTATAATTTACTACTCTTAATTTGAGAACCACTGCTCCACATAGAGTCTTATTTTGATTTATGAGACTTTATTTGGCCTTTGAATAATTAGAACTTAGGGATGCATGGTATTTATACCATTAGGTATAACCCTTTCGAACCCAGAGGGCACCGGTGTCCCATAAATTCGAAATACGCTAATTTGCTCGATTGTCCACTGATTTTTTTTTTTTTTGTGTGTGTGATAGCTAAGATGTTTAGCCATTATTCATATTTTATAGTTACTCATAAATAAATTGGATTTGAATAGTTTTACTGAAAGTAACGATTTTTTACACATGCAAAAAATCATATATAAACCAAAATAACTTTTTCGTTTTTCAAGAAATTATTTGTTAATAAATACTTAAAGAATTATAAGTTTAAAATATCTTTTAGTTCTAACAAATACATTAGAAATTATTCAAATCTAACTTTTTTGGGACACATATGTCATTCTGGGTGTGAAGGAAGTTTTTTATTAATATAAATATCAACAGAAATTACTTCATAAAATATCACCTGTAAAATGTACATAACATGTTCTAAATATTTTTTATTTAAGATTTTTCAAATTTTTTTGTCAAATAGAATATAGGAATAAATGTACCTAAAGATAAAATAAATATGAAAAATGTACTGATTAACCGTGTATTTTTAAGGATGAAAAAAAATTCCCTCCACACGCAGAGGGGTACCAGTGTCCCATAATATCTTAGAGAAACGGGTTGAATTACATTTTTTTTATAAAATCAAATTTGTGTTAGTATGGTCACTTTGACCTCAAAGAACATAACTTCCAGCTAAAAATACCTTCTGATACCTTACGGGTTTGAAAGGGATAAACAGACTAAAACTGTTCATGATTTTCAATGTACCATGATAAAGATATTGAGAGATCATGAGTAGGTAGATAAGTATTTGATGACGTCATGAACGAACCACAACACGTTATCAGAAGGACGACTTTGGGTACTTCCTCCTATCAGGGTAGTTGTTCCTAAAATCAGCTAACGATTTTTGTGAAAGGAAAACAATTATCCTTGTTGGCTTTCTTTTGTGTTGACAAGGCACATAAGTAGTATGTATTTAAGTACACTGAATGGTAATTCCATTCTTTCTCTAAGCCAAGTCATAAAACAATTAAAGGGACTTCTGCATGATTTAAAAAGCAATTAGTTTTAATTTATTATTTCATAACTTTGCTCGTTATGACTTAATTTATATACTTTAAAGATATAGACAACTATACATATATCTTTAGAGTATATACATATATTTTCAACAATGTGTAGATTTAATAAGTACATGTAGAATCCTTCGTGGCTCTGTTCTTGATGATACCTCTATTTTATTATTATTATTTTATTTTATTTTTTTGCTGATGTAGAAGGTAATTTTATTATTGTTATTTTTTCATTAGAAGTATGTAATATTATCTCTATCTGTGTGCTCTACACACTCTAAAAGAAATTCTTAGAGTAATTGTATTTATATTTCGTTTTTCTTTATTTAACTTTCTAAACACATCATTGGAATATTTAATATGTCTACTTATTACTTCATATCAAGATAAATAATAATAATAATAAGTTGAGGCTGATGCTACTCAACCTCGAACCATTCACTTAAAAGTTTGTTTGACTAATAAATACATGTCACTTTTCTCATATTTGAATAGTTTCACATGTATCCATATTTGAAATTGGTAAGAATAAATGAATAACTAATTCATGAATATGTTTATCAATTGCTACTAAAATTAGCTATGGAACCTAAAGGATCTTTTACATCATGCTTTGATATCAACTTATATTCAGTTAGGATAGATAGTACAGGTTATGAGAGTAGTAGGAATGAAGCGTTTAGGTAATAGGTAATATAAATTGGCGGAGGAAGTAAAGCTGTAAGTTCTTCAAAAAGGAACAGCTTCTATCAGTTTTAGACTTAAATTAATGTTCATATATGATATTACTCTTTACAAATGAATTATTACAATATATGTGTTATAAAAAACCGAGAAATTTGAATTTAACTATTTTTTAAATTCCAATGAGGATAAAGGTTTTGTTATTATGTTGGCACTACTGTCACTATACACGTCAAAATGTTCATTATTGTTTCAGATACACGTCCTTTTGTAAACAGCTTAAATTTAATTTTTCTATTTTTTTTAAATGTCTGAAAGATGATAACTCAAATGCAATTTAAAGAAATTTTATTGAAACCAAAAAAGTTACAATAAATATTCCTGACTGAATTATTTAGAAATTTTGAGAATTTGAGGTTTATATCTCGAGATACATAACCTAATACTCAAGATCCGATTTTTAATGTTAATAACATATCTAAACTCATCAGTTATTGTATTGTAAATATTGACTGAATACAAATTTCGTAACTGTTTTAAAAATTGGAAAAAACGTTGGCACATGTTTGCAGGGCATGAAAGGAATTTGAATGGTTACATAAAGATTTTTTTTATTCCTGATATTTTTTGCTCATAGTAGTTATCACATTTGATATGCTTCAAAAACATCAATTTATTATAACTTATTTTATAAGCAAATTTAGTAAATTCAAGTCATTTTTCAAGTATTTTACTTGGATTTTTTTTTAAATATCATTTTCTAATTTAATAGATCTTTTTTGCTGTTGACTTGTGTAATCGACATCCACTATTTAATGTGATTCTGGAACTCACAAATTTGGGGTTTTTATATATATATATATTGTGTTTGTTTTTAAGACACACAAAATTGTAGGCAATTACATATCTACATTTTACAACAAGATGTAAAATACAATAATCTTGAAGGTACAATTGAAGGTAACAGATGAATGCGTCAAAGCCATGCTCTCAAATCCTAATTGGCTAACAAAAAAGACAAATAATATAAATTATTTCTATGTTCTATTTTTTTGTTAAAGAAAAAGTTTTACGCAATCTTTAAGACATCTTCATTGTATCAATCTCTAAACTTTTCTCTCTCTCTCCCCCCCCCCCCCCCTCCTTCGTAGAGGCCCAGAATTAATTGCTAATGACAAGACATTCTCCACAGCTGTTGAACTTTTATTTATATAAATATTAGTATAAAAGAGTAATATGATTTAATTCAAATTTTTGTAGACCAAAACCCTGAAGGTGAACAACCAAAAGTGGAAATACCAAGAAGCAGACAAAAAGTACAATGATAAAAGACCTCTTAATTTCTAATTTACTTCGAAATATAGGAAGTGAAGGGGTCATGGAACTAAATTTGTAAATGGTCATGTCAAATTTTTTAGCAAGGGTATTTTGAATAATAATGAAAACAAGGACAGCAAATTTACAGTACACATAATATTATTTGCAGTCAAATAAAATTATTATAAGTATATTTTCGACTATTTACTATGTCTCATGTGCTAGATTTGATCAATAGTTTTACATAATTGGATATTTAGAGAAAAGCACAAAAAATTAAAAGATTTTATTTTTTTTTTAATTTAAATTTGAATAATTAAAAGAACATACAGATTCATCAAATCCTGGCTTGCTTAGACCCAAAGGAAAGGCAGCAGGATTACAAATCTTTTTTTTTCCTTTTTCTAAAAAATAGATCCAATGATTAAAAATATAATATATACATTTGAGTCAGAATTTAAACCCATTTTATAAACTTTTATTACGGTTTGTGAGAAGAAAAAAAAAGTTTATAATTCATGGATGGATTTGTTTTTTTTTATACTCAAAAATTGTCTTCAATCTTTATCTAAAATATGTAAGATTATCATTATTTTTTCAGATATGCTAAGCTATCCATCTCTCTGCCACAAAACATACTGTACTTATATACATATCTTTTCATTTCTTCTTAATTGCAAAAAATAAATTATGAATTTTATATTCTAGACTCAAAAGCAACTATAAACAGACCCATTACAACTCAGACACAAATTTTAAATTTTATTTGATTATTATTTTTTGTATTGGGATTATAAAAAAAATATCAATGTGCCATGCTTTTCTTTGACTACGTAATATTTTAGAACCTGACCGCCTATAGGGCACAGCCAACTGTTTATCCTGTATAATCAGGGTTATATAAAACGTAAAATATCTTAGAAAAAGTAAAATTACATTGACTTAATGCTATGTTACTCAATTATTCCAACTGATTTTTTTATAGATCAAAATACAGAGAGAACTCCCTAGATAAAGAAACGAGTTTCAAGTCATTTACATAAGACTAAGAAAGAAAGAAATAAAATATAAAGCCCCATCTACATCATTCCAAAAAATTTTAAAAAAATGTGGAAAAGTTGAATACGACAAAGTAATCAAAAAAAAAAAAAAAGCTCAAATGGAAAAAGTTATGTTTTGCCTTTTAATTTATGATTATGACCATTAAATAATAATTGTTATTTACATATAAATGAGTATTGTAAACATTTATGAGTTTATGTTTAAACCAATTTTTATAGCTGGGTACATATGTATGTACATACATAGATATGTGAACAAAAAAAACAATAAATAACTTATAATTTATATTTTCAAACTTCCTTTTAACGAAATTTTAAATTATAATTATTGTCCTGACTTTTTTTTTGTCAACATTCATTTTTATTAAAGACATGTTTCAATTAACAATCATCACGTTAGAGGCTCAAAGGATGAGTCATTAATAATTATGAGAATATCTCAATAAATAATAATAGGAATAAAGAAGTATATTAATTATTCATGGGTATATTTTAAGCCAAATTGCAACTTAGACAGCCTATGAAATTAGTAAGTGACGGATTCAATATAACAAAGTGGCTTTTTTAATATATTATATACATTCATTGAGCTTTCTTTTTTTAAATCAAACTAATAGAACATGATTTTTTGTTTTATTTTAATAATAATATTCCTCTTGTTTTGTTTTATGAAGTAAATTTAATATTATACAAATCCATTTTTTTTTTCGTTTCTTTTCGTTTATGTTGCTTTTTCCCCATATTTGTAAATGTATAGAAATATATGTACTTCATTAGAAATAGTTCAATTCTTCATCTATTCATGCATATATTTAAATAAATGCTCATACAAAATTTGTGTACATACAATTTACACATTCACTCAAATGCTTTATGGTTTAAATGTATGATTAACTCTCTGTTAGTACTCTTCTAAAAAAAAAAAAAAGATTAATATATAAATGAAAAAAACCAGCAAATGAAATTAATATATTAATTATATATATACATACATATGTAGTTATTTGTCCTACAAATGTGCAACGAGATTGCAAAGGAGGGAAATACATGGAGTAACCATTTAGAAAGGGCTTTTTAGGACCTTCTGTTGTTTTTATAGATAGATGCATTTATTTTTAGGTGAATATGTGTTTAAACATTATAATTAATTCCATTAATTATGCAAATGTATGAAGTTTTTTTTTGTTTTTTTTTTGCTTTTCATTAATGTTTTGTTTTTTTGTTTGTTTTTTTTCCTAGCCTTTGCATTACTGACCGTTTATACTCCTATGTAGACATATATCATAATCCTAGTTGTATAAAAAGTGAAAGTTAAATTAAAGTATACTTTTTTGTTTTAATTTAACGAGCTTTCTTTTTTCTTTTCTTTTTTGAGCTATTTATTTATCTATCTAAAAGAATGGTTCTCAACCTTATAACAACATCTTTGACCCCTTTTCATTAATGATTTATTACGACTTATAATAATAACTCATTTGCTCTAAAGGAGAAGGAGAAAAATCCCTTAAAATCCAAGCACTTGAAGTAAGACCCTGATTTCTGGAAGCAAGTTCGAGTTAGATTCACTAAATTTGTACACACAACATATATATATTTGTTTTTGTTAACATTCGATTATAGGAGTCATTAGTTTTTCACAAATTGCATTTGAATTTAATCCGTCAAATGTTGAAAATATTCTTGTATTTAGAGATGTCGCAGATTTTAAAAATACTCAGTTTGACTGTGAAACTAATTAAATTAGACTTAGAAAATATTTTTTGAGTAATAAATAACCAAGCTTTTGACGATGATGAATTAGTTATTATTCATCTTCAATTTATGATTATTGGACATTAAGATATTGTGGTATTTTTACTAGAGAACACGGACCAGATCTATAGATCGGAGAAATTCAATTCACTTCTGTGAACTGAACACGCTCACTCACTAGGCCTAATTAGGACTCTTTTTCTATAAAATAATTTAAAAGAATACGCAATATGTGGATAATTGCTATAAATGTTGCAACCATTGTACCGAACGTTACACTTTTCTTTAGATATCATCTCAATGAGTGAGCTTTGAATTTTAATAATTACCATTTCAGTGATAGTAAAAGGGTCAATAACTCAAATTACATGAGTTTTTATGTAGTATTTTAAAGAAAAGAAAAGATGAAAAGAAAAATGTCAGATTTTTTTGAATTATTATATTATAAAATTGAGGTCTGAATCTACTATCAGCATCTTATTTGATATTCAAAAAAAAAAAGATATATTCTATTCTTTTCCCTGTGTTCCCACTACCCCTGTATATAAATATATTAACAAAAACTGTTCTTGGATTTTGTTCTGTAATTCGAATAGCAAAAAAAAATATAACATGTTAATATGTATTGCTAAATAGTTACTAGGCATTTAATATAGATCAGAAATTAATTTCAAATTAACCTCCTATCACTAGTCACAAATGTGTATGTTTAGAGAAAGGGTCACATAATTCTATAATTTCATGTTATTTAAGATGATCGAAAACACGTTGCTTATTTATTTAGAAAGTTTTTGAAAGCCGGGGGTTGCTGTTCTAAAAGATAGTATTTTATAACTATTTGAAGAAAAAGCTATAATTATGATTTAGCTTGTAACTTGTTTATATGACACATCCCTCATTTTTAAAAATTGAAAGTTGATTTGGTTGCGTTTTTTGCTCTAAGTAGTTTTGCTCTTTGCAGTAATAGCTCTTGACATGAACTTAGCAGGACGAAAAATTTGTATACTATATTATATAATTTGATTTCTTTTGTTCTGATTTTAAAAAATATATTACAAATTAAAAATAGTGTTAAAAGCAAATAAATAAATAAAAAGTGAAAGTCATTAAGTTAAAGAATAAATATTTTTAACTTTAAAAAAGTCAATAAAGTGTAAAGCATTCAATTTTGTATTTAAATATTATTAATTGTTATAATATCATTATTACTATTATTATAGCATTAAAAACAAAAAATATATAAATATCGGTGGCAAATTTAGTGAAGAAAACTTAAGCCTCAAGAAAAAAAAATAATAATTTTGTAGACAGAATAAAGTTGTATAGAAGGATGATATACTTAATCAAAAACTGTTTTTGCCTCAAGGAATATTTCAAAATGAGGAGTGTTTTTTAAAATATGAAAAGGTAACAAGCTGAGAAAAGAGGAAGTGATTTTTTTTTCTTACCTTAAAGACCAAGACATCATTATTTTTAAAATGTCTTTAAGGAAAGAAATTTTCATACGATTAGCCAAGCTACAAAATTTGATTCAAGTAGACTATTACTGAAACTTTTCAGTAATATAAATATGGGTATAAAGTCTTGAAGGAAAAAAAGTTGTTTTTTTTTACGGTTCTTTTAATTTTGCTAGAACCTTATAGGCCAAGAACAAAAAATGTGTTTCATGTAGTTACAATGAAATTGTGCTAATAATAACAGTTCCGACCTAGTAAATTTATGTCACATTATTTCAAAAAAAAGATTATACAAATGTGATACTGACTCTTATGGTCAATATATGTATATTGATAAAAATTTAACTATTTACCTTAATCAAAAAAGGAATAAAAGCATTATTGGAGGGAGTAAATGCCCTATCTGCCCCCCTCCCCTATTTTGACGAACAATGATGGTGAACACAAGCTTAAGTGTTCATCTTTTGTCAAAAAAAATATTTTTAAGCTATTGAATAAAAGAATTAATTAAAAGTAAATCCTACATCAATAATGAAAGGAATTAGTCATTTGTAAATGTCATGAGTTCATTATTTTAGTACGTTATTGTGTTCTTTACTCAATAATCTACAAATTCAAGCAACCAAACACATTAGAAAAAGGAACTTTCTAATTTAACATCCACCCATGTTAAAGTTAAAGTTTTATTATTCAGAGAGTAAAGCAAAGTAATGACTTTATGAACTACGATACAATCAGAGCTGAGACTGATGGAGTTAATAAAATTAAAGTTTTTTAAGGTCCCTTTTTGGTTTTGCACAACGGGGTATAATGGAAAGTAAAATGATATCAAATAGGTTATGCTGTTATTCCCATTTCTTGTAATAACACACTCTATTTTGTTGGTATGGTGTGGAGTTATGGAGATTTCTCTTGGTCATGTTAATAAAGGCAATGATCACGTTTTATATGGTAATACAGTGTGTCCCAGTGAATCGTGAACGATACTTTGTAAAGGTTTTTTGGCTAACTTTATATTTTTCTGGGTTTCTTTTTGCTAATATCAACTGGAGAATCAACAAAAACAAACAACTATTGTTAAGCAAATTTTTTTGTTGGAGCTAAGACAACCGAGATGGAAGCCTAGAGAAATCGCGTGTCATCACTTCTTGACGCGAGAATGAGTTACAGCGATATCTCCCACATCGTCCCCTGTTCCAAAGGCATTATTTCAAAGATTAAAAACCTCATGGACAATAATAACAGCCTTTAGAGGAAGACAGGAAGTGGTGGGAAAAATAGGAAGAGAACAGCAGGGGTTTCCGAAGGTCCTCAAGATCGGTACAGATGTGTACCTGGAAGTCATAGAGACAGTGGTCTTTCCCTGGCTGAAGGCCAACTACCCCAAGGGCAATTATGTCTTCCAACAATACTCTGCTCCTGGTCACAAAGCCAAGAAAACTCAAAAGGGGTGCGAGGACAATTTGGCGGATTTTTGGCCTTAGTCAATGTGGCCTCCACCATCACCAGACTTCAATCCTCTTGACTATGGGATATGGTGCACCATCGAGAGGATTGAGGTCATGATCGAGACTGGTTTAATTGTTTATATATAGTATAAAAAATATATTAAGTTTCATTTTCCTACTACTTATACTTTTTGAGAATCTTGATAAAGCCGTGCTTGGTAAAATTCGTTCACGATTCCCTGGGACACATTGCAACTGATAAACAGGACCAAAGGAATCGGGATGCCATGAGAGTAGCTCAATTACATATACCTACGTTTTGTCTCCTGACCTCAGTTATGATGTGTTCTTTAACACAACACGAAATACATTGAACTAATTAAGAATTTTTAGTTATTAGATTGGATTTCATAGTAGACTGGTCATTAGATATCAAATGAAGAGGAAATGCAACACTCTACATAGTAAAGTGAAAAATATATTTTACATGATGTTTTTTTTAGTCAGTAATTCGGTTGATGTTTTCTTAAGCTGCATTTTGCAACATTTTCTATTTCTTTATATATATGTATATATATATATACAAAATGAATACTTAGCTCAAATAGCAAGTTTGTATAGAGAAGAAAGAGGAGTATTGCAATCAAGAGAGGAAGGTAAAAATTTATTTAATATACATACAAAGATAGAAATAACACTTTTTGTTATAATAATCATCTCTATTTAGGCTTTACAGTCGCACGGTGCAAGAAGTATACATATATATATATTATACTCTGTAAGAATATGTAATTTTTTTTTTGTTTCCTTTTGCTATTCAATTTATTTTGTAGGTATATATATATATATGTATGCTCAATATATCACACAACAAGCAATGATGTAGAAAGCAATACAGGGTTATTCATAAGTTTTACAAGTTTCATAATTGATGCTCATTCTTTTTTTTTTATAATTATTAATCAATCAATGTGAAATCTGATTGACTTAAACTCAATCCCAGTTCAATCCTGTCAAAAAACATTTCTGCAAATCATAATGTCATAATGCACCCTTTATGAAAGGAAGTGAAAGAAGAAGAAGCTCTTTACAATAATGAAAAGACAGGATTGAAAGTTTATGTGAACGTTGACAACGCCATAAACCTGCCTACCATCGAATACACAATTCTTCAAAAGCGTCTAAAGACAGATTGCTATGATGAAGAGCCGCCAAGAAGTTTGTCATTCAAGTTAAGGAAGAGCCTGGAAGAACATTCAAAAATGCTGACTTCAAATTCATCACAGAACTATCTGGAAATGTCAAAAATCTCAGGAATGGACGAAGAAAGCATTCAATTTGCTTGCAAAATTGTTAGTGACTCCTTCAATTTTAGATATGAAATCCCCTTGATTATATTGTATAGAATTATACGGAGTTGAAGCTTAAGGTTCATTCCTCGTATAATTTTGAATTTTTTTTTTGTCAATCCATAGAAGGAGCATGGGAGGAACTTCCGAATAGCAGAGTGTGTAGGTCATTCCAAATAGTTTATCGAAGGTAGTGACAAACGATGGCAGTAATATTGAATCAGTTATAAAATGAACAAAACTTAGACTATAACTTTTATTTCTAATATCCCCTAAATTTAATTAATATTTATCTTATTAAAAGAGCTTAAGCAGAAGGCAAATATGTTGAGCAGCGAGAAAAAGCTTCTAGCGAGCAAAAAAAAAAGTTCGTTGTAACTATAACGAGGAAGATAAAAAAATATGAAAGATGAATAATAATTATTAAAGAGCCAAACTAATCAATGATTGTTTTTAATTATATTTTCACTCGATAAGTCTTTTCTTTTTTTAAAAAAAAATAGACTCTTAGAAGACAACAACACGTTCTTTCCAAAATAATACATTTGCTTCTTAAGAAAGAAGAATTCCCTTTGCTCTATTTAAAAAGAAAATTGACACAAATCAAATCATCTTCTAAAATAGTTTATAATAAACGTTCTTCTAAATTTTTTCTTCTCATACTGGATTTTGTATAGTATTTATGGCCGATCTGACCACAGTTTTGAAGCTATTTGACACTAAATGAACAAATAAATATTTTCAAAAGTCAAAGCAATTATAGTATTTAAAAGTGATGTCACATTTTACATTAAATTAAAATTGACTGATTGTCAGGGTGAAAAAAGGTGAAATGAAGGATAAAAAGAACTTTCTTACCTTTGTGTTAATAAAATATGGGTAATATCAGCAACTTTGGCCGATTAGCTATTAATATAAAACTCCCTTAAATCGGTCAACTTTTCAACCAGATCTGACTCTACCATGTGCGGACAATTGAACAAGAAAAACAGCACATAACATGTAGTTTGAATCTTGTTTTGTGGGTAGAAAAAATACAGTTTTGTGACCAGAGAAAAGGAAAAACGGTTGGTACGTTTGCTTTTTCTTTTTTTTAAATATGTTATTTATTTGTTAGACCTTTAAAAGGAAAGAAGCATCGTCCACTAAAGGAAGAATTCAAGGATTACTGCCAACGTTAGTTGGCGATTTTATTATAAATATATGATAATTTATTATATAATTATAATGTTCTTCCATCAATAATGTTGTTTAAAGGTTGAAGCTGCTTTCATTTATAGCAAATACTACTACAACCACCCTAAAATCATACAAACTGACAGTTGATATTACTAGTTCAATAGTACAATACATCTCGCTCCCGCCCTCTCATCGCGCTCTTCAAAAGTTCCATCCCTATGTGTTGAATATTTATTCCTTAGGCTATAGTGAACTACAATTCACTATCAGGATCCGGGTTGTCATTATTATTTCTGGATCCAAAAGACAGGCATTTGCATTTCATATGACTAGACATGGCCTAAATGTTGAGTTTATCAATCAAGTGACTAGTTTTGATAATTTAAGGGCCCTTTAAAAAAATTCACTTCACAATATCAACAAGCAATTGATATAGTACATACATATATTCAATGAGAAGAAAAAAAATATATCAGTTGCTACCACCTCTCTGAGAATCAATTTGAATATTCATTCTTTTTGTTATCGTTGAGGGGAATTTGGATATAACTATATGTAAGTAGTTAATTTTCCATTTATTAAGAAATCACGGCGAAGAAGACAATGTGTCCCTTTTTCCTGGACTTTTGTCGATTCAAATTCCTCACACTTTCCATTAGTTTCATGAATATTATTAACTAAATAGCGTTAAATAATCACCAACTGATAAAATGAAACAAAAACACGAGATAGTAAGTGCAGGGCAGACTCACTCACCTCAACAACACGTATAATATATTTATCACAAATTACATGTTTGACAATTTGAGAATATATATATATAATTTGAGACATTGCGTTTTCAAATCCCCTTTGTGGCAAGGTTATTTTTATTTTTATTATTTATTTTTGTTGTTGTTGTTCATTTCAAATCCCAAGACTTCTATTTCCTTCAATACAATGTGTCAAACCAACCAACAATTAAATCAACTCCAAATAACTACTTTAAAAATCCTTCTTCGTGATATAAACACTTATTTATTTCCCCAATGTTAGCAAAAGGTCCCTTCAAATTTATACAAGTGTTATTATTACTATTACTATTGAATTGGCTTTAATATTAGTATTATTAAACTTGTTTTAAAAGAACATTACTTACATTCTTATATATAATATTTGATTCACGTGTTTGTGTAAAATAAAAACTATTGATTACTTTTTCTTCCTTCCTTTGTGCAATCCATTCTTTAGAAGGACGAGGGGGAAGAGGGAAGGTAATTTATATAAAAAATTATTTTTACTCATATAAATATATGTATATTTAATATTATATTATTATAATATTTATTATTGCCTCTTATTTATAAACAAATATATAACATAATATGTACATATAACCACACAAACAAAAGGAACCCCTTCCTTAGACACTTTACGTAAGCAGACAGAATATACTTTGTGAATGTGACGTTTAGCAAAAAGCAATTTATCTTTTACATTCATTTTGTAAAAAAAAAAAAAAAAAAAACTAAGCTTTTGAGGCTCACAGAATGAATCTCCTTAACTTTCCTTCTCCTTCAAAAAGAGAAAAGCCACAAAATGTACCTGTATAGTGTGCCAATTACGCCCCATTTCTTCCAGGATATAAAATATATTTTATAGTCTGAATTTAATTACTGATTAACATTTGATTTAATTTGAATTGGCTGACATTCAAAATAATCCAAGTCAAGAAATTTGAAATGTCAAAAACCCAAAGGGGTATAAGTGTAATAAAAGTTATTCAGTTTTGCACGCTGATTTCAAGTCTGTAATATTTTTTTCGAGATAATTCGACAGTTTTTGATAAATTAGACCCTACTTTTTTAGATAATTTCGCCCATTTTCCATTTTCAAGTTCAATTTAAGCCTAGAAGGCTACTCATTTTTTGCATTAAAAATGTAATGATCCGCTAATGTTTTTAATGCAGATTTCATAACTAGACATTGTTTTGATCTAAAAGGGGATTACAAAACCAGCCGAAAATCCTTCTGCGTGCTACTTCTGCAGTTGTTTTTTAGTAGCTCTACCGTGAGTCTTGGATTTCTAGCGACAAACCGGTTAGCTTTGGAGCATTTTCTTCCTTGACTCGAAAACAACTTTTTTCTCCACAAGGTGTCACTCTTGGGATAATTATTATTTTTATATTTTATTCCCTTTTGTAGAATGCATCATATGTTTTAACTGAATTAACAAAATGAATTTATAGAGGTTGCGTAGTTGGTTATAGAATAATTCATGGCAATGTATGTGTCCCTAGTGGACTCGACAACTAAAGTGGAATAAAAATAGATAAAGTGGTTGTGGAAATAATATTATCCTCCTGCTACTTCAATATATATTTAAAAGGAAGAGCCAAAATTTGCATCTGTTCAAGGTCACTTTAATTTCATGTTATTCTTGTTTGTTTTTTTATCGAAGGCTTTATTTTTTTCCTCAGAAATATGAATAAAATATCCTTCACCTGCTATAAGTAAGATAAAAATTCGAATATTATTTAAAAAAAAGTGCATGTTTTTATAATAATATGCTAAAAATATATGCATACATATAGTAGTTTGTTTATGATCACTGTATCCGGAACGAAGACAAAACCAAGAAATATTAAGAATATAACAAGACTAAAACATTACAAAGCAGCAGCATAATTATTAAAACATCTATTATTTCAATGTTTTTGAGTCGTTCATGAGTCATAAATAATACTTTGAATCAGTTTTGATTTTGTGGCTATGACGCACTATGACGCATGAAATTGCTGCATGAATCATGAATCATTTGAATGAGTAATGATGTTAGATCCAGATATTTCAACTCACACATAGTCATGCGTGAGATATGGAACCTTTCAATTTATACATCATGCAAATAGATGGTGATATATATATATATATATATATATATATACACCATACATCTCATGGCACACTGCAAAAAGTAAGCTTTAACGGCTCTCTCAACCTTTCCTTAGAAAAGGAAAAGAAACCTAAATTAACTGATTGTTAGTTGATTCTTTTTCAAGTATAGAACACTTCTTCTTTTAATAGTAAGGCATTGTCTACAATAATAGCCAATTATTGACCAACTAATCAAAAGATAATTAGGAAAACTATAGCTGATAAAAAAAAATACATGGAAGTTGTTGTGATTTTGGGGCCACCACCGTAACCAATACATAAATACCGATAAATATCTATAAACCATCGGTGTGTGTCTGTTTAACCACTAGAGCCCAATTTTACCATCTATAAATCTTGTAAACATCATATCTCAGATCCATGACGAGATAAACTTATTTTCATCTCTTTAGTCCCCAGGAGGATTGAAAGATCGAAAACATTGGTTCTTAATCTATGACACAAGTAAATATCTCAACAATATTAGAAGGGAAATGCCCTACCTGATATCCCCTTCCAATGGCCCTTGTCACTAAGGCTCCTGTCTTTGGTCAACGATAATATTTAATTTACAAAGAGTTAGTTATTTCAAAAATGATTTAAAATCTCCTAATGAAATGCATAGCAATGAATTTCTAAACAACAACAACAACAGATTAAAAAAAATATCTCTTTTCCCACTTATTTAAACATTATTTGATAATGTTTATCTCTCTCTCTCTCTTCTTTGTTTTGTTAGCTTGTGTTTTGATTTATTATTTCCAATTTATGATACTTATGAATACTCTCGAGACTATGGCCTTGTGGAAATCACAAGGGAAGCTGAGTGAGAATGGATATTAAAAGAATAATTATCAGTTTGATTATTGCAACATAGTCGTACAAGGGTCTGTGGTGTTATGTATACTACTATGTACATAAGCATACGGGAAATGAGAAACATAATCTTTATGTGTTCTCTCTCTCTCTTTCTACAAGGAATGACTTTCATTTATATATATTAATCCTTTTGAGATGAAAGTGATGTAATCCACAATAATTGACATTGACTTAATGAAACTAAAATGCACACATCCGTTTGTATAAACATTTAAAAGTCATTTATTTGCAAAAAAAAAAAAAAAAAAAAATTGGTTGTACATATTGATAAGATGCTGAAAGGTTAGTTTTAAAGTAGATTAGTAAATGGTCACATACATATTTGAGAATGCATTAGAGTTGATTTCCTTTTTAAGGATTACTGTCTCCATAATTATTCCATAAAAGAAGTCGAACAACATGGGATACCATGTTAATTAAAAAACGTAGATACTATCCACTATGATTCATGAGCATATCTACTACGGCTTAACTTTCAGGGTCCTATTGTCTCGGCATTTAGTGGATGTTGTAACATCAACGATACATTCATTCCTATGAAATATTTATTTTCCAATGAATCTTGAAATTATTTATTTCATAATGTAAAAGCTACTTCCTTTTTCTAATTTATTATATGTAAATTTGAATACATATTAATGATTCATTTGAGATATAGTCTTTAATCATTTATGCTGTGCAAATAATGCCCTATGTGCATGAAAAAATAATGCCCAACAACCCACCAAAATGGTTTAAAATCATAAAAAGTTTTGTTTTTTTATAAAAAATGATATAAAGACAATTTGACGACAAATGATTTCCTGGAAACTGGCTGTAGGACATTTTCTTAGGGAAAAAGAAGTTTTAATGACTACCAATGCTGTTGAGATAATATATACTTCATTATCAATCAAATCTTTTGTAGCTTAAAATGTTACTTGTAAGTAATATCAAGCATAATAGTTAATTAATTAAATGTTTAAAATGTTATTTATTTTTTTGATACTTGTTTTCATACTTCATTTTGATAATAATTGGCTTTTTAGTCCAGACACCAATAATAATTTTTTTGGTGTTGTTTGATTATCTATTGGTATTTTATCATTGTATGAAAGTAGTACATTTTTGTGTGGCCCCCATCAAATTCAATCAGAAAAACAAAAATTCCTACAAAAATATTAAAATAATATCAATAGAAAAAATTATTATCAGACCTTGAATAAGCATCAAATTATCTTTAAAAATCTAAGTATTCACTTCCTCAGGGGCTATCAAATTATATCTGATCGAGCTCTTACATAATTATTATTAATTGATATTAGGTATTGAGGAACACAAATAAATCAAACAACTTGTTACAGTCAAAAGCATTCTTTTTTGAAGATATACTTTTTATTCGCAAACTAATAGGAATCAGGGGCTGATGATGACGGTTGCAGCCCACTCAATTATAACTTATATGAATTTGAAGGCCCAGGGGGTGATATTCAGCATGTACCTCTACCTAGCTACGTCACTGACAATTATACAGCTGTATAATTTCGCCTTTGTTTCTTATAGTATTACTACATTCAAAATGTATTTTCAACAAACTTTCAATTTGTGATAATATTTCAATATGTGATTTAGGGAGGAGATAAAAATTTTGATCAAGACTTCACTCTTTAAGGAAACCTTCTTTTCAAGCATTTAATATGTCATGTCAAACTTGAAGCTGAGCAATCGAGGGGGAGTCTAACCCATATTTTTCATTGAAGCTCTAAAAATGTAAAAAAAAAAAAAAACTCAACAAATTAAGAGTTTGCTTAATTCTATTGTTCATGAATAAAATATGAGTACTGCATAGAAGTTTATTAATTCATTTATCTAAAATAGTCCAAATGAAGTCAACCAATATGGGACAGGGTAAATGGGACTGAATGAAATGTTTCGAAACGTTCCTGCTATTTAGTCATTTTTTTATTATTTTTTAAAGTCCCCATGTTAAACAAATAATTTATAAACTAAAAATTGACACATAATTTTGTGTCTCTTAATCTTTCTCTTATACATATAGGGAGGAGAGGTTGAGAGTATTACATTTCCTACATGTGTCTACGCCACACAACTTCACATATCAAATGAATAATTTACACATCAATTGTATCTTTGATAGCTTTGTTAATGCAAATATTGAATTTGTACTGGCAGTTATTGTTACTCAAGCTTATAGAGAATAGTGTTATCTGTATCCAAATCTGCTGTCCATGGAGGACAAACAATGAATTAATTAATTACTTTCTTTCTTTCTTTCTTTTCAAAGGCCAATCTATTATGTTATAAATACACTTTACATCAGTATTGTATAACCATTAGTAATATGCTTATAACAATATCATTTACAAAACAAATACCCACATAAACCCTTCTACAAATTTGTGTAACCACCACAACAAAGCAATGTAAAAGGGAGGGGGTTGAGTGAGTCAGTACCTTGAGGGCATCATGTATATATATATATATAAATATTATATAGAAACAAATAAATAAATACGTACAAACAATGGATTTTGTTATGGATGTTCCTTCTAGACATTCTACGATTGTATGTATACTTATGTATTATTCCCTATGATGAATGTAGAGTGTACATAGCGGAGTATGATTCAATAATATGTGCAGTGATATGTATGTATGTATATTTTATGTAAATAGAGCAAGAGTTTGTACGAAAAAAACAACAACAAAAAACAAGCATGGTGACTTTTTTTCTATGGATTTGTATTTGTATGTATGTATAACGTATATGTAATGTACTTATTAGGTCAATAACCTAGGACGAGGACGGGATGGGAGAGGAAAGAGCGAAAAAGGATTCTGAGGAATCCTAGAAATGTAAGGAAGTAAGTAGCAGTTCATAGGTACACATAAACACATAGAGCGAATTATTGAATGTAACGTTTATTATTATTATTATTATTATTAGATCCACACTATAATTTAGAAAAAATAATAGTAGTTAGCATGTATTTACTTACTAACTACTGTGAAAAGTCGTCAAAATGACGATGACGACAACAAAAATAGAAAAAGGATTGCATGTTTAAATGACACACACTATGTATATATATATATATATATATATATATATATATGTAATGTAAATTAATTATTTATCATGAAAGTTACTTAGAGTTGACTAATTGAAAAATTAAACATCTTTTTGTGTGTGTATTTTGTGTGTTTTTGTTCTCCCTTTAGATAATATTTGTGCTTGCTTTTTTTGTATATAAATATATATATATATATATATATATATATATACATGAAAGGTTCATGTCACCATTAAATAAATATGTCGAGCAGAACATACATATGTGTCAAGTCAACAAGAAAGCAAGTATTTTCTCAAATATTGAAAGGGAGAAAATCCACTTTATAGTTGTTGTTTTTTTACTACATAAATATAACAGCTAAATATTTTTTGAAGTCATTTTAAGACCTGTACCGTACACGGTGGTTTTTGCTAAAATGTCACTTTATATCATGAAATAACCAAAGAGTACTGTTCTCTATCCAATAGAGCAATCAAATAAATGTGTCAACTGAACATGGAGCCTATATGACCCCTGAAAGAAAGTCCATCTTTTTCATAGCCCCAGGGATTTATTTAGTAGCAGTTGGATAAAACCAGTTCATCATCTGTTTAATAACTATTAAGAATCAACTACATCCGCTATCATGCTGCCCATGAATCATAGTATTAGTAACAGCATAGTCATAAATACCAGATGTTTTTTATTCCTGATTGTGGCTGGTATTATTTGACTCCTATAATACAGTTCCAAGTATTGGTGGAGTCATTATTTAATATATCGAAATAGTATATTAATACAAAGGAAAGAGAATGTCTTCAAGAATATGAGAACAGTTCACACTCATTTTTGAAATATATTTCAAATAAACTTGGTTTCTTGTTGACTTGACATATATATATTTATATATACATATATATATATAATGTAAAAAATATACCACAAAACATAATAATCACATTTCATAGCACTCTGAGTATTTTTATATAGTTTTTCTTATAAAGAAATTAACTGCAATTCTTCTTCTATTTAGTATTTTTTATTTTTTTTTTTCTAATTCGGTATCATTTGTTGTTTTTATTTCAAGAAAGGGGGAAGAAAAAACAAAGTAGTATGTATCAGGAATTCTCATCACGTTCCTTCGCAGGAATTTATAAGAACCACATGAAAAATTTAACAATGGAAAAATATATTTATGTTGACTTTTTTTCTTTTCTTTTTTTTGTGCCTTTTCAAGGTTAAGATATTTTATCAAAAAAAAAAAAAACGAATGAAAATAACAATAAAAAAAGATGGAGTGAGGAAAAAAAGGGGGAGGGTAAATCAAATCAATTGAAATAATAATGATAGACTGTAAATATTTTGAATAATATATATTCAAAGATCTATATAAGATTGCTACAAGGGTATATTATTATAAGTAATCAAAGAGCGGATTCCTTTGATGACTCATGTTTTGAAAAAGATGGAGGAGAAATTCTTTTGGTTATACAAATGTATGAGGGGTAATTAATAGGAATGTAAAAAATATGCAAAATGCCGCGTGCGAGACTTTGTGGAGTTGGCACTTTTAACAGTACTTTTTCTTTTCCAAAGCTGTGTTTATTTATCCTTTATTACTACTGAGGGGAGAACATCTACCTGATGGTAAAGATCTCGCATGAAGGAAATCATGCTTTAAGATTAATAAATCAAATAAAATGTAAACAAAAAAAGGCTCAAGTCCTCGTATAATTATTTATTAGTTAAAAATATATAATTTCCTGACATTAATTTCACTTAATTTTCTGCCTCTCATCTATGGTACACATACATAATGTTATTATTTATTATTGATGTCTTCATTTGTATATATAAAGGAGAACAGCAGCTTGTAGCTCAGTAAAACGTCATGACAGCTCAAGCTGCCTCCCTCTCAACATTCATCAAATTGTCAAAGTTACCAGGTTATTATTAGTTAATAATATAAAATTTCCTGATATTAACTTCAGTTAATTTTCTGCCTCTCATCTTGGTATACATACATAATGTTATTATTTATTATTGATGTCTTCATTTGTAAATATGTACAAAGGAGAACAGCAGCTATTAGCTCAGTAAGACGTCATGACAGCTCAAGCTGCCTCCCTCTCAACATTCATCAAATTGTCAGAGTTACCAGGTTGATGATTTTCTCTTTCTTTTCATTTTACACACCCCATTTGCATATTATTTACATTCCTAGTAATTAAACATTGAATAGCTTATTTTATAATGAACACAGTTTGTTCCAGTTTCTATTTCTAATAACGTAATTAGTTCATTGGCTACCTGACTATACAATCAAATAAGACTACTTTCTATTAATTTCAAGGCATATTGATTTTGATATTGTCTGTTATTGTTCTTCTTCTTCATTTTTTTTTTTTTATTTCCTAAGGAAGATTGATTAGATTAGATTAGATTTTTTTTCAATTTCCTCAAGTCTATTGGAATTGTACAAATCAGTTTTAAAGATTATAATATGATATGTATATTAATAATTAATATGTTTATATCATTTTATCTGTGAATTTTCAAGAATTTTCTATGGAGAAAGGTACATTTAAAAGTTGCACAAAGTATTTACATTAAGAAGAAAATAATTTTTGTGTTTGCGAAAGTTTTAAACTCTTCAAGGAATTTAATTCTTATCTGTCTTCCTTTTATCCGGATTTGACTTTATTAGCTTTTTCTCTAAAACATATTGGGATCGAGTTGAACTTTGTATTAATTGAGGCCCCGAATTATTATTGCTTGCAAAACAAAAGCTTACGCAGTTGGTATGTATGTTGGTATAAATCATATTTTTCTGTTGTGCCTTGTTTGCAAATGTGTATATTCGTACCGAATTGGAACCAATTTTTCTCTCTCATTGAATTGGATCACAGCTCAATGTTCTAAGAATTGATTCAGGCTTGATTTTTTTAAACTAATTTAATCTCTATTGTTAAGGGTCTTTCAATAAGGTAGACGCAGTTTATTTTTTAAATAAAATTAAAAGAGTTTGAGAACTAAAGGAATTTCACTTTTAGTGTTGAAGGTCATTCAATTACAATTAAGTATGGAATTCAACTTCTTTTGGATGACCACCTTCACGGACATGTTTTCAGAAGTTCAATCGTCTGACCCAGTTTTCTACCACTTTTTCGCGTAAATTAACCGAAATTGATGGAATTTCGCGTTCCACATTTCTTTTGATCCACCTTAGTGTTGCTGGCTTGTTGAAGTAGACCAATGACTTTACGTGGCTTCATAGAAAATAGTACAAAGGCGTCAAATTGCATGAGGTCGGCAGCCAATTGACAGGTTCATTTCTTGAAATTTCACGTTCACCGAAATTGCTCTTTAATAAATCGATTGCATTGTTTGCTGTGTGGCAAGTAGCAAGTAGTCCTCTTGAAACATCATTTCATTTAAGTCCATACCATCCAATTGGGGCCAAAAATAATCCATTATCATGGCTTTATATCAATTTCCATTCGCAGTAATTTGGCAATTACTATCATCAAACAAAAAAGTATGGCCACATAACACCACCATTGGTATGAAATCCAGACCAAACAGTAAGTTTTTCGGGATGCAATGATGTCACATGAAGTACATGTGTGTGTGTGTTTGCCCCACCAATAACGCATACCTTCCTTATTAACAAGCCCATTGAGCCAAAAATGAGCATTGATGCTGAAGATAATTCTTCTCTTCAAATAGCAACGACCGAACGTGAGTTTTGGTAATATATATTTGAATAATTTGCAAAGGCTGTTTAAAGTTGATCCGTTTAACAACATTTTTTTTTTTTATATAAAATATACATCCAATAAAATAAGTGCCCGTTATTTTTATAATTAGCTTATATAATATTTGCAAGAATAAATATGTGGCATATTTAGTATATCCCTTTATTGATTATATGCGATACAATAATGCATTGAGTGGTGTGTGTGTGGGTGTGAAAAGGAATAAATAAATTAATAAATAGGTAAAACGAATCTAATGGATAAAAATCTGTTGGTGCCGTTGTTTTTTTTGTTTTTTGTATGTGCCTTTTTGTTTGTTTTGATTCACAAAAAAAACATTTTAAAGAGATAAGGGCTACATCACCATGGTGATAAAGACTTTTTTGTTTTAAAGCAAATGCATGAATACCTACCTACCTATGAAATAACAGAAGATGTGAGTGAGAGACAAGGAAGAGGGGAAAAAACAAAGACTCAATTGATTGTAATCGAAAAAAAAAAAACAACTAAAAACTATTTGCTTCAAGTTCAAAATCTTTTTTTCCAATCATCTATCTACCAATAACTATATATGTATGTACATATTATTTATCTTAGCAAATCCAAATGCATTTTTTTTTGTTTTCTTTTTATTTGCAATTTGCAATATATATATATATATATATATACATGTAAGTGTATTATTCACAGGTCTAAATTATCCCTAAGAATTATTGAATTGCAAAAATGCAACTCAAGTAGTTTAAATATATATATAATAATAATAATAATCAATGGTCTTACCCATAGGTTAAGTAAAGTAATGTACATATGTAATGCTTTTACCTATCATTCTACTTGCTTTAAATCTATGCATGGCTCAGCTTAGTGTGTGTGTGTGAGTGGAGAGAGAGAAGAGGGTAATTTATGATTTCTTTCTTTCATCACCTTGAATCGATTATCAATCATTTTTGATTTTTTTTTTCTTTCTGCATGCATATATTGTAAAAAAAACAAAAACAAAAAAAACATAAATATATACTCGTTTGTGTGTATGTATCTAAAAATCCATGGCGGTGTGCGATCGTGTTCATTAATCATCTTTGATGACATTTTGAAAAATTGAAGGAGGGTTGTGTATGTGTGTGTTCTACCCCTTTTCCCTTAAAATATATATTTTTTTTTAAATAGAGAGAAATCATAAATCCATCATCATAGGAAAATTATATTTTCTTTATTTTTTTTTTTTTGGTTTTTTGTGGTATGATCCATCATCAAATTTCATAATATAAATAGAGTGGTTTCAAATCCAGATTTTTCTTAAGAAAAACTATTCATTATCCCTAAGGCATTTTTCATAAAGGAGCTGACACTAGGTATTTTAAATATACGAACTGCGTTAGAAAAGTAAGGATTTTGTACTACAACAATGCCATTTCCTTTAAAGTAGTTCAATACTTGGACAGCTATACACCAGTGGAGCCCTCCTCTAGGTAGCTGGACTGGAAATACTAAATTGGTATAGCTTTATACTGTCAGAGTTTGTTGAATGTTCTCCAGAGTTCCAAAATGATGTGTTCCTTTAGGACATGCTTTAATTTTCAGAGAAAATGAAAAACTCACAAGGATACAAATCAGGTTGAGGAAGAACATAGTTTATAGGAGGCACGGCCATCTAGTGGGCCCCTAGATAGTCTTGGGACCGTGTTACCATTGTATATTTATTTTACTTTTTAAAAGAGAATTTCTACCTTTATGTAAATCTATCTGTTACGAGGGGAACAAAAAAGCACAAAGTGTTGATAATGTGATCAGAAATATGTTTCTCTATCTTCCATACAAAAAATAAAAATGAGAATGGCCCCAAATTTACTAAATTAATTTAGTCAGCCAAAGTCACTCAACTCTCACCAACGACTGGAATATTCCATATTAACTAGCTAAGAGTGGGAGTATTCACAACACAAGAGCAAGATTTGATTTTCAAAAATCAACGTAGTGAAGTGTCAGATGATAGTGAGTTTTACTAAAAGTCACATTTATTGCATAATAAATCATAAAAACACTGATAGAGTAATCTATACTTTTTTTCTTGTTTTTTCAAATTTTTACTCTCCCTTAAAAAAAGACTTGAAATCATACAACTTCCATTTTCCCAACAGTGCGAGTTTTCTATACATATTTAATATACATAGCTCTCGTTGAGAGCTATGAATATTCTAACTTCTAAGGGGCAAGAAGCTGTTGTAAACAAGTTGACAGCCGGCAACAAAATACAAAGAATCTACATTTTCATGTTAGAGTAGTGTTAAAGTACATGATGCCTTAGAATCCCGGAGATTGACGATAATTCGATGGAAAAAGAGTTTCCGAAAGCAATAGAGTCACTATTGATTGATCCCAATGTTTTGTTTGAGCTCTGAGGCAGATGGGGATAGATTCTATATATGTATACACTTTTCTTTTTTCTTCTTCTTCTTATTTTCAATTGCAAATGCAATTGTTTTACACACAAAAAAATTCTATCCTCACCATCAGAGCCCTCATGGAAAAAACCCATAAAATAATGATTCTTTAGGCATCATCGATTATATTAGGAATGGCCATGAGAAAGAAACAATCCAATGGGTGCTTATAGTAGCAGAGTAAATAAAAGATAATAATAATAAAAATGATAAACAGTCTTATAACTATGTGTATAGAGTTGTACACACAAACAGATAGATAAAAAGTCTTTATTTGTATTTATATATATATATATATATATATATATATATATATATAAAGGTATAGAAGCTTTACTCGTGTCTTTTTTTTAATAAAATAAAAAAAAGTTGACCTATAAAGAAATGAATTTTAAAGTATTTGACAATATACATATATAAAAAAATATCTTTCAAATAATTCATCAATAAAATCAATCATATATCAATAGGAAAATTAATTTATCCACCCTAGGTTTGTATATTACATACATATATTTGTAATTTATGAGTACATTCATATTGATTTGTCTACGAGATGATGGATGGTTTACTATTATTATTGTTATTATTATTATTTTCTGGTATCATTAAGATCTCTTGGCGAGTCTCCAAATCATGATTACAGTTTTATATGTATTTTCAAATAAGAATATAATAACAAAAAACACACAAAAAAAATATCCCCCCCCCCAAAAAAAAAAAAAAAAAAAAAAAACGATGATGAATTTTTGACCAGGGAAAGAGACGATAATCAAATTAAGAATGAGAGTGGACATGACCCCTCATTTAAAAAACAAAAAGAAAAGGTACTGTGTTTTATCATGTATTCCTTAACTCAAAAAATATCTACAGGGTGTGTATGTTATCCTTTGAAACGACTCACTCATTCGAAAGCAGGAGAAATAATTTTTTTAATTTCAATTATGTCTCATTTAATCAAAAATGTCATTTGACCGACCTTTACTTTATTCGTTTGTTTTTAATTAGTCAGCAAAAGACACAAAAGTCAACAAAGAAAAAGTGAAAGCAGGTCTTCAGTGTGGAAAAAAAAGAGTAATAAATGAATTTTTTTTAAACTCAAAGTACTCTTATAATCAAAATATTGACTTCCAACTACACCGTGAACCTTTAAAATACCCTCAAATGATTTACTACATGCCTAGTTATGCTAGATGGATCGAAGGAGCCCATACTGATATGTACAGTCAAATTTAGCAGGTCTTACGGTATCCTGCTTTAAGAGTGCTACCACACGAAGTGATCATATCTACATAGTAGCTCCCACCCCAAGAAATTTATAAGATAATTGTATTGTACTATGCGTACACCTGTAATGCCCGGTCAGCTGTTCCCCAAAATAATCCGCGCAAATACAGATGAATCCGCTTCAACAGTTACTTTTTAAGTGTGTACTCACAGTTTAATACAAAATTTCATAAGCTGTGCACTTGAAATGGACGAATTAAAAATTCGTGATAATAAATTCTAATCCCGGGGTCACTCGAGGATTGTCTCATGAGAACTAACTAGATTCATACATATAAGACTGATGTGTATAATTCGGATCTTTTTGGTATATGTATTCAGGTACAATAAATATGTATGGATGTACATAAATATATGTTGTTGTTTTTTCACATTCATCTATTTGAGAAGAAATATTAGAATACTGTCATTAAATGAGAATGACACGTATTTACATGGCTAATGAGTTTGAACAAACGAAAATTTCAGACATTTTTAAGCATTGTTATTGACAACTATTTTTCGTTTTGTTGTATAAATGTATATGAATACTATAATTCAAGTTAATTTTATTCCAATGTTGTTAATTCATATTTTATAGGAAAAAGTTATAGATACAAGTTTATTATTTGATACAGTTTATGGATTCGTTTATCCCCTAATTTTAAATGTATAATTGTTACAAAAAAGAAAAACCTAGTTTAAGAGGTCACTTGCACTACGCGGTCACTTTTTTAATTTCCCTTGTCTAGCCACTGAATACAGATTTGACTGTGTATAATATACATATAATTATAGAAACTTACTAATACATATTTGTTGGGGTTCTGTAATTTCAAAAATAATACATGAAAGGACGTGCAGGGACACCCAATCATAGAGCCATAGGAAAAACGGTAGAGTCAGAATTTTCTATTCAAAAAATGGGTCCCATGGACCCATCCCTGGTAGTTAAAGGGTTAAAATGTACAAAGAGATGAAACAAATCCCTCCTGCTCATCTACGAAAATCAAAAATATGGGCATGCTCACACCTAAATAGCTCTGAGTAAAAGGTTGAAGATCATCATTGCAGCTGAGTAGGGAGACTATGAATAAAAGTATCTATGCCTAGTACATATACAATTGATTTTTTTTTCATTTTTATTGGGCTTGTGCTTAACAATTATTCCTATAAATATATATATATAGTATGAATTTTTGAACTAAATACAATTTTATGTGCTTCAGTGATTGTTGTTGCTCCGAGGTGTATGACACACCCTATATAAGTAATAGCAGACGGATATTTTATGTTCACATACTTATACATATATAAATATATACTATCTGTTTAACCATTATTGCTGAGGTTGCAATGGAAATTAAATTAACCTCAATTCATGTGAGAGAGAGATTTTAAAATTGACCCTTTTCTATCGATGGTGTAAATATAATATATCTCCCCTGTCTCCTTCCCCCTTTACTACATTTCCGATGATTCGATCATGAGACCCTCACTCAATATTGATGAGTATAGAGATATATTATTATACATAAAGTATTTTAAAAGAGCCAACTATGAAGAAAATATATATATATATATACATATATATGTTAAAATGAATCATACATATGTATATAGAAATTATCGAATTTAAGAATATAAACTTATATGTATATTGGGTTATTTTATAAATTTCTATTAAAATATAGGGAAAATTGAGGATATTTATTAAATTTCCAGTATTATTTTTTTTGTTGTATGTTTTCAAATAATGAGCTGTAAAAAAAGTAGGAACTGGATGGATACCTCATTCCACATCAAATTGAAATGTCTATTAAATTCCCTAACTATGATTATTATGAAATTACTATTACTCTAATGACCCTGTTTTGTTTTTTTGTTTTTTGAAACAAAGAAATTGGTGAGTTTTTCTTTTTATTAATTTGAATCTTTCTAAGACTTTTTGTAGTATGGGAATGGTCTTCCAAGTTGACTTATATATATATATATATATATATATATAGTTTAACATCGGACAAGTACGGATCAGTTATAAAAACAGAACTCAAAACACAAACATGATACCAAAAATAAGTTTCGAATAAGACAAGCCTCTAAACGCCGAGCAAAGATATGTCAGATCCTCTGAACTGCAAAGTTAGGGCTCTTTCCCTACTAAGCAAAGGCTCAGTGATGATAAATCGTTAGGTGACGGCTAAAAAAATTACAGTGTGATTTTTCATGAAAGTCAGAATTCCATTTTAAGGAATCAAATAAATAAAATCAGATGATTTCATCAGTGAGCTCTTCTTCAATTGAAAGTGTTTTTAACTCTACAGATATATGAATTTAGAAAGGCATAAATGTTTCTTGGATTGTCCTTGACTATCAGGGCTACCATATTATCTATGTTTTGTTCAAATTTTTTGCTTTTTTATTTATTAAACTTTTGTAAAAATGTAGGCTGTGAATACATCAAAAAACTATTGAAACCCTGTAAGCTGACAAAAAAGGTAGAAATTCATTACCTACGACTACAATTAGAATATTTTGGGCCTCTAATAATTATAATTGTAGATTTTTCTACTTTGTCTACATCCGTAATTTTTTTTGTTTTTTTCACTTTATATCAGCACTCAGGGGAGTTTTATTTCTATAGGAGGAATAACGCTTTGAGTAAAAAGATAATCATTTAACACATTTGGATTTTAAAAAATAAATAAATACATATGTAAAATCAAAAGAGACCCACCCCATTCCGTCCCTATATCAAAAAGACCACATTTTCTTAAGATTTTTTAAGTATATATAGAATTAAAAATAAAAAAAAATATTTCCCTTCCAAAAAAAAGAACTTGGGTCGGAAAATTAAATTGTAGATTTTTTTTTTTTTTTGTTTAAATATTCATAATTTTTTTTTCCTTCATATTGTTAAATGACTTGGAAATTCTTTCTTTTTATTCTCTGTCCCATACATTTACTGTATATTGTAAAGTATATATATATATATATATAATATTCTTTTTTTTTACTACATACCAAATGATGATAAACTTTGATAGAATATATATATAAATGGTTATATTCTATTTTCATCAATGTTGGAGGGGGGGGGGGGGAATGAAATTAATTAGATGATTACAATCAAATCATAAAATGAAGACTACTTTTGTCCATTTTAATTAATATAATATTAAACTCAATATATGTAATGTACATCATACATATGTACAAATAGAATAAATTGTTAATTTGATTGTAAATATCACACTTGTCCTAGATTCCTTGTCTTTTTTTTTCTCCCCCCTTCTCTCCCATGAAGAAATGGTTTTTGTATGAGTTTTAGTCCTTGGTTTTTTTGCTTTTTTTAATATCAATTGTCATTCATTTTTATGTGACTATCTTTTTGATTAAACTTTTGTATATATATATATATATATATTTAAAAATAAAAAACCTTTGTCTAATGTTGTCTTTTCAATTGAAGTAAATTGGCGTATGTTCTTTATTTTTTTATGGTTCCTTTAAAAAAATAAAATAACAAACCAAAAATGGGCGGTTGTCTACAATCTGCCTTATTTCTTTTCTTCGTCTTTTCCTTTCCTATCTTAATTACATACCTATACTAAAAAAAAAATATTTTTGGCACCTTCTTGAGTGCGTTAGGGTTTTTTCTTCCTCTCTTTCTTCCTCCATCTATTACTCTTCCTTATACCATTTCTTTATTACTTACTGCTTATTCTTTATGGCTAATATGTATATATTATAACCCTAATACATATATCATTAATATATCAATATGTACCATACACCAATACACCCAGAACCATCCAGCCACAAAACTCAATGATACAAAAAACCAATGGTAGAAGAAGGGACGAGAGGTTAAGAGCTCCTTATTTTCAACCATACATATAGTTAATTAATTCATATACATGGTTGTAGAGAGTGTTTTTTTTTTGCTTTCTGACATAAAGGGAGAAGGAGTTTTTCATTTAGAGTCTTTTGACTGACATCAAAGACCGTCGAATAAGTTGAAAATTTGATGAACAAATATCCCATAAAAAATCTTTTGGAAACTTTATCTCTTGGCTTGAAAAATGAAAGAGGTGGTGAATGGTACTTGATCCATGAGTGAAACAAGGATATTTGAATATATAATCAAATGGATAATTAGGTGGTGAAGGTTGCTAGGAATTGGCGTGATTTTTAGAATTAGATTTGTTCTATATGCATTAGGAACCACTAGAGAAACAAATTCGCGAATTTTCTTTGTTTGAGTTAATACATTTACAAAATTAAATGGACAAATTTAAAAAAAAAAAAATCTTAAGAATACTTCATCAAATGACTTTGAAAATATTAAAAATATACCAAACAAGGAAAAATATTTTGAAGCAAAAAAATAAGAAGTGACTTTTATTTTTAAAAAAATTATTAAATCAATTCACAATTTGTGTCGAGTATAAAAATTAAGGACTCAAGTTCCTAATGAGTATCTATGATCCAAAGTTTTATGTGAAAGTTATGTCAAATATATATTCAGATATTTGAGAAGCTGGAAATAAAAGTAATAGTAATGTAAGCAAGTCAAGTTTTACCCATTCCAAACAAGCCTAAGCCTCCATCTTTTCGAGCCTAGCTTTTCAAGTTCAAACAAACCCAAGTTTTAAAATAGCAAGTTTAAAGTCAATCACTTAAAATGTATCTAGTGTCATGGAAGAGGTCAATATCGAGACGAAAGAGCAAAGTCAGAGATCTAACGGAAATCTGTAGTACTTTGGGCATTAGTAACTTTAAAAACTAAAACTAAGCGTTCACTTTATATGTATGAAAAAAAAGTAGATTCAGTCTACTCCTCTAAAGCTCACACCTCTCCACGACGAGTTTTTTGGGATACAAAACAAAAAGACTATGTACTCTTCCTTCAACTATTTTGTTTCATTAGTTGGCTATTCTGATTTAAAGGAGCTGACACTACGCGTTATGAACTCAAAAAGGGTATTATTTATGATTTTGATATATATAAAATATATTCAATCAAGGATTACGCGCCCTTTTTTTGCATCTTATTATTCAAATAATAATCTAATATTACACAAGTATTAACTATTGATTTGTATACTGATATAATTTATAAATGTATAGTATATCTAAATAATTACTCTGCCCAATATTAAAAAGTTGGCAACAAGGAAAATACAGAAGGGTAGCAGCTTCCAGTTGTTTTTCCAAATTTTCCCTTTTCCCTTTTGTGAGTCGAGGTTACCAGTGGACAAAAAAAAATCTTGTCGTGCTCATGGGTAGTTACAATGTACATACATAAATTCGAACTAACTTACACTTCTTTCCACTAGATGTCGCCTTTTTAAAATAAATTTCCAAATAAGAAACTTTTCAATAGAAGGAGCACGACGGACTAAATCCAAGTTTTGCCTTTTTTACATCACTGTTTGAGCATGAAAAATTGAAAAAAAACACATACTGACACAATTGTTTCTTACATATTATGTATGAATATTGTTAATGGTTGTTCGTTCTACATACTTGTTTCATGGGATCGTTTCTTTATAGCTATACGACTATATAGTACGTATATGGCCATTTTTTTTTTTTTTTTTCATTTTTTTTTTTTGCCTCGACAAATTATAGTCTATGCCTCCTTGTAAAATATAGTTGTTCCCTTCTCTTGTTACATATAAATATATAGATACGTACATACATATATATGTAAGTATGTAAATATATATATAGTTACATTATTCTATGTATATCTTTGTCCCCTTCAGAAATATTTTAGATATTCTTAATTTTTGGTTGTGTTTTTTTTTACGAGTTTTAATTCCAATTTCGTATTATATATGAATATGAAAAAAAGGAAAGCTTGTACATTCAATGCGATATATGGATATAAAAATATTTACACAAAAAGGCACCAGCAAGGGGAAAAAGAAACTGAGCTGACCCTCGTTCCCTTTGTATCAGTGTCTCAACCTGGGACAATGATAGCAATAGCTTTGTGAATTGTGAGGTCACTTATCAGAGGTTGAGAATTCGAGATTCGAGACTTGAGGCCTAACATGGACTCATGTGTGTATTTATAAGGAGACCTGGGACCTCATCTCAATATTTTTACAAGGACCCAAAGCGAAGAGTTGAGGTTTGACTTGAGGCATTTGACGTGTTTAACACGAGATGAAGCAACTCACCACCAAGACTTTGGAAGTTGAGATTTTGAAGGAAAAAAAATCAAGTAAAGCCCAGACTAAAATATTGACTCTGACTGACCACAAGACGGCCACAGGACACGTTTGAAGTTCAAATATGCTACAGACTCAGATATATGAAAAAAATGAGCATCATAATCACGCCTGAGATGATGATATAAGGGTAAAAATATGGTAACTCGTAGAAACAGCATACAAAATTCGGACAAAGATCATTCCTATATTGCTCCTTGCCTGCTGATAACTAGTTAATACTCAATAGCACAAATATACAGTGGGCTACCATACTATATTGGGTTTTTTTTATTTATGCCCGCCGGGATTTGAACTTTTTTCACATCTCTACCAACCAATTCTATTTAAATAATAATAAAACAAAACTCTAGAAATTTGTGCTACCTATGTAAAAAAGTAATTCATTTCCTTTTATCCCGATACAAGTAGACCATCCTTGCATGAGATATATATATATAATGAGTCCAAGGTTCTACATATATTGGTTGTAAAGTCAAGTATTTGCATTTATGTATGAACCAAAAATAGCTCAAAAGGAATGCATCAAAAGTATCACTAAGCGGTTAGAAGATATTTCAATTACTTTTTTGTCAAAAATGATTTATCCTTATTGTGTATAAATCATTTAAGGAATAATAAATTATATATATATATATATGTACATACACAGTGGATCCATTTATCTTTCATTAATGTAGGAATAACTTGCATTTTCAAAATAAAAATGGTTATCAATGACAATCCATTATTAAAACCATTCATCGTCTTATGTATTATTATTATTATTATTACCATTATAGCTCTACAGTTTATTCCTATAATGGTGCATGTATACCTATTGAAGAAGAGCAGGTTTTGTATTTAATATTCATCTCCTCATATATATATATATATATATTATATTATTTCAATTGCCGAAAAATAATAACACTTTTAAAATACAAATAAAGATGTTTCTCTCAAAACAACCAACTTTTTTTTTACCGCAGTATCTTTAATCGATTTCTCTCTATCTCCATTCATTATTATTTTGTACTGCTTCTTCTTTAAAAAAAAGTAAACGATTTTAATCAAAGTTACTTTGCTACTATTTAAAAGGCTTTTTAAAGTACATATGTGCATAAAAGGGCTTATGAGCTTACACTGACTTGTAGAAGCAAAAAAACCAACATTTTCATTTGTATTTCTGTTAAGCTCCAGTAGATGTAAAATCTTTATTTATACATTCTAAAGTCAGCTGAGGAAAGGGATAATAAGTACAGTTCTAATATTAGCTTAGGTGTGGATTGGATGATCAGTCACTGTTTCACTCTCAAAGTATGGTTTGTCATTTTAAGCCTCTTTAGGTAGTAAATACAAAGTCTATATTCACCCAAACTTGTTTTCAGATGTTACCCTCCTGTTATTAAAGACTTAGCTTTATGGGTTGTTTTTTTTAAATGTGACGTCATCCCTTGTGCATCATACCCCTTTTTATTAGTTCAATTCAAAGGTTCTGTCCTCTGCAAACTTTGTCACCTCTATATTTGTTTAAGTAACTAACACCTCTGCTTCCTCAATGATATCCTCACAACATCAAATAGCTCTATGTATTTTTTGTTTTGTCAGTTACTCAAATTACTGTATACTCAAAAATATAGTATATTCAAAATAATGCCATAATTTGATGACTACCGGTTAATTTTGAACCTTTTTTCTTTTATCACTGAACCTTTCTTAGGGAATGATTAAGTACATGTCTTTACTGGCAGTTGCTATTTGGAACAATGGTCTTTTGATCTTATCCCTGAATCTTCTATCCTTCAAAAAGAGAAAGAAAATTGATTTGAATATTTGTGGTATTACTCCAAAAACTATGTTAATTGATAAAATGTATTAGATGTTTGTTGTTACTAGTTTTTGGGGTTGTTTTTTTTAAGTGGAAATAACAACAAATACACATTTTATGAAGAATGACATCTTCCTTCCTTTTCGTTACAAAATGAGAAAATAAATTAAATCAAAACTGATTTTGGACAAAACGCCAAAATAGTAGCAGCTTTATAGTGACCTTTATTTATGGCTCACCGGGAATTTTTCTTTTTTCACATCTTTAGTTACAGTAGTGTACGACTATACTAAGACCCTCCCAACTGTTCAATGATTCTTTATGAACTAAAATCATAGTAAAGAAAGATATTTTCATTGCTTACCCCTCTGATAATTTCTTGGGGCACTTGAAACCCCTATTTTTTAAAGAAAGTGTATACTTTCTTGTTTACCGCGTGTGTGTTTTTGTTTTCTTTTTCTTCCAGGGGGTAAATTCCTAATTTATCTTCATTATGCTTACTATTTAGTTTTTTCTCAAATGTATTCTAGGAGTACTTTTCGATTACTCATTATTTTTTCCTCAATCTCATCGAGGTTTTTTCTCGAAAAGAAATTAATAGTACTCTGTGGTTATTGACATTGGCTTTTTAAATCAAAAAAGGAGTTAGTGAAAGGGGAAAGAGGAAAAGAAAGAACATCAAGTATATCACAACTTTTTAATAAATGAATAATTTATTTATTAATTAAACCTAATTATTAATGGCTTTGTCAAACTTGCCTTTTTTTTTAAAAAAAAAGTTAAACTGAAAGACTCGAAATAGCTTTACATTAGAAAGAAGTCAAAATGACCTCTCCTAAGAGTAAACAAATCGACAGCTAACAAAGAAAGTCATAGTACATTTTCAAATTAGTATATATATGTATATATATTTATATGATAACAACATCGTGTTGGATATTTTTTATGTTTGTCTTTTTAACAAAAAAAACAATTTCAATTGTAAAAACATGTTTTGTTTTTTTTTAATTTAAAGAAATCACATGTCAAGAAGATTCGATAAATAACAACGGCTTTAATTTTGATATATGTAAGGTACATACGAATAATCTATGTATGTTTGTACCTAGCTACACATGTAATAATTGAAATGAAATTCTAATAATCAAATATTTGACCCCATTAAAAAAAAAGAAAAGAAAAGACATTCTTTGACAATAAATAACTAGGATAACGAGGCATACTTTTATATGTTCTTTGCTTCTAGTGTACATTTACAAATAGGTAAGTATTGTTATGTAGTCAAAAGTAGTCAAAACAAAAAAAAATCCCACACACTCACGATTAAAAGGTCGCTTTTCCTTCATATTATTTTGAATTTTATGCAAGCAACACACACACACACAAAAAAAAAAAAAGAAGTCATTTCATGCTCTAATATTCACAATGAATCATTGTCTAGGAATGTGTGTATGCAGTATGCATGGGTAACTAAAGAACACGTTTGCATAATTTTTGAAGGCCTCAAATATTTATTTATTTATATGTATATGTACCTTTGTACAACATCAACCTATGTATGTATAGGATGTATAAAGAGTGATTCAGGAGTTAGCCATTAATTTGCTTTGAATGCTCATAAATGTATTATTACATAAATTAACTTTTTTTTAAATGTTACTTCAACGATTTTACGATTTTGTATAAAATTGTAAGTTTGTCTCATTCTTGCTCAAGAGTTGCGTCTTTTAATAGGAAGGATCAAAGTAGCTATGAAATAAAGTGACAAAAAGGCAATCACGTGATCAATTTTGGTACAGATTAACTTGTCTAAAAGACATATTTTTTGTCTGTTAGGGGTGTTGGAGATACTGCCATGAATTACTATTGATGTAACTACGCAATGTCGAATAATAATTCCTCCTACTACTTCAATTAAAACAAGGTGAATGCTGAAAAGAGAAAAAGAAAGAGTAAAAAGTCAATTTGTTCTTCTTTTTTGTTTCTTTCTTAATATGCAAGGTCACTTTTTTCAAACTTTAAACTTTTTCTTATGGGATATTTCAAGGATTTTTACAAATGAAAAATATTCATGTAGTAAATTAATGAATTTACAACAGAAGGGAAAGAGTTAATCAAACTATTCACGTCCTTACGTCAAACACACTTATTTCCATATCTGTCCTAAACATAGGCTCTCTTTTGCCAGCTACAATCCCTTAAACCTGGTTTACAACTTCCCTTTTACGTAAATAAGGACCTTAGGGCCATGTTTTCATTACCAAACGATGACACTCCTAGAATTCTGACTTAAAGTGGGTTCCCAACACGATGTACATAAACTGACGCGGTATATCACAAAGCTTCATCAAGAGAAGCTTCTATTAACGTTGTCAGGTTTATAATTTACGCATGTACAGAAAAGTGACAATCTGTTATATGTAAATATTTGTGCATAGCATCGACATCACTTCTAAATAACTCGGCAGAGAAGGTCATAGTATGTACAAATGTATCTCATTGGAGTGGAAAAGAAGAGAATATATTATTTGTGTACGTGCATTCACATAGCTCAATTTTAGTCAAATGAACGTTAAAATAAACTTAGATCAAATGTGTGTGAGTCTGAAGATGCACCTTTTCTACATTGCATTGCAAATCCACCTTCAATATACAAAAATTAGCAACTCTGTTACATCTCAAGTAGCTTTGACCCATTTCATAAACTATTGCATGCTTATATGAATGCTTTTGAATCAATGACTAAACTTAATAATAAAGCAACAGGCATCTTCAATGTGTATAAATGTGAAATTCGCAAGGAATAAGCATGCATAAATTTATATAATGTATGGTGCACAATTTGTAGCATAGTATGAGAAAAAATGATCCACGCAAAAATATCTTAACCATATCTACATACATATGTTGTAAAATAAATTTTCAATTTGAAAAGTAGTAAATCATCATTGACAGAGTCATTTTAAGACCTATCGCGGCCGGTTTTTTCTAAAATGTCACTTTATATCGAGAAACTAAGGATTGTTGTCTATCCAATAGAGCAATCATATAAATTTGTTACAACTGTTACAACAATGTTACAACTACACTAGAAACCGATATGGTCCCTGAAAGAACGTCTATCTTTTTCACAGTCCCAGATATATATATAGTTGCAGTTGGCTAAAACCATTTGTTCATCTGTTTAAGAACTATTAAAATCAACTTAATCTGCTATCATGCTCACCATGAATCTTAGTAATAGTAACAACTATATAGTCATACATACCAAGTGTTTCTTTATTCTTGATTGTGGCTGGTATTTTTTGACTCCTATAACTAAGCTGCAATTATTGGAGTCATTATTTAATTAATCGAAATATACTATAAATACAAACGAAAGAGAAATGCTTCAAGAATATGAGCTCAGTTCTAACTCATTGTTGAAATATTTCAGTTAAACTTGGTTTTTGTTGACTTGACACACATATGTACACATCCTCATTTTAATTGTATCACAGAACCTTTCATTCACTAAATAAGAAAAAGTATAAAAAATATAAAGTACCAAGGAGCTGTTGCCTATTCTTTTCGAATCTGGAATTATTTATCATTTAATAATTGGAAATTGTCTAACAATGGCGAGTTATTTTCATCAATGTTGTTCAAAATCACTGCTCAAATAAGGAAAAGAGAAGTAAAATAAATAAATTAACCTACAAGAGCTAACCCTGAAAGGACTATGTTTTAACAAATAAGGAATTATCTGTGTTGCCCAAGTATCATCCTTTTTGAAATATGGATTTGTACACTATCACGTGTCAGTTTACTCTAATGGTGAGAGGAGGTCTTTTGTAACAGTTGATGCCTTTCTTGAAAAAGCAAAGAAATATTACTTTCTCTGTTCTGGGAAATGGCGGCAGTAAAAAATTTCAATTTTCAAATTGAAATAAAAAGGCCGGTGAAGGTCGGATTGAGATAAAAAAAAAATTGAGGGTGTGTATCGGCGTAAGATGCGTCATTTAATTTTTTTTAATTTCCAAAAAAAATCAATTTTTAATTGAACAAAGGCCGTTTGAATGCAAACAAATTTATTATTTAAATCCTGTAACTTCCATGGATCTAGAATATATTTAGAAAATGGTGTTTTGAAATCCTTTATATATATTGAGAACCTTTTAATGATAGTGTCAATTTGATTTGTGACTTTTAGAATCTCTAAACAGTGAACAATCATTATTAATTGTCTCTTGTACATAATTAATCCACTAAACGTTTCAAAATATTGTACACAAGATGAACGTTGTGTTTATATTTATTAAAAAGCTCTTAGCAAGCCCAAAATATGGTTATGCAAATCTATTTCTTACTCTCTGGAAGATAAATACTTTGAGTGTCATTGAAAACTTTCTACTCAGATGTCTTTTTTTAGTTGTGTGGGTCTATTGTTCTATTGTTCAAGAGTTTATCGATATATTTTCGTAGTTTAGTTGTTTTTGACATGACAAAATACTAATATATTGATATATTTTATGTACATATATATTGGTATAAGTGAAGGATTACCTATTAGGGTGGCTAGTTTGAGGAAGACTTCAAAAAAAAATAATGGAAAATGAATGTTGGACATTAAAAAAAAAGTTGTCACATGATCGAATATTATAATTACAAAATTCCGGATAGTCTAGTAAAATTTTTGAGATTCTACAATTGAATTAAAATTTTAAAAGTGTTATTTTGATCAGAATAGTTTTTTGATAATTTCTTAACAAATATTTTTGCTCGTCTCTGGATACTTAATTTATGTTTTATATGGATTATACAATTTAGTTAAATAGCAAATTTATGCTAATTTAAACTAAATTGCAAAGTTATATAAAATAATAATTTTCAGTTCCTTAATTTCCCAAACAAAAATCAACTCCAAATATTAAAAATAAAACTTTTGTATGATGCATTTTAAATACATTTAAAAGCCTTATTTCAAATAATTTGATGTAACATAGCTAAATTCTCATTTCAATATATCAATGTTATGCAGTTTTTGAAATTTGTACACTTCAAAAATAATATTACCTGTGTAGTTATAAAATTGTGCTCAATGGAACCCCTAAACATTTTTAAAGAAGAAAATGTAGTGAAACGTGGAGACTAACTTAAAAGGATCATTTTACCTAGAATTAAACTTTTTCAAGTCCTCCCTCCCCTCAAGATGTCAATTTTATGTTCACAAGATAAATAATTACTCAAGGTTGATTACTTGCTTATAAAAATAGAGTAGTTCATAGTGTCTTAGCGCCTCTAGTGAACAAAAAAGATATCACGCAGCCAATACAAAAATTCCACTTAAACTCATCATATATTCCTCACAATTTTTTTTTTTTTTAAATCAGTGTGTCTTTAAAACAGTATATGTCTTGGTTTTTTTTGTCAGCTGTGAATTTTTTACTTTTATTTTTATTTATTTTTCCTAATTTTATGAGCAATTCCTCACTATTATTCAATGGTGAACATCTTGCTTAAAGCAAACACACAAATATATTTGTAACCTGGGCCTTCTTTCTCCCTTTTTCTCTTTTACAAAGAAGAAAGGTTGAGAGAGTCAGTACTCTCTCTGGGGTAATACTTTGACCTGTCTGCTAAGCGTACTGTACATATATATATATGTTAAGTACCCAAAATACATATGTTTGTTAAGAACCTTCTATAAATTTGAGCAAATGGACTCTTAGATGTACAATAACTTCCTTTTCTCTTTGAATATTGATAAAGTAAGTTTCTGTTGTTGGAGTTTTTTGTTTTGTTTTTTGTTTCGTTGTTGTTGTTCTTGTTATCAAGTTCAAAAAATAGATGTATTATTAAAAAAAATAAAATAAAAATATCTACATATACTCAACAATAGATAATAATAACAAGTAGATAGACTCTCATACTTGCAATAATAGTAGTTATTACATACATACATGTACATATAATATAGTATTATTAGACATAACAATAAATGAACATTTAAAATATTCTTATCATATTATTATTATTGTTGTTGTTGTTCTTGTTCTTGTTCTTGTTGTTCACAAACAATGAACGAGCTATCAATACTCTGTTTGTACATATTCTAATAACAACTCTTATTAAATAATAAAAACTCAATTTTTCATATTATGTACAAATATATATATATATATATATGCATATAAATGTATTAGTGCTGCGGTTTGCTCTAAAAAAAAACCGGACCGAGCCATTATAATCCTATTAAATCAAATTCATTTTAATTCTTTTAGACTGCTTTGGGCTCTCCTTGAAGGGAACTACTTATTTTTAGTCGGAAATAATTGGACAGAAAGTCTTTGTCCATTCTCCTGGATTTTTTGAAGATTTAGTTTTTAATCCGTTTTATTGTATTACTATTTAATATTGTCAAATAACAATTAGAGTGTGAATGCAAAAAAGAATACAAAGGTACTCAATAGCAGTAATTGTGGGCACACTCACTCACCAAATGTTCATACCTAGTTAAAATATTACAAACAATGCATGTATTTTATAATCTACATATACTCTATTTTGAGAAGCAAGAAAAGGAGGTGAGACAATATATATTATATTGGTATGCATGTATTAGGTCTATACTGGGATCAGCCTGGAATGAAAATGGTGACAAATTTAATTTTCAAATAATAGCCATAGACACTTTTTTCCCATCTCTCAGGCAATTTGGCGAATTCACGCCAAAAAAAAATGGGGCCGTCTTTGCCTGCAAACTAATTATCGATCATTTTTTTGGCTACTGCGTGAGAATTGAAGACCCGTTCTTTTAACGTGTGACTCATTGCTGCAAACAAGTAATCATTTGATGAAGCTAAGTCTGGTGAATAAGCTACAGTTCCAATCGTACGTCTCCACCAATTCCTGGGTGTCTCTTGTTCGATGTGGCAGTGTATTGTCATTAAGAAAAATTACTTGGCTACGCCGATCAGAATATTATGGGCGTTTTTGGCGTATTGCACTGTCGGCCAATTGTTGTTGATAGCGTGCACTGTCAACTGTTTCATAAGGTTTTAACAACTCGTAGCAAATCTGGTCCCATGTTGATCACAGAAAACACACTTTTTCGGTGGCAGGCTACATTCCTCGTTCTTCCCACTAAAATCACTACTCCGGAATTTTTCAAACCACCTGAAGCAGAGCACTCTGCTTAGAGCATTTGATGTGCTTCAGGAGCGTTTTTTTGTTTCAAATGATAACAGAATATCAACAAAGTCAGCAAATCGTAGTAATAAGACACGAAATTCGACATTTTTAAGAATGAACAAAAAATAGTTGTTGATTGAAACTTTACAAACAATGACCTCTGAATATTGTTGCCAGATGACGGACAAAAAAAATAAGACATTTGGGATGGCTTAAGTAACTTATAGCGACAACTGTTGCCTAATAGCTGAAAGTCTCATTTCATAGACATAGACCTAATGTTATATTGTTATGCATATATAAAATGGAACATGCCAGATAGTCTTAAATTAACATAAACTATATTCATTTCATAGCTCTTTAAAATAGATAAAATTAGATTTATTGACAATGAGCCTATAATGCTTCCTCAAGAGTCTATGTACAATTCTACATAATAAATAACACTATTAAATATAGGAAATGAATAAAATAATCATTGAGATTCAAATTCTGCAATCCATTGATCTCATCTCATTTAGATTCAAAGTACAACATATTTAATATCCATAACTAAATTTTATGAAGACTGTGGTATTGCAAGGTCTCTATAATTTGTATAATTTATAGGGTTATCTTAAAACCTTTCTTCAAAACCTTTTTTGCTGGGGGAAAAAAAAAGTAAAAAAAGGCATTATAATTGATTTTTTCCATTAACTTTTTGTTTATTTATTGTACATACACAAATGATGATGTCAGAGGCATAGAGCCTCTGAGAAAATATACACATATCTATTCTATAATACCTATATATATATATATATTTATTTATTTTTTTTTTTTTTTTATGGGACCGACCATGGTAGTATGTGATTTATACGAAGAAAGTCTGACTTGAATGAAAATGATTCTACTACCTACAACCTACCTAGTATGTAATTCAACTTTTTTTTTGCTTAAGAAAAAGTGTGGATGTTTATTAGTTTATGTCATATGGGACAAAATAAGTTTCCCTAGTCCCTTTTGTGTGTGGTTTCATTTCTTTTGTTTATTTTTTTATTAAATAAAAAAAAAGTTTTTCTTCGCAAAACAAATCATTGTTCTTTATAATATATATATATATATATTATATTATTTAAAAAAAACTTTTTATTTATTCGTGTACTCATGACTAGGACCCCTTATACCCTTTCCATATGGTCTCTTTCTTTTAATAAGAAATTCATTAGCAATTATAACAACAATTTTAAATAATACATTTTTAATAATATATAAATATTTTCATCCTACTTTTACCCCTGTCAAATATATATTTATATATATATAAGGCTTATTGCCCCATTAATGAAAGTATTAAGCTAAGCCATAGATAAATAAAATACTTAATAGTAGTTGTTGCAAAAAATAAACCCAAACCGTTTTTTTTTTTTTTACTTTTATCCATAAATAAGTTCCTATTACTTTGAGAGAGAGTCTACTTATAAAATGCCCATAAATTTTTATGCAAACCATTACTTATTTAATCGAGTTTAACTATATATTCAATTTTTTTTTTTTTTTGTGGAGTTTTCATGAGTTTAATTCTTTCCTCTTCTATTAACTATTATTATTATTATTATTCCTTAGAGGGGGGAAAAAAACTTTTTCTCATATAAACTTTCAATCACATGTGTGCACATTTCTTATTCGTAATAACCCATTTTCGTTCTTTATTTGAGTTTTTTTTTTACTTCAAATTTAATATGTTAAGTAATGAGTGTTAAATGGTTCTTATCACATGTTTTTTTTTTAAATGAATAAAATGATGATGATACCTAGTCATCATTAGGAATGTAAAAAATATGCAAAAATGCCGTGTGCGAGATTTTGTGGAGTCGGCTCTTCGAAGAGTACTTTTTGTTTTCCAAAGCTGTTATCATTTTTCCTTTATTACTACTGAGGGGAGAACATCTACCTGACAGTAAATATCTCGCATGAAGGAAATCATGCATTAAGGTTAATAAAGCAAATAAAATGTAAATAAAAAAAGGCTCAAGTCCTCGTATAATTATTATTAGTTAAAAATATATACATAATTTCCTGACATTCATTTCAGTTAATTTTCTGCCTTTCATCTTTGGTATACATACATAATGTTATTATTTATAGTTGATGTCTTCATTTGTATATGTATATAATGGAGAATAGCAGCTTGTAGCTCAGTAAAACGTCATGACAGCTCAAGCTGCTTCACTCTCAACATTCATCAAATTGTCAGAGTTACCAGGTTGATTTTTTCTTTCTTTTTTTATTACAAGCCCGATTTGCATATTTTTTACATTCCTAGTAATTAAACATTGAATAGCTTATTTTATAATGAACACAGTTTGTTCCAGTTTCTATTTCTAATAACGTAATTAGTTCATTGGCTACCTGACTATACAATCAAATAAGACTATTTTCTATTAATTTCAAGGCATATTGATTTTGATATAGTCTGTTAACGTTCTTCTTCTTCATTTTCTTTTTATTTCCTAAGGAAGATTGATTAGATTAGATTTTTTTTTTCAATTTCCTCAAGTCCATTGTCTTCATTTGTATATGTATATAATGGAGAATAGCAGCTTGTAGCTCAGTAAAACGTCATGACAGCTCAAGCTGCTTCACTCTCAACATTCATCAAATTGTCAGAGTTACCAGGTTGATTTTTTCTTTCTTTTTTTATTACAAGCCCGATTTGCATATTATTTATATTCCTAATCATCCTGACTTTTAATTTCCATCACTGCAGATTGAAACTTCTAAAGACTATTAGAAATTTTATTTTCGTAATAGTTAATTTTAACAAGAGTATTATAATCTAACATCCAGGATCTAAAAATTAGTTTACATGTATTATCCCACTATAATATATATAACATCAACAAACCCCTATATACTCCAAACTTATATATATATATATATATATACCTATTTTTAAATCTATGCAGTTTGACCATGGGTAGGAATGTAAATAATATGCAAAATGCCGCGTGCGAGATTTTGTGGAGTTGGCTCTTTGAACAACAGGTCTTTTTGTTTTCCAAAGCTGTTATCATTTTTCCTTTATTACTGTATTAGGGGAGAACATCTACCTGATGGTAAAGATTTCGCATAAAGGAATACATGCATTAAGGTTAATAAAGCAAATAAAATGTAAACAAAAAGGGCTCAAGTCCTTGTATAATTATCATTAGTTAAAAATATATAATTTCCCGACATTCATTTGAGTTAATTTTCTACCTCTCATCTATGATATACATAATGTTATTATTCAACACAGATGTCATCATTTGTATGCATTTATAAAGGAGAATAGCAGCTTGTAGCTCAGTAAAACGTCAAGATAGCTCAAGCTGCTTCCCTCTCAACATTCGTCAAATTCTCAGAGTTACCAGGTTGATTTTCTCTTTCTTCTTATTTTACACATCCCATTTGCATATTATTTACATTCCTAGTCATCATCAACTATTCTTCTATCGACAAACGACAAACTTTCCTCACTCACAGTTTATTTTTGTTCAGTCTCTTCTTTACTTTGCTCTCTTTTTTTACTATTTTTAAACGTAGATTTCTTCATCTCAATTGATTTTTTAAGGACTTCACATTAACATTAAATGCTAGTCAGAGATGAAAAATTGTTTGAGAGAAGGTAGAAGTAAAGGAAGAAAAAATATCAGTTGGTACTCTGTGCTTTTTAACATACCAACTACATATTCGATAATTTAAAGAAAACACGTCTTTTTCTTTTGGGATAATTAAACAAATCATGAATTAATTGACAGTAGAGGTTGCGAGTAAACAAAAAAAGCTAGTTGTTTAAATACATATACATTTATTTAAACAGGGAGATCATAAGGCCTTGTCATTGCACTCGATAAATTTCCCATCTCTCTACTAATAGTTAATAGGGTGTTATAGGGCGTTATTCACTTAATTTTGAGCATTTTTTATTATATTTTGGGGGGGAAGGTTGAGACATTCAATAGAAATCACGTCCTGAAACGTGTTTTTATAACATATTCTTCTTTGCTGAAGAAGAAGAAAAAAATGTATGTATTTTAAATAACAAAAGCTTATTTTATTTTAAATAAAGATATGTCACGAATTGAGTTGACAACCAAAAAAAAAAAAAAGAGTCAAACTCAATTGACGTTTCACCCATTTAGCATAGTGTCACTTTCTATCTTTTTGATTCTACGAGGTGTTGTAAGAGCTGAAAAAAATTATTCGAAATCCACTCCATACCTCGTTTTTCAAAAGGGAAAAGAAAAATTGTTTCAAAAAAAAGTATGTATGGGGTGCTATGTTTGAGTTGTTATAAGACGGGATGGACATTTTGTTGAGATGAGAGTGTGCGCTTCCAATTACTACATATGTGGTACGTTTATATTTTATCAGCTGATTTTTATTTGACAATATTAAATAATACTCAATAACTGTTGGAAACTGAGAGGACTGAAGGGAATTTGAACTACAGTAAATCCACCAGAAGAGGTACACTTTCTTTAACATGATTTCATGATAATTGTAAATGTATTCTACTTATTATTGTGGCACGTTGTTGCCTTAGCAATACTGGGAAAACAGTATTAAAGTTGATCATCAAGGGTTTGAACCCATTTGGTATTTTTATTTCCTTTTTTAAACTCAATATTACGTTTTGCCCATGCTATGTAAAGTTTGGGCAAGCGTAAAAGAATATAGAGCATCTTTACGTGACGTCACTATTCTGGAAGTCGGCCATTTTGAAGATCTACTCATATGTTTTATACGAATAAAAACCCTTCCTAATAATACAGACAAAAGTTTATTTTTCTTATTGTCGTTTCATGATATTTACAAACATTAATACGTTCTAATAATTATATCAGTTACAACTATGCCTCCAATAACGCCTCGTTTTTAGTTTATTTTACAAGTTGTGACGTCAGTGAAATCTCAGAGATAGTCTCAAGTTGGGCCTCAAGGCAAAAAAATATACACGTAAATAAATCCTCACTCAGTGCGTCGATTGATGTGAATAAATATATCTTTAATACTTATTTATGGTTCCAATCAATCATTCTCCACACCTGACGTACGTAATTGATTAATTCCGTATTTAAAAGGATGAAAAAGTTTTAATCAATGCGTAGTCAACAAACGCAATGGCTAAAATATTTAGATGTTCATAAGCTACGTGTTATTTAAGGTATTTGACTAAGTTGAACATTGATAAAACTTTTTGTATTTCAAATATGATTAATACTGAGGAAGAGAGAATGCATTGTATTTGCGTCCGTCCATAAAAATCTCAACGTAGAAATATTCAATAAAGCAACATCATATTAGATATTGATATATACATATAATAGTACTTTAATACATAATAATTTTGTAAGAAAGTGAGTTTTTTAAATTGCAATTTCAAGGTAATGATATATAAAAAAAAGATTTGAGTAATAAATCAAACACCATACCTTTTTTCACTCACTCAATAATATGTTTTTACATGACTTGAGTCGTTGGTTGTGACTATAATTTTGTAGAATGCAAGGAAAAGGAGGGAACAAGAATTAAAACACAGGTACTATTAATTTAAGAATTTTTGGTACAATCAATTGTCTTTTTGTTATGAGTTTGGAGGGAGGAAAAAGACAGCACACAAATTAAACACCCTTATTGGAGTGGAAATATATGTAATTTCCTATACATTATATAAATAAGCGCTTCTCAAACTATGAATGAGATAATCAAATTCGTCTATTTTAATCTAGTCTTTCCTGTAAAAGAAGGAAAAAAAATCCATGTTTGTTCTTTAACCTCATGATAACAAAGGACCCTCTAAGACCTCAATTGACCCTCTAAGGGTTATTTTTTATTTTGACGATACTTCACATTTGGTTGTGGACAGTTTTTATCAATGAAGGACAACGTATAAAAAATTCATCAAACTATACAAAATAAGAAATTTCAAAATAATGACTTTTTCAGTTCTTCATGAATGACCATAAGAGTTCGTTGTTGTTTTTTTCTTCTGTATTTAGAGTGTAAATTTTAGAATTGGAAAGACTTACTGAACTCTTGTTCAATGTCAATAGCTATTCAATAAGAGCAGTACAATTATGTAGTTATAATTTATAAGGGACAATTGACCCCCCCTCCTATCGTTGTTCATAAAAATAAAATATGTTGGTCTTTCTTGAGTTTGAAAAAGAAACCTTTTACCTAAAGTGAACTAAGAAACCCGATAGTTTGAGAACCTTCGCTATAAATGTTTTTTCGACTTCTTTAACATCATACAAAAATCTTTATATTTTTCAATCTTCCTTATGAGGGAGATACTCCCACCCACAGAGCAATCTAGTCAAAAATAAATATAAATTTTTTAAAAATAACAACCATACTGATTGTATTTTGTGTTTTCTATCATAAATCTCTAATTTTTTTCTACATACATAACTTACTCTTTTGTCTACTCGCAACCTCAACCTTCAAAAAGGAAAAAAAAAATTGACAAAACATATGGTAGCTCTGTATAGTTGTGTCATATGCCCACTTATGAATCATATATGTGTCAAGTCAACGTGAAACCAAGTTTATCTGAAATATTTTAAAAACGAATTTGAACTGCTATTATGTTCTTGAAGACATTTTTTTTCGTTTGTATTAATAGATTATTTTGATATATTAAATAATGACTCCAATAATTGTGGCTTAATTATAGGAGTCAAAAAATACCGGCCATAATCAAGAATAAAAAAAACACTTGGTATTACTGACTCTGTATTAACTATTACCAAGATTCATGGTGAGCATGATAACAGATTAAGTTCTTAAATAGACTGACTGGTTTTAGCAAACTGCAACTAAATATATATCTGGGGCAATGAAAAAGATGGACGTTCTTGAGGGACCATATTGGCTCCATGTTCAGTTGAAAATTTATCTGATTGCTCTATTGGATAGACAACAATCCTTAGTTTCTCGATATAAAGTGACATTTTAGCAAAAACTGGCCGCGATAGGTCTTAAAATGACTTATAAATATTTGACCGTTATATTTATGAAGTAAAAAAACATAAAAGTGATGAATTTTCTCTTTTATTTCAATATTTGAAAACAAACTTGCTTTCTTGTTGACTTGACACATATGTAAAAAGGCCCGTCCTTACCTTGTTTTTAGGGTAGATAGTTATTTAAGTATGGATTTTGAGACTTGCAGTAAATAAATTATATATAAATATAAAGCTATCCTTCTTCAACTAAATATTCAATTAAAGAAATTAAATTTATTCAAGCACATCCAGGTAGTAATTTATATACTTTTTTGAAGAATTAAAAAGAGAAAAATAAATAGAAAAAGCCGAGTAGAATAGTAAAGAGATACGTAGAGGCACTTAGGTATTAATTAAAAATTTGAATACGGATAATTGAGATCCAAGTATTTATGTTTGAAGCATATAGCATATATCCTTTAAATTATAAATTAAAATTAGTGAAAGGGGGAGGTCCTAGAGCCCCCCATGATACACAAGGACTATTTTTGAGTCTTTCAAAATGAACCTGTATTCAAGTGCACTGAGATAGGTTTGAGATGTGAAAAAGAGTGTACTCCCAGTGAGCGTAAATAGCACGCCTTTCATCATTTTGGAAAATAATAAATGTACATTTATGGCAACATTGTAAAAATTGCATAATAGCTAGGGGTAGATCAGTCTCAAAAATTTGACGTTCCATGCAGTCCCGTCCGAATGGATCCACTTAATTACATGACGTCATCGTATATATCTGGAGCGTTGCAGTCAGTCTCGTCCAAAATAGACGTGTCCGAATGGGACGTAAATGCCATATCATTTGATCTGTTTAACTACATGACGTCATCATCATAGATATCAGCAGCGTCGTGGTCAATGCCACATTGCCTTAGACCAAGGCGTCAAGAGACTTTAAGACGATGTCGTGATCAAGAGAAAAATAATATTTTTTATCTAGTTGCTTTGTTTCTTGACCTCAATACCGATAATTTCAAGAGATGGATACCTTAATCACGAGCTACATCACTATAGATAAATCAGTGACGTCATCATGGATCTATCTTGGCTATACTAGTGCTATAAATCCCCTAATGCGTAGATGATTAAAAAATATGTACTTTAATTAAGCTTCCATTATTACGTAAGGATAATATTAGCAAAGTATTTTACAAGTATATCATTAGTGCTAATGATGCCTTGACAAGAGCACATTTGAAGTCTCCTATTTAGTATCTAATAATCTTTTCATGCCCACATTTTAAAAAGATTTGGTTTTGATGGACTTTGTAATAAAAGTATAAATATTTCTTTAGTCCTTGTAAATTTCTAACGACTTAAAATGAATTGAAAAGTGAGTTACTGGGCTCAAGAGTCAGGAACCATGAGAAATATGAAAGTTATCAAGGAACAATAGCTCTTCTTTAAAAAAACACAAGGGATTTGATTTTTGTGTATATTTTTTATAGATCATTCAATTGATGAATGATCATCTAAAGATGATCTCATCATCAAATCAGGAAAATGAGACATTTTTCACCACCGTAATCTTAGGTAATTTATTCTTTACTCATTTTCTTCATAAATCGGTATATACATAAAATAATAATAATGTCATAATATATAAAAGTCAAAATAAGGGTAGGAAATTGAAGTCAAGTCATTGGAGAGAGAGAGAGAGAGAGAGAAGGAATCGTGATAATTTGAAAACATCATCAAATTAATGTACAATACGAATTCATCTTGATCAATATATATGTATATAATAACGCCCTATATATTATTATTTAATAAAGTGACTTGCAATTTACAATTTATCTCTATGAATAATCTCATTCTACTTAATCATTAAGTGGAGTAAGTTAATATATATATATATATATATATATGTATATATATTCATATATTTTTAATATGTTTCCTTTGTTTAAAAATGTACTTAGAAAGAAGTTAAAACGAAGCATTTTTTTCCCGAAACAAAAGTACATAAATACAATTTAAATTTTCATATTTTGCAATTTTTATTAATAATTTTTTTTTTTAATCTTTACACGGATTGAATTGTACCTACATGCATGTATAAGTATATAACAACTTTGTACTTACTTATTTAATGTGAAGAATATGGATATTTACATTGTATTCCTACAAATGAAGAAAAAACTAAAAAGACTTAATATTGTGGTGTAAGATCATATTTTAAGAGTTAAACGTTCCTCATTTGCTTTCATAAAAGGGAGGAGGAGGGAATTAATCATTACATTTAATGTTTCATTTCATTTATATTATATTAACTCATGTTGTAAATACATTCAATACGAAAAAGAATGATTTTACAATATATTAATATTTCAAAATATATATTTTATTTTTCATCAGAGATCATAAAATACAAGGCTAAATGTGTATTTAATATTTTCGTCATCCGTTTCTCTACTAATAACGTCATTATTCTAGTCTAGTAGGTCAAGGATATAATCATAAAAGTATAGCCAAAGGGGCTATACTTTTTGCTCATACCTGATCCTTGAAACTAAAGAGAGGTATATACCTGGCAAAATGCAATTGGATAACATGCTTTCAAGTGTTGTTTGCTATCTCTAGGGAAGGAGGTCCTTGGGTGACATTCCAACCCTGTGTGTGGATGTTACTAAGGACTACAGTTGTAATGACAGCCCTCTGTCGTCATTTCTAAAGAACCAGAGGTGCTGGAATCAGATCATATCTAAAGAGGGCTCATTTTTATACAAAATGACGTGACCTTTATTGATGTCAAAATGTTGGGAGCAGCACACCAGGGTCAGTTTCCAGCAGAGATTGAATTGATTGAAAGTTGTTTCTATTCTATTTATAATTTGGTTATCAGGAGTTGAATGGGCACATATTATATGTGAGATGTTTTATAGAAACAATGAGAGGATTTTTTAAGTCGAAATGCAGTTCCTTGCAGATGACAACTCTTTATTAATTGCTCTACAATTTCTGTTGTTATTATTACTTTTCAATTAGTTCTCTAGAGGGTGTGATTGGGAGCAAATAATGATCCTTAAAAAGTAATGCTAAAACTACATCTAGCAGCAACACTTGGTACTTATGACGTCATAATAGGAATGAATAATGACTAATATGTACATGGTGATACTTTTGGAGAGCATGATGATATAAAAAGTAATGGCGCAGATGAGAAGGAAAATAAAAAAATGAAGATCATCATATATTTATCAATGGTGCCAATATAAATTATTGTTCCTCTATTTGGCAAAAATTATATTCATCACTCTTTAGAAGGCGAAATCGCACGTTAACATCCATAATGTTTTTAAAAAAGGTATGAACCATAAAATATATGTAGACAATTATCTAAAAGATATGTTAACGAATCTTTGTGAAATTTTGTTTATAAATAGCAAAATTTAGAATAATAAAAAGCCATGGCCTACTCCTATGAAATATAAATAGCTAAAAAAGAAAAAAACTGTTTTCTCCTTTTCTTGTAGTTGTTTTCCAGCATGTTTTCCATAAAATATCTCACATATCATTATATTTGTCATTCTATTAAAATGGTCAAACAGGTATTTCCTGCCACTTCCAAAAAACCATTATTTTTGAACTACTGTTCAGGGAAGGGCTTGATTCTATATATAAATCTATTGAATTGTAGAAAAAATTATGCATAATCTTTACACAGATATAATCGTACTTTTGACGATTCGCTATTGCATCAAGGTTACAGTTTTTCATTACAAAAGAAAGAAAGAAAAGTCCTTAGATATTAAAGAATCTTTGAGAATATCATTCACTATTGATTATTCTTTTTCTATTCACACATCACATCCTTGATTCCGTTTTCCAATTTTCTCCCTCAGAATGCAGTTTATATTTGCAATCTATCTAGAGATCTATTGACCATTTGCATATTTTTTACATTCCTATTCATTATATCACCTATCGCTTTGTTCACTCTTTTGAATCTCACCTGCGTTGTTTTGTCCTTACTCTCTCTATTATTATATGAAAATAGTTTAACAATTTGAAAAAGTGAATTGGTCAACTAATTAAGTTGATATTGGGCTGTTGTTACCTTCTCATTTTGAAGGAAGAGTTGAGACATCCCTGAAGATTGTGGCTCTTGATACGTCATGGGAAAGTATCTATTACAAATTTCCTTGTTGTGCCTTTATTATCCAGGAAAAAATTAATTCTTTCTTTTGATTTTTAAAGTCACTTTAGTGCATTAAATATGGGCCTCAAGTAGTTTTTCAATGAAAAAATGTATCTAACAAATTGGAGTGAATCATTTAAAAAGCTATGATTGTCTAAATATAAATTATTATTTGAGTACTTTTCCTCTTAAACCTTTTATTATAAATGCTACAATTTTTGACTGTAAGTTTGTAGAAAGTTGCCCTTCTTTTAACATCCTTCTGAGACACATTTCTTCTGCTTTATAGCACACATTTGGTATTTAAATAGCTGTTTTTTTTAAACACCATATTCATATAACAATTTTTTTTGTGCCTGGAGACAGGTGTTGTATGGCTAAATAAAAATTTGTAAAAGTACCTTTAAAGGTTTGAATGAGATGGATTTTAATATTCATTTAAAAATAAGGCTAGATATATGTACATAGGGAGGTCTCCTTTTAGTTGATACTAAATGAATAGGTATTTTGGTGAGAGAAAAAAAAGTAATTCGTACATTTTGCCGATTTTTTATCCTAATGAAGTCTTGAAACCATCGTGAAAGTAATCAAATAAAAACTCAAGTGTAGAGTTTTTTAACAATTAATGTAATGTCATTCATGATTTGCCAAGATTGAGATATATTGCAATCTACATTCAACTTGACTCCAGAGAATATCTCTACATATCGCAGATTCATTGTCACATAAAGTACAAACCTGCCTACATAATTACTAACTTTTTCATGATTTAAAAGTAAGGAAGATCATACATTTTGCTCAATTGTACTGGTTTAGCTATCTCATTAGTGCACTCTAAAACGCTAAAAAAGTTTGAGAAGCACTGCCATAATTAAAGAAGACAAAAACATTGAGAAGTCAAAGTGATTTCCATTGACAATTTGGTTATAATTTGTACATTTTAATATTTTATACCTGCACGGTATGAATTCAGCTAGGGATGGATGAGGGAAATTGATTGGACTATGAGTCAGTCCTGATTTAATTACTCCAGATGTTTCATTATTACTGGGATTTAAAAGGCTCTCAAACAAGAAAATTTCATATAAAATACAAAAAGCTTTGTATCAGGAAATCCGATGAGGCCAAACTGTTTGATGTTTTCCTGCTTTTAAATAACTAAGCATTATTTAGTAACAAATGTGACGTTATCCCTTCCACATTTACAGATGCTACATACATATATATCCATAGAGGTAAAAAAAAACAATCTTAAATTGCTCATTTGAAGAAAAAATAGGCAATATATTAACACTCTACTAATTTTTTTTATATTTTCAGCAGTCACCACTGAGTGTACTTCTTGATCCAGCTGAAGTCCATGGCTGAGTCTTGTTTTATAACAATATTGTGTTGAACTCAGCCTTTGAGGATTTGACAAAAAAACAAAAGGGTTTTTTTCGATTAATATTCCTCTTCTTCAATGTTAGTGGGAGGATTTATTGTTTATCTTTTTTGCTTTTTGCGTTTTTTGTTTTGTTTTTTTGGTTACCTACTCGAGGATGTATCATCATTAAACCATGATGATTCCACGTACGTATTGTTGATTTATTATGGAACATTATTGAATCTATGTTATGTTCAATGTACATACATAGAAAGGTTTTTTTTTTTTTTACTTTCTCTCTATATAAACATTCATATATGTAATAATAATAATAATAATAATAATATATATGTATATATTTTTTTATGATTGATTGTAAGCAATTGAAAAATTATTAGTCGTTTCAATAATATACATACATATACATATATATACTTTTTAATGGATTTCTGAGCAAACACAAGTTCCTCATATTTTTTTTTTTTTTCATAATGATTATTATAACTAACGTCTTTTTTATTTTCCTTATTTATTTGTGAGAGATTTTTTTGAAAAAAATAAAAAAATACACTCTCAAATGCATAAATGACTTTTAGTTGTTGTTGTTGTTGTTTTTTTCACTCCAAAAATAGCTTCAATGCTAAAAGTAAATAAATTTAAAGTGAAGCTCTGCAACTCAAATAATTGATACTTTAATTTGTTAAATAAAATATATACATATATAAATATGTTTGGAGTGTAGTTTTGAAGCATGGAATGCAGATTCCTGCCACATGTCGGCCCTTAAAATACTTATAATCAACTGATGTTTTATTATGTGTAAAGTTATAAGTATGATTATTGTGTTTTTTTTTGTTTTTTTAAGTTTAATCTTATTTGTAATAGAGGGATGCTTTAAAAATTGCGTCTTTTTACACTCATTAAGTGATTGCGGGTTATTTTTAACACGTTTGCTCCCCGTGTTGTTCCTCGTTTCTTCCTCTATTATGTCAAAACGAAAACCTAAATATCTGAATGACTTCTTGGCGGCTGACATTTTAGCTATGAGTAGGAATGTAAATAATATGCAAAATGCCGCGTGCAAGATTTTGTGGAGTTGGCTCTTCGAACAACAGTACTTTTTGTTTTCCAAAGCTGTTATCATTTTTCCTTTATTACTACAGAGGGGAGAACATCTACCTAATAGTAAAGATGTTGCATGAAGGAAATCATGTATTAAGGTTAATAAAGCAAATAAAATGTAAACAAAAAAGGGCTCAAGTCCTCGTATAACTATTATTAGTTAAAAATATATAATTTCCTGACATTAATTTAAGTTAATTTTCAGCCTCTCATCTTTGGTATACATAATTATTATTGATGTCTTCATTTGTATACATATATAAAGGAGAATAGCAGCTTGAGGCTCAGTCAAACGTCATGACAGCTCAAGCTGCTTCCCTCTCAGCATTCATCAAATTGTCAGAGTTATCAGGTTGATGATTTTCTCTTTCTTTTTATTTTACACACCCCATTTGCATATTTTTTACATTCCTAGCTATGAGTCTCTTACTTCAAATAACCCAGACAGAACAGCACAACAGAGTGATACTTGATAAGAAATAATAGCAACGTTTTTTGAGGGTACGCCCAGTTTGAGTAGTCTAATACACGCACTGCTCAATTGTTGTATAATTGGGCACCCATAGAAGGAATAACAACGCCGGATGGCAACTAAACTTACGACTCTCATGACTGTCGTTTCCAACACTTTTCGTGAGATGGGTCTGTAGTTCAAAAAAAAAGTTACCTCAACACAAAGTCAAATCATTCATAACCCAGTCCTACATTGATTCAGGAATTCTTCACTCACAATTTGTTATCAGCTCTTGATTTTTATACTATTCAAAGGCTTTTTAATATGGATATAATCTATTAAATAAAAAGGAGTCCAACATTTGGGACCAATAATGTCTACATTGTACATTCCCTTACTACCAATTAATTTCAGACTATTCTTTTTTCTTCATTTCCTTGAGTGAAAAGTTTGAGAAATACAATAAAGATATTATGGGATAATATGTTAGAAGATTGTAGTTCTTGAAGTGATCCTTTCTGAGAGCTTTTTTTCTATTTTTGTACCTTCATTACCTCGGTACAATTATACTCATTTAAAAACACTTTACTCTATTATCTATAAACCTAGACACATACACAATCTAAAATATAAAGAAATCGAATCAAATGAAAGGTATAGAGATATATAGAGTAAAGATTACATAATGTTATAAAGTATTAGTCCTGTAGACCCATGGTACCGGAGCTATTTTTCCTTCTATTTCTTTTTTGACCGGATTGAAAGTTTAAAAGTGACACAAAACTAGTGCTAGAGGTGAAGAATTTGAACTCTTAGCTTAAAATGAACTCAAAAGCAATATGAAGAAGACTTGCGAAGTCTTTTTCTTACTTGGGCTAATTTCTAGGGTAAGGTTTTCTTTCTTTCTTTTTTTTAATAAGTATAATAAATGAAAAGTGTCAGAATGGGATGGAGATAAACGTAGAGAAAAATGAAGAAAGAAGCAATAAATTTGAATTATAGCGATTAATGAGAGAGAAAGAAAGAAAAAGAAAGAAAGAAAGAGAAAAAAAAAGATTTGGAGAGGCCATTGATTTTCTATTTAATTCATAATAATAAGTATATTTAATAAGGATAATATTAATAACGTAATAAGGGCAGAGCTCAACTAATATAAAATAAGTGTTGAGTGAATTAGTAATGTACTATTTGACTCACACATTTTATGTTTTCTTTAACATGAAGATAATATATGTTAATAATTAAGATAATATATGTTAATAATGAATTGTATTATATATATATATATATATATATATAATAATTGATGTTTTAAATAGGATATTGAGTCTAACAGTATTAGTAAATTTAGTAAATTCAATCAATTTTGCTAGGATTTTTCAAAAAAGTATACATAAAGATTATCTAATTTTAGGTAAAATATGTTTTCAATATCATAGATATTATTTATCAATTGTTGAATAGTACGTTATAAGCTTTAAAACATTCCTTTTCAAAGGAAATTGGCACAAACATAAGCGCGTGTTATATGCAGTACATTTTCTCCCTTCCAGTATTTGTATATTTACATTTTTAACGATGAAATATTTATTTTGACGAACAATTTATAGCATTTTTTTTTTGTAAATAGCACTCTAGTACATTTTAATGCATAAGTTAATAATTTGAGTTTGTTGTTGAATTTCTTATAAAACAAAAAACAAACTTCTCTAACTACATTTTTCAATTTTCCCTCAGGAGAAGTCACAAAATTTCACTGTCAGGTTTATAATTTTTCAATATTTTTCAATAAAACTTTAACTAATAGATATTTGATATGTATATCTATCATATTACTACTGCTTCTATAAAATAAATTGTTAAGTCCCTATTTGAAACCTTAATTCATCCTTGAACTTTTTCTTAACGTTAACAAAAAACATGATGAATTACATTAAAAAAAGTTTTCCATTTGGAAAAATAAAATATAGACTATAGGGAGTATGATAATGGTTTCAAAAGTTTTGAAACCTCAAATAAACCTATACCCTGGTGGTGTTTATCCACTGTAAATCAACATTGAGTGATTTTTGACTCAATAAAGGTGGAAAGAAATTAATATAACTGTTGAACTAAACCATTTACAAACAAATACTCTTTATTAAATGATTGACCAATTATATTAATGTGGCTTCAAATGACTTCCTTTTGCTTTGGCGGTAATAAAAAATACGGGGAGTTATTTGACTAAGAGCAAAACCCTTTTAAAAAAAAAGAGGGAATTTTGCAATGAATCAATATTATGTTGTGTAGATGTTTGATTATTTCCCTTATTTGAAAGTTGACCAAAAACTTTTGAAAAGTTTACAAATAGTCAAAAAAGTTCAAATCGAAGATTCTTAATAATTCAGATTTGATACGAAAAAACTTTTTTATAGATTTGTAATCAGAGTGTCAAGTCATACTTTAATTATATATAACAGTAAAAAGATTTTTATTTATTTACTTTTGTTATCGTTACAAAACTTTTCTTTCTGAAAAAAAAAAGTCCTTTAATGACTTTTATAAACTTTAATAATTTAGTACATTAGTACATGGCCAGTTGATCTTTGAATGTTTTAAAAGTATTTGTCAATAAATTTGATTCAGTTTTTTTGCTGAGATGGAGACATTAAAACGTACAAAAATTGTTAAATCCTCTTCCTATAAGTTGTAAAAATTTGAACTATAAAAGTCATTTCTATATATGAAAAGTTATAATCCATTTACTTACTTTATAGTTTTATAAGTAATTAACTTAATGAATATGTCTGATTGAAAAGAGGACAGAAAAGAAAGAACAATCTGAAATTAACTTATCAAAAAATTCTGTTTTGAATGAGAAGGGGAAAAAAGCACATATTTAGGCATTAGGCATGAAATTTACATAATATTTTTGTACATGTGTTTTGTACAAGAGAAAAAAAAAGATTTTTTTTCCAACATGTTTTCAATGTCAATTTTAAGACAAATGATGTTTCGACAGATGGAGAATAACAAATTGACTAATGACAATAATAGATAGATTCCCTTTTACAAAAACAATTCCTTTTTCTGCTTTTATTTACTAATAGTATATGTACAAAAAAAAAAGTTGACAGAATATATTATAATAACGATTTCAAGATGGAATTTATCTAAATATTTGTGAAATTAAACAATGAAGTCTGAATGATTACACATTTCAACCTCTTGACTTTTTCAAAAATGATTTATGTATACTATGAGCAAAGAATAAATACCAGGAAATTTGAATTTAATTTTTGGGAAATTTCAATGGGGATTTTTTTTTGTATGTTGGTACTACTCTCACTGATATAAATTACGGGTCAAAATATTCATTAGTGTTTGAGATGATACTCGTCCTTCCTTTTGTGAAGAGCTCAAATAGAATATTTCGGTTTTTTTTTTCAAATGTCTAAAGGAAGATGACTAAAATAACTACAATTTGGAGAAATGTTTTTTAGAAGCCAAAAAAGTTAGAATTAATATTCCAGACTATATTCTGTATAAACATCTTGAGAATCCGCGATTTATTTCTCGAAATACATAACCTTTTACTCACGAAACTCACCCTATCTCAACTCACTCATCAGATATTGTTCTATTATTATTGACATATAGTAATAATAATAATTTTGTAACTGTTTTGACAATTTGGAAAAAACGATGGCACATGGTCATTGCACCCGGAGGGGGGGGGGGGGGGGGGACTACTTTTGAGAGGGATGAAATGAACTTTTTTTTAAAGATGTTTCGATTCCTTATTTTTTTCCCCCCCTAGTAGTATACATGGAAATATCTACTAAAATTTGTATTGTACACATCCTTATCTTTATTGTACCTCACAGCCTTTTCTAAAAAGAAAACAAGCGGGAAAAAGCTCAAAATTAGTTCTTTCAAGCTAAGGAATCATTCTTCACTCAGTCATTATTTATTGTTTACAAATTATTAATAGCTAATTCGAGTCACAAAGTCACAGCTTTTAAAGAAAAGCAGAACAGAAAAATAAATTTTAATCTAGAATCAATTAAAAGTTTTATTATTCACAGAGGAAAGCAGGGCATGTAAAATTCACGCAGTACACTTTCTCTGAAACTGACGACTTTGACCAAAAAATTTAGAACATATACAAAAAACCAGAGATAAAACTGATGCAGGGGCAGAAATTATGGGGGAAGCATGACCCCTTCAGAGAAGCTCTTCACTAATAAAAAAAAAACAAGAGTGACAAATCCATTAAAAACTGACCCCCATATTTATTCTTTAAAATTTGTAGCATTAATACATTGACCGTGTATTTTCCCAACCAACTAATATTAAATAGGATTTTCATGCCTCGACTCATGAAATTATTAGAGTTAAAGGTTTTGTTAGTAATGTGTTAGTGGTCCATTTATTTTTTACTTTTTTGTTATAAGTAATTTCATTACTCGAAAAGACGCAGAGTTACCTCTACTCCCGTTATTCCCATCAACAGATAACTTGACTAATATGCCCTTGTTTGTTTTTGTGCCTTTGAGGGGCGTTTAAGACTATTTATTTAATTCAAAAAGCCACATTGGTCGTAAAAAATATATGTATGGGCATATCTGACTAGGAATGTAAATAATATGCAAAACGCCGCGTGCGAGACTTTGTGGAGTTGGCTCTTCAAACAGGTCTTTTTGTTTTCCAAAGCTGTTATCATTTTTCCTTTATTACTACTGAGGGGAGAACATCTACCTGATAGTAAAGATCTCGCATGAAGGAAGAATACATGCATTAAGGTTAATAAAGCAAATAAAATGTACACAAAAAGGGCTCAAGTCCTCGTATAATTATTATTAGTCAAAAATATATCATTTCCTCACATTAATTTCAGTTAATTTTCTGCCTCTCATCTATGGTATACATACATAATGTTATTGTTTATTACTCATGTCTTCATTTGTATACATATATAATGGAGAACAGCAGCTTGTAGCTCAGTAAAACGTCATGACAGCTCAAGCTGCTTCCCTCTCAACATTCATCAAATTGTCAGAGTTACCAGGTTGATGATTTTCTCTTTCTTTTTATTTTACACACCCCATTTGCATATTTTCTTACATTCTTAGCTATGACGTTCTATTCTAGATGAGCTCATTGTACCGCACAATACTTTTATCCACACTACATATACATTAATGCATTTTAATAATATCTAAGTATGTACAATTTATGTACATACTGATCCATTTATGTAGACATTCACGATGTTCATCATGATGTAATGAATAGAGAATGGAAAATTTCTTCATTGATTCGTCTTTTAATAATATGACCATATTATGTAAGTAGAGAGGTACATAACGAACAGGGGGATGAATAAACAAAGACATGGTCAAACGTGAGGTCCAGAATAAACAAGAAGTTATAATGGCCATGCTATTTTATCTAGTCAATAAATACTTATCTCTATCTACACAGATGTTTAGATCTGCTGACTCTTTAATATATATTTTTTTTTACATCCTAATTAGAGAGCCTTTTCTATAAATATATGTGTGTATTTAACAGCAATCAGAGTACAAATACAAAAGGCTCTACGTAGGAAAAAACTATCTTGAGAGATGTGGAAAAAAAACAAAGCAACAAAGAGTAAAGTAGGTCTGTGTAAAGTTTCTAAAAGTTATTTCTCCCTGTAGTACGTACTATTTTTGACTCTAACATTGATCAATGTAGATACATCACATGTATCTGTCACTTATTCGTATAATTGAGAAGGTTGACAATAATCCCAAATGAAGCCACACCGAACAGATTAAATGAAATAGAACTTAATTCACAATTCACAAAGTTCTTGGGATTTCACTTCTCAGCAATAATGGCAGATAATAATTCATAATTCATAATTTCAAGGGCGTTTCTAGAAATTTTTTTCAGAAATTTGATACCATTATTATTATGATTTGTTGTTGTTTTTTGGTTACGTCATGAGTGGAACAAATATTCTTATGACAATTTAATGATGCTCCAAGTACCGATTCACATACCAATTCAGATAGTATGTGTTGTAGTAGGGGCCAGTAAACAAGTAAGAATTTACCAGCAACAAGCTGCACTTTTCAGCCACTACTTTTATGGTTTTAATAAACATCAGTGCCAAATTTCAGAACATTTCAGACTCATTTACCCTACTGCATACTGATCCATTTTACTATTTTTGTTAAATAAAATAATAAATATTCAATAATTAAGTGTCCTCATTTCATGAACTGCTGATTTTGGTGGACTAAAAGTTACCACACACCTTTTTTTTTGTTATACGTAAAAGCTTCTGCACCAAAAATCATCGAATTCTTTCGTGTTTTTATTTTTTTTATTTTAAACCTCAATCTATACGCTTCAAGTTTGGCATGGAGTCCTAAATATGTCTAAAAGGTATGATGCCTAAAGAGTAATGAAGCCTTGAGCGCAAAATTTCACTGCTCCCTAATATTGACGAAGTTTGACGAAGGGAGTAACAACATCAGTTGGTATTATGTATTATTGTACCCTTCCCGTTTACTCGATAATATAAAAATAAACGCACCCTTTCCTTCCTCTTTTTTTAGGTATTTATTTAAACAGGGGAACCATATAATAATAACACGACTTTTAATTGTGCAAATTTCTATCTTTATAAATGTATTAGTACTCTGGCATCCGGATTATAGTACCAGTATACGATATAACACTGGATCAGTATGTTTCAAGAGAATTTTGGGGGTTTTTTTTTACATAATATGTGTTGCTCCTGGTGGAATATTATAATAAACTATTCATTAAATCACACTTTTGTTTAAATCATTTCAAATATAGGTATCGAATAATAAATATTATGTAGGTTTAATCATGGATATTTTTCATACTTAACTATTAAGGTAATGTTTTATCGTTACATGTATGAAAATGAAAGTACATGGCTATTACATAATGCAGTATTCACAAATTTGTATACCATTACTCCAACAATGATTCTACTATATGTATGTATTCATAAAAGTCAAATCATCAGATTTTCAGCTCTGTTTCTTCAACCGTTTTAAGTGTTATTAGTAAATGGGGCTATTTGAGATGTTATGACTCATGATTTTTTACAAACGTTATTTTGCATTAAACTGCATTGTCTCTTTATATTATTATTTTTTTTTTTTTACATACTAATATATGTAAATGGCAGTTCTACATGATTTTGAATATACGAGCACAATAATAAGTGAAAGAAAAATACCTTGTTTCACATTTTGTAATATTATTTTTTGCCAAAAAAAAAGCAGTTAAATTTGTGAATTTTAATATTTATAAATTTGCACAGCTAATGTAAATGATGTTTCAACACTCTTATTTTCCTATTTAGAACTTCCTTTGAGGTGCTCTTCTCGCAGCTATGAAATCAATCCCTAGCTGTATATGTAGGAATGTAAAAAAAATGCTAATGGAGTGTGTAAAATAAAAAAAAAGAGAAAGTCATCAACCTGGTAACTCTGACAATTTGATGAATGTTGAGAAGGAAGCAGCTTGAGCTGTTATGACGTTTGACTGAGCTACAAGCTGCTATTCTACTTTATATATACAACAATAAATAATAACAAAGATGAGAGGAAGAAAATTAACTGAAATTAATGTCAGGAAATTATATATTTTTAACTAATAATAATTATACGAGGACTTGAGCCCTTTTTGTTTACATTTTATTTGCTTTATTAACCTTAATGATTGTATTCCTTCATGCGACATCTTTACTATCAGGTAGATGTTCTCCCCTCAGTAATAAAGGAAAAATGATAACAGCTTTAAAAAACAAAAAGTACTGTTACCAGTGCCAACTCTACAAAATCTTGCACGCGGCGTTTTGCATATTTTGTACATTCCTATCTATAAACATCCAGGGTGCAGACATTATATGTTTTTTCAACTATCCACGACGAGCTTTTTTGGTCACTCACAATCTCAACTCTCAAAAGGGAAAGGAGTAATTTGAAAAAACAACTGGTACAACTACCCTTCTGTATTTTCCTTGTTGCCAACTTTTTTATACTGGGCAGAATTATTATTTAGATATACTATACATTTATAAATTCTACCAATATACAAATCAATATTTAATATTTGTTTATTATTCAATAATTCAAAAAAAAGGCGTGCAATCCTTGATTTAATATATTTTTATAAATCAAAATCATAAATAATAATAATAGTACCCTCTTTGAGTTCTTATCACGTGGAGTCAGCTGCTTTAAATCAGAAGAGCAACTGATGAAAATCAGCTGAAGGGAGAATACAAATGTATGTTTTTGTTTATCCAAAAAAGCTCGTCGTGATCATCATTTCAAACAGAAACAAGAGTACTTTGGGCCAAAATTTGTTTGCAAATTTGAATGAACTAATCATTGTCAAAATTTGTCTCTCCCAATCAGTTCTACTCGAAAAAGAGAATGAAAAAAGGCCCAGTATTATGTAAGGAATTAGATAATCATTTATTACGTCACTCTCTTCAAATGTTGCTCTATTCTTTATTTAATAGTAGGCATGGTTTTTGAACAAGATTTTATTCAAATTCAATACATCAAGGTTCAAAAGGAGTCTGACAGATTTTTTTACTGATTTTAGGGAGTAAAGTTGGCCATTATATACATATATTCCATAATATATATCTTTTTAAGAAAAAACAAAAAACAATTTAGTCATTTGGTTTTTAAATCAAAAAACCAAATCAATCATTTTGATCTACACAAAATATATAAGATTAAAAATCATTAATTAAGTTCTAACTTAATTCATATTTTTGAGTCTGACAATCAATGTATTTAGTTTAAAACATGTTTTTCATTTTCAAAAAAGACTTTACCTACAATCTTATGAGTGGGCCACATCCGGCGTTATCAACAAAAAAAAACTGAATGTATACATTAAGGGATATCATATAAACCCAAAATTGCGAGAATATTGTTCCAATTCTCTAGATGATTGCATCTTAGCAAAAGAGATGCAAAGTTAATATATGTATATACACATTGAAACTTTTACAGGTTAAATGGACAATGTTCGATCATATACCGCCACATAGAAACCAGGAAAGTTAATTTTGAAAAAATGCTATAAAATAATATTTAAATATATTGATGAGTAAAAACAAGTTTTTATTTTACTTTTTTTAGTCTTATTTCATATACAGAAACCTTTGTTCAGTATAAAAGTTCGTAGGGAGGAAGTACCGAAAAAAATCCATTTCTTCGCAAGGATTTTTCTTTGTCAAAACGCAACTTTCAAGATGGTTTGATTGGATATATCTCGATTTTTCGTTTATATGATACTTTCTAATGTATGAATATAATTTAAATATTTTGAAAATGATGTCATATTATTGAAATGTCGAAATTGAATGAAATATCCCTCTTTCCCTGAATAAATAGCTGTTGAGATGTGAAAATAGTTGGAATCTGGGTGAGTCTAAAACCACGCCTGTGAGAATGAAGTTGTTAAAATTATGGTGAACAGCATATTCGCCTAGTCTGACAGGGTTATTTGAATCTTCAAATAAAAAAGGAAGAATCAAAGCTATCAAACAAAATGGCGAGAGATTTTCCAACCAATGAGCTTTATTTTTCCCCTGCAAGATGTCGCTTTTGAAGTATTTCATCTCGTTCCATTTGAAGTAACAAGGTAAATCATTATTGAAGGATGTGTAATTAGTTATCTAGAAATTAATTCATAGTGTCACTCTCAGCAATTCCCATCAGATAAGTACGTTTCACTATTGTACAAATGAATTGATATAAAAATTGATCATGTAGCTGTCGTTTCGCAGCTTTTTGTTTGCACAGTTTGTAAAAAGAATTAATTAAAACCACACAAACAATTGTCAGATAGCAAACTGACATACATTGTGAGATATTTTACACTCGCTCGGATTCCCTCCAATATCACATCTCTACATATATAAAAAGAAGAAAGGAACCAACAAAATACTATTCACCCATACTTTGAAAAATACATATGTGTCAAGTCAACAAGAAATCAAGTTGATCTGAAATATTTCCAAAATGAGTTTGAACTGCACTCATATTCTTGTTGAAGACATTAAATAATGACTTCACCAATAATAATTACAACTGTATTATGGGAAAAAAACCAACTGCCACTAAATAAATCTTTGGGGTTATGAAAAGATGGGCGTTCTTTCAGGGACCATATCGGCTCCATATCCAGTTGTAACATTTATCCAATTGCTCTATTCGATATACAATTATTCTTGGTTTATCGATATAAAGTGACATTTTAGTCAAAACCGTGCGGTAAAGGTCTTAAAATGACGCCAAAATATTTGACCGATATATTTATAAAGTAAAAAAAGTGGATTTTCTCCTTTTCAATATTTGAAAACAAACTTGATTTCTTGTTGATTTGACACATATGTATGTATACATATGTGTAACAGTCTACAAACAATTGGAGATGTAGTATATTCATCATCTTTGAGACAAATGTGTAGTATGTCTAGGAGCCTACATACATACAAAACAAGTACAAACAATATGTACATAGATATATGTAGACTCTCTTTGAATCATTTCAAGGAGTTGAAAAGTCCTTGAAGGATCTACATACATATTATGTACTTTCATCATCAGATAAACATTTTCCTATACATACATCTACCTAAATACATACAATATCATCTATTTTATTTTGAAAAGGAATGGAATCCATGTAGAATAATAATAATAAAATATATATATTTGCGATTTTTATTAAGATTTGAATTCAAGAAATAAAAAGTAAAGTTGAAAATGATTGATATTTTCTTCCCTCTCTTCCCCTTGAAATAAAAAAAAATACAATAACCTGATTTTTTTTTTTTTTTTATAGGAAGAAAAAATATATTTTTGGGTATTATACATATGTATGTACGTATATACATACATACTTGTACACAAAATATATATATGAATAGACTAAAGAGAGACTTGAAAAATAAAGCATTTTTATTTTATTTTTTATGAGTAATAAATTATGATTCAGAAATAAGATTTTATATAATATTATTATATAATCAGAAAGGATATTTCCAGAGAAGAATTGGATGTTTTAACCATCTATCCATAAATATTAATGGGTTTATTATGTATAGAAACAAAGAGAGCTTTATGATTATTTGGGCATATCTAACTATTTTTAAAGTACTTTTTACAAATTCCAAAGATCCACTAAATTAAAGATTCAAAAATATTCTTTCAACATCGTTAATTCTTAAAAATACCTTTGTACATATTTATGTTTTCTATGAATGTCTTATTAATGCTTAAGTTGATGCACCTTTTGAGTTCCTTTCTCTTTTTGTCTTTAAGAAAAACTCTTCTTATGAGCTCTGTAAGAGGTAAATCCTGTTAGTTTTGTTCTGCAATAACAGAAAAAAAAAACTCTTTAAAAAAACTTGATCCTTTAGTCTGGATCACAAAAGGGTTGAAGTTCTTGACCTTGATGCACGTGGCTGGGACATTGCTGAGGTTGCAAATGAGTTGGACTCTTCCAGTAATAACATTGCTCCAGATATTAAGAGGATGACGTTAGAGGAAGGGGATCAAAGACAACACTCTGTGACCGGATGAGTTTTTTAAGGCTACAACTTTAGAGGTACATCTCAAAAAACAACGATCTTTGGCTTCGTTTGTTTGTAAAAATTCTATCCCAGAAAGGATATGGGCCACACACATAAAGAGAATTTTGGTCTCAATGTTTAGTAGAGAACACAAAGATAGGTCTTTGCCATATCTGACACAAAAAGAGGCTAAAGTGTGTGCAAAAATTATCTTGGATAAACTTATGAAGAAAAAGGTTTGTTGACCTTCGGCTTTGCCGTCTTTGAGCGGCTCAAAGATATGGTCCCCGAAGTTAACTACACGACTCCCAACGTCATGTTTCAGTCCTTCATCACGAAGATGTGATTATATCTAGAGATCAACTTTATCAAAATCAGGTACTTCAAGTTAGGTCCTAAATTGGAGGCCGTATTCAGAGATCTAAAATATACATATATTCAGACATTTTTTAACCCATATTAATTTTCATATTACGCTACGTATTGATCTTGAAAATGTGGAACCCTGCGCTCCGAGCTCTGTAACTATATAAGATACAAGTGTGGGAAACAAGCCTACAAGTAGTAATAAACAACTTTTATATATATATAAGATGAGAGCTCCAATGATTCACTGGTCATGACAGTTTTATCCCAATAATAACCACTCAAAATTAAAAAAAATATATACTCATTGAGTCACATTTAAATTCAAATTGCGCACCAGACTGTCCATTAATGTAAAAATTTAGGTAATTTAAGTTAAAGTATCCACTTTTACCCATTAGTTTCCAAGAGGGTTTGTTGACATTCGATCTATCTATAATAGAGCTGAACTTTGTATGTCAATATCCCAAATGGGTTTTTATGAAGGGAAAAAAAAAGAAATCCATTTTTTTTTGTATAACATAATTTCGTGTGTGTTTATTCCTTCGATATAAAATCGAAACAAAAATAAGCTTTTATTACGTAAGGATTACACAATACCTAGAGGTAACTTTGACGAGGGTATGTATAAATCATCTCATGTAATCTACATACATAAAATGGATTTGAAAGATCCACTGTTACCACCCGAGATATTAAACCTTTTTTTTTCTTCTTCAAATGGCCTTTTCTCCATAAAGCAGTGACCTTTTTTGAAATTTTTTTGAAGCCCAACCAATGCATCTTATGCCAATGCACCTTTTCCAAAAACTTATACGTTAATTTGACCTTTGACCTTTGCTCTATTTAAGTTTGAAAAATAAATGTTATGACTGACGTCATCCCTCTTGTGAAGCTTTTTAAAAACCAATAATACACAATGAATTTGATATATCCAAAAGCTAAAAATTGACCTTGAACCATGGGAGAGTATCATATATCTGTGTGTTATACTGGCTAATGAATATATATTTATATATATATATATATATATATATACCTATTTCAACATGACATTAATTCACTTCTTTTTTTAAAAATCATTTATTTTGAAACTTAATCACTTTAAGGAAGTTTTTGAAAAGAGAATTCTATTTAAATACTATGTATATATTTATATAAAAATAGATATTTTTGTATATATATATAATGTATACATACATTTATGTATACATACCTGTCTGTATATATGAGATAAGACTGATTTTCTTTAATGTATATATATATATATATATATATATATTTATGTAGGTTTTTTTCAGCCAAAAGATGGCATCAAATAAATTAAAGCATTGATATATTAATTATAATATATGTACATATATGTTACATAAATGTAAAAGAAGAAAGGTTGACACAATTTGGTGTGACATTCATTGAAAGGACTCTAAATAATATGTACATCTATTTTGAAATAGACTCTAAATTCTTCTGTTCGACATTCATATATTCAAGTTTACAATATCTATACCCATGATATGAGACTTTTTTTTTTTTAATTTCAAACGTTTATTGTGAAACAATGGGTTGACAAATTTAATCTTCATAATATTAGCCATTGTGAGCGACACATTTTTTCCATCTCTCAGGCAATTTGTGGATTGACCGTCTTTGACTGCAAACCAATCATCGAGTCATTTTTTGGATTCTGTGTGAGAATTAACGACCTGTTCATTTAATGCGTGGCCCATCGATGCGAACAAGTGATAATCTGATGGCACCAAGTTATGTGAGTAAGCCACATGCACCAATCGTTCCCAATCTTACGTCTCCACCAATTGTTGCTCTTGTTCGATGTGGCGGATCATTGTCATAAAAAAAACTACATTGTGACGCCGATTGGAATATTCTGGGCGTTTATGGCGTATAGCGCTGTCCAAATCAGCCAATTATCATTCGTAGCGTGCCTTATCAACTGTTTCACCGGGTTTTAACAACTCGTACAAAATCATACCACGCTGATCCAACAAAAAACAGAGCTGGCCACGTTCCTCGTTCTCCACGCTAAATCTACTACTTTGGAACTTTTCAAAGCACCTGAAGCACTCTGCTCAGCTTAGAACATGCCCACCTTAAGCTTCTACATAGATTTGATCTGCTTCAAAAGCGGTTTTTTTTTAAATGATAACAGAATATCAACAAAGTCCGCAAATCGGAGTTTGTAGGCACGAAATTCGACATTTTTAAGAACGAACAAAAATTGCTGAAAGTCTCAATGGATGGGTATAGACCTAATGAATAGGTATTTGTTTTAGCTATTTGCAAATATATTTTTTGCTTTTTCACTCTATAGTTACATAGAGTTATTGAATTTTGAAAAGACGAGGTTGAATGTTTGATTCGTCTAGAGTAGAACCCCGGGACTCAACACTCATTCGTTACGAACGGAGCATGAAGCTCTATACGAACTGTATTTTGAGTACAAAAATGATAGCAGTCGGTTGGGATACTGAATTTTTTTTTTAGCTCAGAGGCAGTGTTTTCTACACATGTTATGTCAAATTTCGAAGTTGTTTAGATCTGAGGCGGTCAATTTCTGGGATTCTACTGATTCTAATGATTTATCAAATTTAAAAACAAAATCTTCATTACTCTAGCATTAATTCATGTCAGTGGTGCTGAAGTCGAGTGGGTAAAGGACTTTCTTTTTTTCTTCAAAAGATACAATGAGAAGGGGCTGTCATTTACATATGTATACCAAGGGGTCTCATCTCCTCCTGTACTGAAATCCACATTTTCTCATGGACCTTTTCCACGTGTTGAGAAAATGCGCTGAAATATGTCCAAGTAAAAGCTACAAAGCTCGATAATTGTTTGGTTAGACCTACATAACGTTTTCATATGTACGCTAAATGCAAACTTACATTTTTTACTCATAGATACATATAAAGGGTTTTTCGAAAAGAGCGACGCATTTCCTTCTTAATTAATTGTATTGTTTGCTGTGTGGCAAGGTGCATCGTCTTGTTGAAACACCATTTCATTTAAGTCCATACCATCCAATATGGACCAAAAATAATCCTTTATCATTGCTCCATATCAATTTCCATTCACAGTAATGTGGATAATTATTATCATCAAGAAAAAAGTATGGCCATATAAACACCACCGTCATGAAATTCACACCAAACAGTAAGTGTTTGAGGATACAATGCTGTCTCATGAAGCAAATGTGTGTTTTTGCCTGACCAATAGTGTAGATTCTGCTTATTAAAAAACCCAATGAGCTAAAAAATAAATTTGTCGCAAGCCTCATAAAGTTGACACGACGACCGAATGTGAATTTTGTTAATAACTTTGAATCACTAATGATTTGTAAGCTATTTTTGAGGTGAAATGTAAGCAAAACAAAACAAAATATGACGTAGATCCCCGTTCCTAACGAAATAAAAATGCCCTATTTGAAAAACCCTTTATATCTATTGATGTTTAAATTCAAAAATAGGTATTTTATGGATGTATAGACTTTAATCGATTAGATTTGCACTTTGGTATTGAATTGCACTCTTCTTAAATAACATACCATATACCCACGTAAAACTACAATTATTTTTTCTTGTCATCTTCAATTAGGCCTATTCATATGATTGAGTAAATTCGTTTCATATATTTTTTTTATGTAAAGTAAAAGAATCGTGGCAAGGAAATATTTCACTGAAGTAATTTCTGACTGTCTAATTACACACAAGTCATAAATGGCAAAAAAAAAAGAAAAAAAATACATGATTATTCAAAGTTCAATTGTATATGTTATATATGTACAAAAAATGTATGGTCTGGGTCATTATTTATTTCTGAAAAGTGGACTCTCTGAGACGTATAGGCTCAAAAACTAATCAACTCAATATTGACATGCTATTCCTTTAGGGACTAGCAACAGAACATTGGCTACTTTGTACTTCCACATATTGCCAGGGCATCTTTGTGCCGTCTCTAAATTTGTTCCTTCACACTATTTTATACTCTTGGCATTTCTGTAAAAACTTATATTTCATACAAAAATATTGACCATATAGTTATAAACTCCCAGCCTCAAATTTGACGTAGCAAATCGAATGTTGTGTACAGTCTACATATAGTATCATGTATCATAGGCTATTAATTTTTTGCTCTGGGCACAAGGGCATGCATACGGCCAATTTTTTTGTTTTTCTTCAAAACAAATTTTTAATGACACAAAAGGAGTATTATTATAATATTAGATATATAGAAAAAAGTTGTAGAAAAAAGAGATTCACAGACGTAAAAATCAATAGTTTATGTTTATTTTCCTCCTTGAGACAAATGTACATATATATTGACGAGCCAGAGGTCAGCTGTTAATAAATAAAAAGTGTTGTTTTTTTAATATTCACATAAGAACGATTAAGTCAAAATTTCTTCTTTTTTAGGGGTGTAAAAAACACACCAAGAAATCTTCTCAGCTTATATACATACATATTTATGCACAAATTGAAAGGTTCCATTCATTGACCTACACACACTTTAGAATTTAAATCCTTGGAGCCCTTACCTTGTACACTACATATATTTAGAAAGGAAAGGACACTCCTCACTCCAACTGTCCTTTTGTCCTTCGACTATACATAATTACTACATAAACATAAACTTATTTACAATATATGTACTTACGCAGAGGAAAGTTTCCCCTTCAAAAAGAAATAAACGAATAAAAAAAAAATTTAAAATGATAATACTTTTATAGAGAGTGAGTAGAGTAGAGACGAGTAGAAGAAGGTGGCCTTGATTCAAGAGGGTTAAAAATTGGCAAATATTTGTCCAGTCTTTTAAAAGGACTTGAAGTATGAATGGATAATGTTTTTATAGTAGGAAAAAAAAACCCAAAAAACAAAAGAGATATTAATATTATTTAAGAAGTAATATAGAAGATCAAATGACGTTGCATCATATAGGCGATTCATATCCTACATGTCTCTCTCTCTCTCTCTCTCTCTCTCTCTCTCTCTCTCTTTCAAAAGAACAAACAAACAAAGAGTGTTCTTATATAAAGTAAGTCATTCATATATGTATTGTCGCCATAATTAAGATCTTTCTTTACTTTTTTTTATTATTATTATCAAGAGTGGGTTTTTTTTTTTTTTTTTTTATTTTCTTTGCAAAGAGCAATTATTATTATTAGAAAGGGAAAGTTAAATGCTATTAAATACCCTCACTCGGTGTGTATAACACATACCATTTATATATATATATATATCCAAGATGGTACATCAAGGAATTTTCTAATAACACAATACATACACACACGAAGAACACGAAGAATTCCCTATAAAAAAAAAGAAAGTGCATATGCACCTTTAGCAAAGTCGTTCATTTTAAAGACAGTTTGTTTGTTCGTATACATATAATAAGAGAGAGAGCAGCTGTCAGGGACGACGAAGAAGGCATTCAAGTAGCTTTGTGTGTACTATATGTACATATATATATTAACAACATAAATAACGAACAAAAAATATTTCCAATATATGTAGTTGTACAAAAAACAATAAATGTACTAAGTACATAAATGTGTTTATTTCCTACTATCAGGAGTTGAGGTTTGGGACTTTGACACCTAAAAAAGACAGAAATTGCAAGGAAATTTTACATTTCATTAGAATACTATACAAAGTTCTGGAAATCCAGAACCTGATTCCTTGCAAAAGGTGCCTTGAGCTCATAAAAAGTCAATATCTGAATCTACAGCAGCTCCCTCTAGCGGCATGAAAGCCAGGCAGTATTTTGTTAATAAAAGTCAGGTGAGGAGTTTGCTTAGAATCTAAAGTTTTGATCATAAAATACATACTCAGAGAAAATGTTTTCTGAAGGTTTTGTGTTTAGTTTCGAAGAAGTCGAGACCTGAGGTTCTCCAGTTTGATGGTTACACTCTCATATATTAAACTTCCTTTATGATATATATTAAATGAGCAGTTGAATACCCACTATGAATATGTGTTGACGATTCACATGGAATAAAGTTTTTAAGGATGCACTACTATGAGCAACCTGGATAATTATGGTTTTAAAAACCATCAAAATGGTTTGAATTCTTCATGACTTTTTTTTTTACTTACATATAAAAGACAATTTTCATTCTTGTCACCGATTGAGATCTTAATGTACGTTTCTTTTCTGGAGGATATATCACTCATATTTGTATATATAAAAGGAATTGCTATTCTTCGATGGGCCTTATGTATAACTTGGATGCTTTATGAGTAGCTAATTATAATTGTATATTAGATATAATTAGTGATTACAATTAGCACAAATATTTTTCCAACAAAGTGAACATTATTTTAGATCTTTTTCGAATATTTAAAATTACCTTAAAATTTATGCTTTCTTTTTGAAATATATATAATAAAAATAATAATTAATTACTTCAATTTCAGAGTATTTAGTATCTCATTCTTGAAATTTAGAAATTTGCTTCTTGGGATAGAGTAAAAGGACAACTTCCTGGGGGAAATAATAATCTTAAAATACTGCTTAAGCAAGTCATAAATTGCTTCTTATTAGGAAAAATAAACTCTAATTATAATCACTAGCAATTCATTAATTAAGATGGATTGCATTAGCGATGCAATGTATTTATATGTAAGTAGCAAAGGGGAGATATCAAATCCTAATTAAAGCATTTACAAATTTAACTGTTGCTAAGCTTTTATAATCTTTTCTTGTTTTGTTTTAGCTTGCTTGCTTTTTTCGACATGAGGTATTTAGAGGAAAGAAAAAAAAACAATTCACAAATATTTGTAACGCATTGGATTTGCTATAAAAACTGTCATAAAAAAAAGACAGCGTATTCAGAAGTGATATAATAAATACTACAGACATCATTAATTTATATTTAAATTGAGTGTACTTATAAGTACACCATAGATGATTCAATCATTATATTAATAATAATAATAATAAAAATCAGTTACTTACCTATGGTTCAGCGACTTTATGAAATAGGAAAGTAAAAGTCCGTTCGGAACTAAACGTCTCTTGTCAAATATTTGAGTCAACAAATATCTCCTTTTATAATGTTTTAGACTCGGAGTGTTTATTTATTCAAATGTTCTTGTTTCTATTGAGGGACTGGACCGTGTGGCTAGATGTCTATTAAGTAAAGAAAAATAAAAATAAAAAGATTATTTAAATGGTTGTTGTATATGGAAAAAAAACAGTAAGTAAATAAAAGATTTTTGGATGAGTTTTAAGTATAAATGAACTTGTATCTATGACCATTATAAACTACAACCAGGGCATGAACATGCCGTGCATGTACATAAGTTTTTTTTTAAATTTACCCGCCAATTTTTTTGTATTCCGATATACTCGGAGAAGATTAGCCTCATTTGAAAAACAAGGACTTAATTAAAGACTTTACACATTAAATATAAGGTCTTTTATCCACCCTATTTTGGCAATGAGTTTTTTTGGGTTTTTTTTTTTTTAATTTTTGACACTATCCAAGGGATTTAATTTATTTAAAAGGCTTTTAATGTTTTAATCTACAATTTTTTTTTCTTCTCTTTTAACCCTTTTTTTTTTCGAGTACAAAAGTCAACTGCTTAACTAAATAGTAATTAAATATGTATCAAATGAGAAGGGACTTTTTTTGGAGAGTCCGTTCATTACTAAAATATTTCTTACTCATGTACGTAGTTCTCAAGATCTTTAGACCAATAATAATTGAAGACTTTCCCTCGTTTTTTGTCTTGATCATATCTTGGTTTTGGCCCCTTTAAAGTCTTGGATTGTGTGTCGGGGCCAAGACTCAAGTAACTCAATTAAAAAAGAACATGGATGATGAGGTGGTCAAGACCACAACCATCCTGTATTTATAATACTTCCTTCTTGTAAAGAAAATGACCTAATAGCCGTCAAATTTCTAAACTAGACCCAAAACCATGTACATACTATTTATAAATATGAAAATGGAGTATACGCATTTCGGCGAGTACTTGTGGTCAAACCACACCAAAAAATTAAACCGCATTGGGTAACTTTCAGCCCACCCTATTTACAACATACGACATATGTATTTGTTGTTGCTTTAATTGCGCTATAATGTAACGAGAACAATTATAAATAATAATAATAATAATTTTAGGGCTCATAAATTAATTTTATGGGCTGTAGACAGATATGTACATACATTTATATACATATCATTAATAATTATTATTATATTATTATTCAACTCTAATGAAATATGGGTGAGTGGTTCGTTGGTTGGGTTCTTGTTCTTGTTCTTGTTGTTCTTGTTGTTTTTTTGCTCCTTATTCGCACATAATGTAATCGTGATAAAGCATTTTGTTTGTATGTGTATATAAAGAGAATTAGTATTCCCATTGATTTGTATGTAATGTTATGTCTATATATATAAAGGGAGAGAAAGAGAAAGACACAAATTCAAATTATATAACATATATGTATATAAGACTTTTTGCATGTTCAGGGTATGTTCCATTATCTTATTCGTACACACATTTTTGTAAGGCACACCAAATCAATATAAATTATTACTTTGATTAATCAAGCCACTCTTTATATATAGTATATATATATATAGTATATACGTACATAAATATATTTGAAACATTAAACCCTATTTATGAGGACTCTTAATTCTCTTTTGCCATGTTATGATGATGATCCGAGAGGTTAAATTATAGGGTCCTTAAGAAGAAGAAAAATATACATACACACTTGGTTGTATATATATATATATATATATATATATATAGAAATCAAAGTACCTATGGGTATAATTTTTATTATTGGCTTTATTGATGACTTAAGCAAATAGAGGAGAGGGGAGGACGGATTTTATGCTTTATATACTTATTCAGCTTCTGATTTTATTTATTTCAATAAAAATATTATATTATATTTTTATTGAAGAATGTCTCAAATCATCAATAACTTATTCATAACTTGATTTATAGGTAGGTAGGTGCGTCGTTGGTAAGAGGATAACTTTGAAAATGTTTGCTTTAAGGGATAAGCATTTATCAATTGGACTTGTACTTTTTAGGCTGCCATTTTTCTTTTGATAAAAAATATGCATTAGAGTACAGTGTAGGGCATTTTTTTTTATCAAAGTTAAAATTATACCTATGTGGGCTACCGTTTAAACTTTGACAAATGAAATTAATTAATTTCATTTGTTAAAGTGTTTTCTTTCACTACATATAATATGTATATATACCCAAAAATCTTCAAAATATGATTAGTCATTTTGTTTACCAAAGGTACTGTACTTTCCATGTATGATTTTATTATTGAAGTCATATGAGGTATTAAATACTCTTTGAAGGCTAAAAGTCAATGCCTGGAGCAACGGGTTTTTTATTTTCATATAAAATCCATTAAAGAACTGAAGGATAAATCCTGTGTGATTAGTTATTCATAGGTTTTACAGATTTCATAGTTTGTGCTGATTTTAGTAGAGCTTAATTTATCAATTTGGAATCTGACTGGCTTAAATTTAGTCATAGTTCAATTCTGGAAAAAGTTACTTTTATAAGGGGGAATAAAAAAAATAGGTTCATCAGGAAAATGGAGATCCAATTCGTGCTGTTTGAAAATTTCAGGAATGGTTGAAAAAAAAAAAAAAAAAAATTCCATGATGGAAATAAATGGTTTTAACCTCCTTCCTCAAGTCCAGATCTGAATCCCCTGGATTATTCCATGTAGAATAATTTAGGGTAAATTTTAAGCTTCATTTCTACAAAGTTTTAGAATATTTCCGTCAAAGCATCGTTAAAGCATGAGAAGAACTTCCAAGGAAGCAAATCCATACAATTTACAGCTTATTTCAAACTCGTTTACCGAACGTAGTGTCTACCAAGAGCCGTATATATTAAATAAGTTTTTAATGAAAAATAAACTTAAAAAAATAGTCGAGAGCCTTTGTTAGTACTATTTTTCCCATTAAAACTATTGAATTACCCTGTCTTTCACTTTTTAAATTGAATATACTACAACATTAAATCATAATGAAACTCGTACGTAGAAGACTTCAAACATCTTCTCATTCCTCACGAGAAATATATAACTTATAAGACAACATTACTTTACTTTTCATTTATGTACAACTATGAGACTAGTGTACCGGGAAATTTGAATTTAATTTCTTGGGGATAAATGTTTTTGTTTTTAAGTTATAAGCATAACTGAACTCTGTGTCAAATTACACGTCAACAAATTCATTAGTGTTTCAGATACAAATTGTTCTTTTTTTAAAATGTCTGAAAGATGATGACTAAACTGCAATTTACAGAAATGTTGTGCAAGCTCAAAAAGTTTAAATGACTATTTCAAACTGCGTTTTTTTTTTTTGAAATTTTGAGAGTCTGTGGCTTGATTCTCGAGATACATAGCCTAATACTCAAGAAACCGATTTTTAATTTTAATAGCATGCTCTAGAAACTCAGCTGTTATTGCTCTGTAACTAATAGTCACTAACTAAAATTTATAAATGTTTAGAAAATTGAAAAAAAAACAAAAAAACGTTGACACATGGTCATTGCATCAGGAGGGACGGACTACTTTTGAGCGAGGATGAAAGGAGTTTTAATGGTTAAAGAGATAGTTTTTGATTCCCTATATATTTATTTGCCAAATGTAATATGTCCCTAGAGTCCCTTGGTAATTTTGAAAAGAACATTTTACAACTGAATTCCCCCCCCCCCCACGCTACATATTTGAAACTATAAAAACCAAACCTTATCAAAGTTTGGTGGAGTAGAAAAAAAATATATAATATCTTGTAGAAACTATTTGCAGAGAGGTTCAAATCAATCACAGATTGACTATAAAGACTAATAATTTAACTATGGCTTGTAATGAAGTTTGACTGTATTTTGATTCAAGAAATGTCTCAATGCAATGGCTTATTGATTACTTAACTTATAAGGGAATGAGAGTAACGAGCGTTAAAAGAATCTTTTTTTTTTTAAAAAAATGGGTTTTTCATACATATAAAGTAGGTCAATTATTTGAATTGACAATGGATGTTATTGGGTGGTGTAGATATATTTATAGCCTTGCATAGTCTGCTTAATTTTGCCTATATGAAAAAAAGAAAGAAAAAACATATTAATCATCCATAAGTCATCATACATATACGTACTCTCCCATCAAGGCTCTTCCATTTTTTTCTTGTTGACTTTTATGCAATATTTTATTTTTTTATTTTTTTTAAATGCTATGTAAAGAAAACTGAATGCAAAAAAATTATGATCAAATAGAACACTCTTTCATTATGAAAAAAAAAAGGGAAAAAAATGGCTTTGATTCAAATTTAGACATGATTAATGTTTGTACATATGTCAATAGTCGAAACGTTTCACAGTGTGTTTTGTGTTCTTTATTATTTACTTTTTATTTGACAAACTTTTAATTCATTTATATATATATATATTTTTTTTAACTTAGAGTTTGTTGGATTGAACGTCCAAACAAATATGGATGCATTTATACAGAAAAGGAAAGTGAGAACGAAGGAAAGAAAGATGGATCCCTACACAGTCTACTAGGTTTTTAAGGATGTAGAATCAATGGCGTCAAATGTGAAAGGTGTGCTTTGAATCTTTCTATATATAAGAACGATTACATTTGGTTTTAAATTTATAGATGAGGGGTGGATTTCAACTTGTGGAAAATGAATAGATGTGACAGCCCGACCCCCCTCTGCATCTTTTTCATATTGTTTTTTTTTTTGCTGATTAACAGTGTATATATTTATTTAAAAAAATTATCCACATGTCGGAACCTTGGCCCTTGAAGAATTCTTCCGCCCCTTGATTTTGAAGACAGCTACTGGAAAGTATGTATATTATTTTCTTCAACAGAGGCAGGAGTGTGGGCCACCAACACCACCAACCCATAAGCCAGTTAAGTAAAAATGACGTCATATATTGATGATACCATAATTACACACCTTCTTAAAGTTAGGGGGCCCTTCTAATATGACACCTATTACATATAATCTGAGTCGAATTATCTTTACAATTACATATCATATCCAGTATTTATTTGGTATATCTGTTTAGTATGTACTAAACAAACGCTATCTAATAATCAGTGACTCCCAACCTCTGTAAGGACTTCAAAGCCCTCTTCCTATAATGTATAAAGTCCAAGGATCCACACATCAACTCATAACTTGTCTTTTCTACAAAGAAGCTCAGGAAAAGAAACAATCCTTCTGGTACCTTCTGTAATTATGTATGGTTTTGCTACGCAACACACAAAGCAAGGTGGAGCCTTGTGACCCATCTCTTGGGAGCCCCTGCTATAGACTACAACCACACAAATGTTTGACCCTGACTTGATACAATTGTATGTTAAGACAAGCAATACAATCCATTGTATTATTCAAATCATTCAAAAGTAAGGAAGAAGCCCTTTTCTGAATTTAAAAAATTGAATTTTTATTTACATAAATTCTAGGTGATACAAAAGAGAGAGAGAGAAAGAGAGGGAGGAAGCCCTATCTCATTGAAACACAAGGTAGAGCGCCAAATGAATTCATTATGAATGCTATTAATAGAAGAACTAGAAAGTGATTGTTTAATGTTGTGTTTATTATTATTATTATTATTATTTGTTGTTGTTGTTGTGTTTTTAGGTTATTATGAACAACCATGAAATGGGAGAGTCAGGTCTTTTATGTGTTCCATCTATGTAGGTATTTATGCAAGTACTTTTATGTCTCTTTCTCCCTGTTATCTTTATTTATTGCATTCGAAGAACGTGCAGAATTATTAACAACATTGAATAAGGATGGTTGCACTCACCCTCCCCCCCCCCTCCTCCTCCTCTTCTTCCTACCAGGCAGAGACATGCCTAGATACCCATGTAATTTGCGAAATTAATTGTTTTTTTTCTAAAATAATAAGTATGTTAATATATGTGTATATATGTACATAGGTAGGTAGTCTTGAAGACGAAGAATGTAAAAAAAAAAAAAACCACACACATAGACAGAAAGAGTCTTTATGGGTGTTTAATTTACATCTCAATGGTTTTCATGGGGTTTTATTTGTTTCTCTGCCTTTTTTTTTTTTTACAAAAAAAAAAGTTGACTTTTATTCATGTGCACTGACGTTTCTAAATGAATTTATGGATGTACCTTTATATTTGTATTTAAAAAAAAAAAAAAAGAGCACGAAAAATAAGACAGGGGTCAAAGATATGTGCATATACTTTGCAAAAGTTAAAATAATCATCTATTGCAACCTCTCGGAATGCCAATGACAAAACCTTCATCCCAACTTGTTACCCATTATTTATTTCATGGTACATAGTAGATGTAGTTTTACATAGGGGTATCATTGCTTACAACTAAGCAATGGCTTATTTGGACTCAATTTTAAATAATCTGTAGGCAAACTATATGAGATCTCTTTTTTAAAAAAATGATGTCATGTACAATGAATATTATAAGCTTCTAACCAAATTAGATTCAAAAATTGAGTAGGAAAACAAAAAAATTTCAACATTAACAAGAAGATTTTTAGAGATACCAGGGGCTGCACAACAAAGTAGGCCAGGGAAGGGCCCTCTTTTTTAAAATTTAAAAGATATTTGAAAATTATTTGATATGTACTTATTAGTTGATCAACAATAAAAAAAAATCAGTTTATTTGTCAGATGGAGAGTAAATGACGCTATAATCAGATTTTATTTAATAGGAAATGAGGGCAAGTGCTCAAGTGTTCTTCATACTTTGTTAAAAAAAAAAAAAAAAACAAGATCAAAATTATATTCAAGTTTGAATTAATAGGAAAAACATTCGGCAAACCCCAGTACATTTACTATGTAAATTAAAGGAACATCGTTATCATATAGCATGAAAAAATATTATTTTTATATTATTCTGATAGTCTTCCCTGGACACCTACTATTCAGGGGCAAAAACCTAGAGGGAACATGAGCCCCTTCTAGTTAATTTTAGGCCCTATAAAATCCGAATTATCATTAATGCAAAAAAAAAAACACATTTTTATTCTTAAAAAATGTCCAAAATGTCCAATTTAAAATCCACTCCAATCCCTAATAATCAATAACTTTGAATTAATGGGGTTTTCACGCCTACTACTATGTCTTGTATCGTCTTTTAAGGGGTCAATAATCAGGAAATATGTAGAGGTTTAGTATAACTTATATTATTATAATAAAATATATCTTATGAGAAATAGATTTGGTGATATGTTATAGAAAAAGACAAATAAAGTATTGTGAGAACAAAAAATCGGAGGGGGTAATTGTTATCCTGTTTACTAATTTGAGACACAATTAATATCAACGTAATAAAAGAATGTTTATTGTCTTAACTTTCATTCAACTATGAAATGGGATTATTGCTCCTGATTTGAATCATGGTGTAAAAACTACACACACAAGTAATCAAAATATTTACACATCATGGAATCACTAAAACATTTACATACGTTTGAGTCCATATTGTAGCTAAGATTCCCTTAGCTGAAAGGAAAACAAGAAGACTTTAAGAGATTCTGACCAAGAGGAAAAATTTTTTTTTTTAAAGTATATTTTCTTTGATCTTGGCCTTGACATTGAGATCAAAGCTTTAAAAGGAATTGAACATCAAGACAGGAGCAAGACACTGAGTCCCCATGACGAGACCTTCAAAAATAATTGATTTTAAAATCAAGACACAAACGATGCACTGACTTTTTACATATATCAATGTAATTAACATGCATTTGAACTTAAAGGATGGTGAGCCATGGGCCTTTGCACCACTAATCACACCAATTATATAATAATATACTCTAATCTATGTATTTTATAAAACATTTAAAGTTTTTCGTTGTGTGTGTCAAAATTACAACTTAAAAGTTTATTTATTTTTAAATATTGTCAAAGTAAGGAATAAAAAAAAAAAAAAAGGTTCAGAGATTTGTTATTCACCTTATTATACATTGACTGTCAATTTAAGGGAATTTTTTAAAAGCAATTCAATGTGGAATTCGAAAAAAAGAAGGGAAATGTCATATACATACATAAATATATATATATTTCTAAATGTAAATTTAATCATTTATCATTAGAATTCACTCGGAAGTAATGAAATGCTATGGTGTGCCAGAGATGCAAGAAAGCTGTAAATGAGCTGTTTGCTATTTTGTTCATGACGATCCCCTTTTTCAATGATATCCCTTCATCATATTCATCATCATCCCATGAAAAGACGTTTTAATATGACTCCGCAATTTCTTATACTTATAATTAAATTAAATGAAAATTTGTAAAAAAGCAGTGACGTACATCTTACATCAATTGAGACTATAACTATGACTGAATCTTCCCTTTGAGAGTGAGTAATGGAGTAACGTACTCTGAGTGAGTATGAATGTAGTTATGAATTATATTTATGCAGTAGTAGTAATAAGATGATAAAATGTCACTGGTGAGCACAAACGATCGATCACAACGCTACAATATCAGTGTTTGAGCGCTAAGAAGCGACTGAATTCATAGAATATAAATGTTTTTTGTATTACATATATATATATATATATATATTTTCATATAGTTTGGACTTGAAACGTTTTTCTTCTTCTTCTTCTTCCTCTTTTTCTTCTAATCTTTTCTTTTGCTTTTTTCTTCTCTACAAGGAGAGGAAAAGAAATGGTCGTCGACGAAAAAAAAATAGATTTTTTTAACTTGCATGTGTATTTTTCATTATAGTATTATTAGCTTTATAATGCAATATTACAGGGATTTGATTGTAAGGAGGTGAACCACTGCTATGTGCCTTATTAGTAAGGATATTCATTCTGAATAATGAACAAAAATTTGAAAACTGATAATGCATTCGTTTCATTTACATATTGTGAATATCTTTAAAAGTGCATAATACTTTCTTTTCCTGTAAATATATATATATATATATAGAGTGCCCTGTTTTCAGGGTCAGAACTCAGGTCATAAGCGTTCAACTATTTATTTTCTTGTACCTATTCAAACAGATAGAAGCTGTAGAAAATAAAAAGTTTTTGGGTCTATTTCTCAGACATCTTAAGCACTTTGTAGTTTCAATACAGGGTCAAAAATGATTATTTTTGAGAGACTTGAAAGGTCTTCTCTTTGATTTTTTTGTCCAAAATTTCTTAATCTAGAGCTAAAACTATGCTTGAATAATTTTTAAAAAAGAACTGAGTGAGTTTTCAAATTCTTACCAAAGACTACACAAAGTTTCTTTATTTCATTTTTTTTTTCTTTTTTAAATAAAATGTTGAAAGGGTCAACGCTCGCCGGGAATCCCTCTTTTTTCACAATTCTACTCGATAATAGTTATCATTAATGTGACTCAACTAATAAATTACTAAATACATAATTTTGTATAAATCCGATAAAACCGGATATATTGACATACATAACTACAGATGTAAAAAAGGAACAGTTCTGGGCGTGTGTAAGCATATATAGTATAGAAAATCCATTTTAAATCCCTGCTCTAAAAGAAGACAAACGTCATTTTTTCGTTTGCTTTTTACTAACTTGTGCATAAGCAATTTTCTCAAGGTCAGAACAAGATATTGGTAGAACTGGAAAACACTTTTAAATACTGAAAAGCATTATTAAAAATAATTTATACTAAAGATTGCTTATTGTTCATTTCTTATTATTAAAAAATGAGTCTGAATATGCACTCAAAAAATTAATTTGTAGGCCAAAAAACCCAAAATTTTAGTTTAAAATGTTTATTTCTGTGTTTTGTTGTTGTTGTTGTTCTATTTAAAAGCTAATATGAAATAACTATTCAATCCCAGACACAAAAATGATGTTGCATAGATTGTAAGAAGTTTCCAAACATAGGTGGGATGTTAGTTAGTTTGTTTTTAAGGAAAATAAGGTCACATCATTTATACATATATATACCATATATATACCGTATTTTCCAGATTATAAGCCGCTACTTTTTTCCTCCTTTTTGAACTATGTTGCTGATACAAAGGTGCGTCTTATCTGTGGATTTTTCTTTTAACACTGGAGCACTCTAACCAGAAGTAGAATCAAACATAGGATATAGGATGTTTTTTTTAAATTGAGCGCATACGGCTTATAGTATGGAAAATATGGTATTTCAATTAGAGGGGGGGAGAGAGGACAAATGCCTCCCCACACACAAACACACAGTTCTGTCAGCCCTGATAATATAGCAAGGGCTCAAAATCCATTCAAAAGTGAATAGACCAGTTTTATAAAAGATACCATTTATTGATGAGGCGTAACCTTTCGGTTTTTTTTTCAAAAGATGAGAGGGCAATGGCCCTTTGGCCTTTTTTGAGGGCAAGGTACATAGTGTAATACATATAATGAATGGCTTTGTCTGGTTCTATACACTTTTTCTACATATTGATCTCTGAGAGCCCCACCTATGTGCCATACTAAATATTCTATAAAATTGACAAAATTTATAAAATCATTCTTGTACAATTTCCAACAATTGTTGAATAAATTCTTGTCACAATTATGCGGAACAGTAGTAAAATAAAAGTATACAAAAAAAACATTGGATCATTGAAGAAGATTATAAGGGCTTTAAATATCTAAGCACACTAAGCACATACATACATATATGCATACAAACGTATATATGTATGTACATACATATATATACATATATAGAAAATGAGTAGATATACTGTGCTTCTCTTTAAATTATGTATCAGAAAAAAGATCACCGAGCACGCACTGCAGCAGGATTTGAAATCTGCATAATTTATATAAATAAAGCTAAAATGGGAAGAAACGTGTGTGTGTGTGTGTGATGTCGATTTATGCCTCTTTATAAGTATTACCTATGAATGTTTGAATGCATAGTGTGTATATGTGAGTCGTACTCAAATCAAATGTCTTATTTTTTTTTGTTTATAATTTAGCTTATATAACATATATGTATAGTACTTAGACATTCCTACTCACTATGAACACTTAAATCGGTATTTCTTATTTTGAATAAGTGTATTTATAAACTTTCTGGAAAAAAAAATTAAACCTTTGCTACTATGGGCAAAAAATATCGGGAATCAAAAAATCTTTATTTAATTATTACATTTCAAAAGTACTCCTCCCCCCCCCCCTTCCCCCTAATGTAATGCATAGGAATGTAAAAAATATGCAAATCGGGCTTGTAAGAATCAAAGAAAGAGAAAATCATCAACCTGGTAACTCTGACAATTTGATGAATGTTGAGAGGGAAGCAGCTGAAGCTGTCATGACGTTTTACTGAGCTAGTAGCTGCTATTCTCCGTTATATGTATATACAAATGAAGGCATCAATAATAAATAATAACATTATGTACATATATCATAGATGAGAGGCAGAAAATTAACTGAAATCAATGTCAGATAATTATATATCTTTAGCTTACTAGTCGTAAACTAACAATTATTACGAGAACATGAGCCCTTTTCTAACATTGTATTTGCTATTGTAGATGTTCTCCCCTCAGTAATAAAGGAAAAATGATAACAGCTTTGGAAAACAAAAAGTACTGTTACAAGTGCCAACTCCACAAAATCTCGCACGCGGCATTTTGCATATTTTTTACATTCCATGCAATGAATATGTTCCAACGAGTTTTTTTCGATTTTATGAACAGTTACAAATTTTTTATTAAGTCAGTAATTAGAGAACAATAACTGCTGAGTTTAGTTATGTTATCAAATTTAAAAGTCTAGTCGATTTTTTGAGAAATAGATCATGTAACTCGAGGAAGAAGCCACGGATTCTCAAAATTTCAAAAGAATGACATGAGGAATCGTCATTTAAACTTTTTTGATTTTCACGATCTTTCTCTAAATTTCATTTTAGTCATAATCTTTCAGTCATTTAAAAAACAGGAAAAATCATATTTTAGCTGTTCACGAAAGGATGCACGTATCTCAAACACTGATGAACATTTTGACATGTAATCAGATGTCAGACAGAGTATTGCCAACTTAAATAATAAACATAACTCCCTATTGGAATCCATAAAAAGAATTAAATTCAAATTTTCCGAATATTTTTTTGCTCATAGTTGTATATAATGAAAAAAAATTGTAGAATAAATGAATATCCAGGGCACGTACGTAAGATTACTGATCCCCCCCCCCCTTCAGAAAAAAATATATTATAAAATGTTTGAAAGTTTGTGAACCTATAGTTAGGGATCTGGAAGTAACATATCTGGCACCACTGAGAACAATCTACATATGTATTATTTGCTAAATGAGTATACAATGAACCCTCGTTTATCGCGGGGGATACGTTCCAAAGATAACCCGCGATAGGTGAAATCCGCAAAGTAGTCAGCTTTATTTTTTATTGTTATTTTACAATACAATACTGTACTGCAGAATGAAACAAAAAACAAAACCTCTTTTCAGGCCTGGGACTCTTCGCCCTCACTCCCCTGCTCTATAGCATATCCGATACTGATATTGGCAAACTTGGATGCCGATGGAATATAACCTATGTTGTCATATGGGTCAAGTTATCCTAGTAAGTTCACATTATTCCTGAACTTCAGGTTCTTCTGGCTGACTGTGATGCTCATTTAATCATACAAACGAACAAAGGTATATATATGTATATACATATAGATATGGATTTCGACTTTCGATCAATATTTTCTTTATAGAATTGATCTTATAATAGTCCTTGTATTTAAGTTCATATATTTATAACTAATTGTAAATACAATATATTTCTAGGTAATAAGTAATACTTATTATGTATAAACATTTTTTTAAGAATAATAACTTAAGAAAAGTTATAATTAAATAATATATTTCATGTACTATAGTATCATCGGATTTACTATTATAAATATATATATATATATATGTGATGACCTTGTACAGATTCTGGAATCAGTTGTTTTGTTATAGGATACCATGTGCAAGTATCGTTTAACGTTGTTGATTTGTTGTAGTATATATATGTATGATTTATGATGTAAAGGGGCCGGTTGAGTGTTAGGTTATATGGCCATTTCAACATGTCAATTAGCACATGTCTAGAAAGATCTAGAAAGAATAAGCAAGCTAGTACTCAACCCAAACCGTATAAATATAGAGCGCATTGTCCGCACCAGGGATCAGTATTATTCGAACTTCAATTGGGGAATACAATTGTAAGGAACTGTTCGTAAATATACGGAATTGTATATAATACACAATGAGTCTTATTTACCCAAACTGATTAACAACTAAATCAAGGTAAGCCCCGATCACATTTACACATACTTGCGTAAGACATCTCCCTCGTAATTATATCCTTAGAAGGAATACTTTTTTAAATATCAACTCTCACAAAATCCTTATAAACTTTATAAATTAACTTTGTAGTGGCTTTCCACGATTGCATTCGCTTGAATGAAAGGACACTACAAATTGGCGCAGTCGGTAGGATTGTGTCATTCTTGAGCATTGTTTGTTCTTATTTTATTTTTATTTGTTATAGGCCAAAATACAAATGTAAAGTAATTTAATAGTAAATTTTGTATAAGTTCTATCAAGATGTAAGTACACATGGGATCTGATATTTTTAAAGTTTCCTGAGGAGAGCATTTGAGAAGTAATCTTAATTAGGTATAGGACAGGGACTGAAAAGTTTCTCAGTAATCCTCTAGGGCAGAGTCAATCCGCAAAATCATTGTCCACCTTTCAGTTTAGCTTCTGAACTTAGGGATACTAGTTATTAGAGTGGAACTTTGTTCGCCAAAGAAATATATATTGGGATATCTCAAAAAATAATTTATGTCAAACACAAAGAAGTTAATAGTCGGTTATTAATAGTAATAGATTGTCATGTGACATATGGATTGAGATGAGTGGGAATATTTATGTATTACATATGTCAAATATTATATTATTTCATGTGCCCATTACCAAAGCAGTCGTTTTCTCTTCTTATTTATTTCAGGGAAGTTTAATTCTTCAATAAACATATTGAAGTAGGGAAACAGGAGAGGGGCTAATAAAAGAACGACTGCTGAGGTGTATAAAATTTTATAATTTTACTATCTTTATTTTTTGTGTTTATGGATTTAATTTTCATGTGTATTTTGTATAAATTTAAAATGCAATTGTGTTGATTAATTTTTATGTATATGGGGTAAAATGACCATGATCATAAGTGACTCACGATAAACAGTGTAGGTGATTTAAATTAACGGGAAAATGAAATTAAAAAACAAAAGTTAAGCACAAGGGGGGCTATAGTTGAAATAGAAAACTCAAATATATGTATATTTCTTTGATCTAAACTTGGGTGAGACGAATAATGATACGCCCGTTTGGTTCGCGTTCTTATTTTTGAAACATAATTTAATTTCACTCTGAGGTTAGGATAAGTAGTAGGGCGCTGTTTTGCCAATTAAGTTTAAAATTACCGACCTTATTGCTTTGATAATTTCAAGGAGCATGAATACCCAAGAGCATAATTCCCAACAAAAAGAGCAATTACAACATAAGCAACAGTTGTATAAAAAAAGTATGTGCAGATGCAAGGAGATAGGAATCAAGATCTCGACGCTGAATTGCAAAAAGTACAAGGGAGAGGGTTAAGAAACAAAATAACCCTTTGAATCTCTGTTACGGCTCTGAAGACTTTCACATGTGAAAGTTGAAGCCATGAGCTTCCTGAGAGTCCTAAATGTTGGTGATGATGCAATGTGTAAATGGGTGACGGGGACAATACGCGGACCCATCCGCCAAATAGTCTATATTACCTTTGATGAGAGTTTGGGTAACCCACAGGAAAGGATCGGGGATTTAGACCATCTAATGACACGCCTTGATTCTACTATAAATAATGTGGGGGGAAAAGACGAAGCGATGGCAGCTTTCCAGACACTGATTTAAAGGCAAGAGGAAGGGAGTAAAAGTACTTCTTCGTTTTAAAAGACCTTTGGTTAACAGTATATGTTCCTAAAAGGAATGAAGACAAGCATGTGCTGAAGAAGCAGTTTCTCTGGGACCTCATAAAGTGGGTAATAGCTTAGGAAACAAGTAACTTAGCTATGAATATCCTAAGATGACGGTGAAGAGGATTGGGGCCTAGTGTGAATAAAATAAAACCTAGGAAAGAAGCTCCAAAGGTGTACCATGGTCAGGATGAACTTATGGATTTATCCTCATGGGAAGTACAAGTTAAAAGACTGCTTCTTGATAAAAAGTGTCAGAGGGAAGTAAACAAAGAACATCCAGGGGTAAATTTGAACCTAGGTGTTATGTCTGTTGGAAGAAGGGGATATTAAAAAATTGTCCTGTGAAGAAAAATAAACCGGGAAACTCTTAAGAGGTAACGGATTTCAATGACAGACGGAACCATCGCGGACAGGAAAATTGCCAAAGGGGATTTGACGCATCCAGAACTTTGGGAGTAACACTACAATGAGTAATAATGTTAATGTTGATAATACGTTAGCAAACTTAGATCTGCTAGGTAAATAATCAATATGGTTTTGAGCCAGATTGGGAGATATGCGATTCCGAGAATTAGCAGATACTGGGGATCGGGCGCTCGATCTTATGTTATAGATGAAGAGCTATGGAGGAGAACAAATACTTGCAAGGACCTGGAAGAGGCGGATATTGTAGTGGGTTCGGTGGGTGATACCAGGGTACATGTTATAGGTATTACCACTGAGCCGGTAGAAGTCATGGTTGAGAATATGGAAGAACCATGGAGAATGAGGCCTTTAGTAGTTCGTGAGCTAGGGGTACCATTCATCTTATCACTGAAGTCAATGAGAGAGCTGTCCACATCATTGGAAACTAGGTGATGAAATCATTGCTAAAGTCAGACTGCATGGGGAAGAGATTCGGTTAACAGAATATCTTGGATCTGATGAGGCAATGGATCTTGTCTCCACTTTGATGTTAATTGATAGTGAAGAAGTTGTTGATGTAATTGTCACGGAGGAGGTTATTATTCCTTAGGAAAAAAAACCAGTGACAATTGAAGCTAATGCACAAGGATACAATGTAACTGGTATTGTATGGTTTTCAGCAACTGAGGAAGATTGGAATATTAATCTTGAATTAACAAAAGTGAGGAGGACAAGGCGAGGGAATAGTCGGGTATCATTGGTCATTTCGGCTATGGGAAAACAACCTCGGTGAATAGTCTCTGGAAGAAAATTGGGAAATATTTGGAAATTGAAGCAATTCGCACAAAGTCATGAATATATGATTGTTTCGATTGGGATGGAGAAAATCTGCGCTCCATCTGAAGAATTTAATAGAAAGTTATACCCTTATATCAATTTTGAACTAGCTAGAGAGAAGTTATTCCAGTACATAGGGAATTCTATGAAAAGAATATCTAGTGAAGTGGAGAAGAATAAAAAAGAAATTGATGATATGTTTGGGGGTAGAGTTAGTAAAAATGATTATTTGAGCGGTAATGAACGTAAACTAGTAGAAGAATTAATGTATAGATTTTATGGTATTTTATCTAAAATCTCCTACAATATAGTCCGTACTAAAGTATTGGACGGTTAATACTAGTATTAATAAAGCGGTGAAGGCGAAGGTTAAACACATGAATCCAGCTGTGAAAGAAAGTATGGAAAATTAACTTCGACAGTGGATTGATGAAGGAGTTATTAAACCGACTATAAGTGAGAGGGGATCAGTTTTTACTCCTCGGGAAAAAGAAGAAGGAGCCTGGAGATTTGCTACAGATTATCGAGATTTAAGATGCATTATTAAATCTGATGTATATCTTATAGCATGGAATTGTTAACAGATCCTCGGATAAGTAAAGCAAAGTACTTTGTTTCAGTGGACATAGCTGGAGGTTACTTTGCTGTTCCTGTGAAAGAAGAGGATCAGGACAAGTTAACAATTGTCTCCCCATATGTCACTTATGAATTTCTTCGGATGCCTTTTGGACCAAAGAATGTGTGTGGTACATATGCACATATAATGCGTCAAGTATATGGTTCACAAATATACCGGCGAGGATTCCTCGGATTCTTTGATGACAATCCCATCTTAGGATGTACGTTCATGCAAACACTAAGTAGATTTGCTTAATTTTGCTCAGGACTGAGAAGGCCAATCTCAGGGTTAAGGCGGGTAAGACAAAATAGTTTACGCATATGATTAATTGGTTAGGACACGAATTAAGGGGAGGACATGTTGCTTTGGCTGATAGGTTAATTGATGCTGTTCAACAATGGCCCGTTCCTGTTATTAAAAAGGGTCTCCAAACCTTTTTAGGCAAGACCTCTTAGTATCGGAATTTCATATCATCGTATGCAAAAATATCCGAACCAATTGTAAAGCTTCTCCGTGAAGATGTAGAATGGCAATGGAATGAAAAAACAAGAAGAAGCATTCAAGAAGTTGAAGGAGAAAATACAAGTAAAGACTGTATAAGTTACTCATGAAAGAATTTATCTTGGAAACAGATGCTTTGAATTTTGCCATTGGAGCCGTGTTAACGCAGGTAGGGGATGATGGTAAAGAACATCCTATTGCGTACGGAAGTAAATCCCTTAATCAGTCAGAGAAAATATTCTGTGACACAAAAAAGAGTTATTAGCAGCAGTTAAATTTATTGATCATTTTAAATAATTTTAATTAATGGGTAGGAAATTTGAAATCAGGACGAATCATGAACGGTTACAGTAGTTTATGAAGTCGGTGGCTCTTACTGGAATATTACTCATATGGAAGAACGGCTTATGGAATTCGAATTTGAAATAAAGTGTAAGTCGGGGAAGAAGAATCAAACCATGGAGAAAGTGTAATTGAAGAGAAGAAAGAGCCAAATGAATATGATTTCAAGATAATGGAAGCCATTGGCAAACCCATTAAAAGTGTTGCTGCAGTCACAACTCAGGGTAAGCAGAAGGAACTTGATCAGGTAAAAGATAGATCAAGGTAATAGAAAATGAAATGACTGAGGTAATAAAGGGGATGAAATAAACAATTCGACATAAGGTTTTACACAGGTTAATTTTTATAAAGAACAGTGTAAATATAAATTTGTCAAATTTATTAGGTGCTCGCTAATTCAAAATGAAAAGGTTGAATCAATTCGTTAAAACATAAAGATAAACTGTCTCAAGATGATAAAACTTATCCCAAAATATACGATCAATTTCATGTAATTGATGGTAAAATGTATATGATAGATAAGGAAGGAATGAGATAAGTATGTGACGAATTGGGAGTTATTAAAACAAAAAAACTCAGGTTATAAACCTCATACTAACCCGGTTGAAAAATTGAACAAGGATATTGGTCGATCTATTAGAACATTAATGGTACAAGAAATATCCCAGATAAGAAGTGGCATAAATGCCTGGTTGGAACTTTAGCTCCTGAAAAGTTCATGATAGTACCGAGGTTAGGGTATTCTCGTTTCTTTGTAACTGGGACACATACAGTTATACCTGCAGTGCAATTAGATTATAATATGCAAAAATGCACCTTAATCAGTTCATCAATTAGTAACAACAGTTAATGATGCGTTGGAAAAAGTTAGAGTACAGCAGTTCGACAATCAATTGAAGAAAGGAAATGCTTTTTATAAGAAGGTTGTCCAACAGGTAATATATGTTGGTGATGGAGTCTTTTTGTGGAAACAACAAACAGACACTAATCGTAAGAGAAATGAACCTTCGGACTCTAGGTTAACGGAAGAAGATGAATATCAAGAAAAAGTTTTTCCATATTAAACATATGCATTTCCGGACTCTCCGTTGGATAATTCCAAGTCAAATCCTGATAATTCAATTCCAGAGATTTCTATACCTTTAGTATCTAAAAATATAGAAGATCTCTAAAAAAAAAAAGGGGATGAAGAGGGAGTGGAGAGTAAAGTTACAGGAGATGTAGGTCATATGGAAGAAGAAGAAGAAAAGCTTGATGATGCAAAAGAGCAGGGGGAAAAGAAATAGAAAAAGAGAGCCAGAGCGAGGGAAATACACTTAATGTAATGGGATACAAGTATCCGTCAATAAAGCAATGGCTGAAACTACAAGCAAGTCAAAGAAATTAATAGGTGCTGCCTTTGACGAGTTAGCAGCGTTGGTTGATAGCAAAACACGCCCAAAGAAGCTTAAGAGAAAACCATCTGGGCTCAAGTACTGGAAATAGTGAGCGAGAAATAATGGATGGAGAAGAGGGGGAATCAAGACCTCTTAGGGAATTTCCACAAGCAGAAAATGAAGAGGGCAGGAAAAATGTTTTGCTGGAAAATAAATAAGGAAGTAGCTAATTTAATTGGGAATTAAAACTTAAAAGTGTGACAATTAAAGGAAATAAAGTTACTTGGAAAACTTGTCTTAGTGTTGTCAATTCTTCAAGTATTTCGGGAAAAATAACAAGAAATGATTGGAGTGTGAAGATCATGTGGAATTGATAGAAGTTAGAACGGGACTCCCATTGGTAAAATAAATGGAGGACTAACGTCCCTTCTGGAGCAAATGGTGCAACAGCAAAAGATTTGGAGATTGCACGGATGCTAAAAGCACTGATTAATAACATACTCTAAAATGAAGAATTGTGAATATCCGGATTCATCAGGATGAATTGGTGATGCTAAGTGGATATGGAAACACAAGGAACCAAAGACAAGTGGTATAGTAAAACACGCCCAAAGAAGCTGAAGAGGAAACCATCTGGACTCAAGTACTGGAAATAGTGAGTGAGAAATAATGGATGGAGAAGAGGGGGAATCAACACCTCTTGGGGAATTTCCACAAGCAGAAAATGAAGAGGGCAGGAAAAATGTTTTGCTGGAAAATAAATAAAGAAGTAGCTAATTTAATTGGGAATTAAAACTTAAAAGTGTAACAATTAAAGGAAAGGAAGTTACTTGGAATACTTGTCTTTGTGTTGTCAATTCTTCAAGTATTTCGGGAAAAATAACAAGAAATGGTTGGAGTGTGAAGATCAAGTGGAATTGATAGAAGTTAGAATGGGACTCCCATTGGTAAAATAAATGGAGGACTAACGTCCCTTCTGGAGCAAATGGTGCAACAGCAAAAGATTTGGAGATTGCACGGATGCTAAAAGCACTGATTAATAACATACTCTAAAATGAAGAATTGTGAATATCCGGATTCATCAGGATGAATTGGTGATGCTAAGTGGATATGGAAACACAAGGAACAAAAGACAAGTGGTCATAGGCCTCGGACTATAGAGAGGCTGGATGCTGAAAAGATTGTTGACTAAGTTTTCTCGGTAGAAATTCAAGGTATGAATGATAAATATGAGATGCCTTTATACAAGGAGAAGCAAAACTTAGAACAATCCTGTATGCAATCAGGAACTTGGCGATGAAGTATGATTCTATGTTAATGTCACAATAATGATTCACAATCACTTGGAAGAAGTGGAGCGAGTTGAAACAATGAAAATGGTGTTGACGTCGATATCTGAACGGGTAAACAAACGGATCAGAGGGATACAATATGGTATCACGGGAAGATTGACACTGGGCTTGTTAGCAATTCGGGATGTGAAAAGTATTATGGACATGGTAAAGCATAGAAATCATGGTGGATCAATTAGTCCAGTTGAGAGTGAGAGTATTGGTAATTTTTACTCTCTGCCGGTCCAACTGGAGAAGACAGAAAACCTCTATAAGTTGTAAAAGTATAGGGAACTACCTATGACAATTGATGAAGGGGTAAGAATGTATTAATGGTTACCAGAGGGTAAATATTTGGTGATTAATAACATTCGAGGAAATTAATCCATGAAGACTTCAAGGCTGTCAAGGGGCTATGTGAAAGAATGTTACATAGGGTTAACGATGTGTTTGTGTCTCTAATCAACAATGGTAAAGTTTGTTGAGGTACAAAAGGCACAAAGGATCAAAGCATCGTGTTCAAGTACTTCGGGGAAGACAACGAAAAGTCAAGAAGTGCTTGGTCGTGGACAATGGATGGTAACATTGCAGTACAATTGCAATGTTAGGATAGATGTATTGAGAAGGACTAGTGACGAGCAAGATGAAAGTGAGAATTGTGGAAACAATGATTCTGGATGAGGTGGAAGACATCGTTACGGATTTAGATCTCAGGAAAAATTGGATGTATGGGGATAAACTGAAAGTGATGGCGAATCTTCTCGATCAACGGAAAATTGATTCTTCGGTGTTTTGCTCTGTAAGGTACGAGCTAAGAGGGCTGTACAAGAGTAAGACCGATAATCCTGGGGACCGTAAGAAAGAAAAGACGAGGTCGTCTTTTTCCCAAGGGAAGGGCATCTATAGTATCATCGGATTTACTATTATAAATATATATATATATATATGTGATGACCTTGTACAGATTCTGGAATCAGTTGTTTTGTTATAGGATACCATGTGCAAGTATCGTTTAACGTTGTTGATTTGTTGTAGTATATATATGTATGATTTATGATGTAAAGGGGCCGGTTGAGTGTTAGGTTATATGGCCATTTCAACATGTCAATTAGCACATGTCTAGAAAGATCTAGAAAGAATAAGCAAGCTAGTACTCAACCCAAACCGTATAAATATAGAGCGCATTGTCCGCACCAGGGATCAGTATTATTCGAACTTCAATTGGGGAATACAATTGTAAGGAACTGTTCGTAAATATACGGAATTGTATATAATACACAATGAGTCTTATTTACCCAAACTGATTAACAACTAAATCAAGGTAAGCCCCGATCACATTTACACATACTTGCGTAAGACATCTCCCTCGTAATTATATCCTTAGAAGGAATACTTTTTTAAATATCAACTCTCACAAAATCCTTATAAACTTTATAAATTAACTTTGTAGTGGCTTTCCACGATTGCATTCGCTTGAATGAAAGGACACTACAGTACATATAATACCAGATAATATGCATTTAAAATCCCAAGTTATTTTATTTATAATGCATTTATTTGTAGTGTTTTCTCGCTTATAACCGTTCTAAAGTTGTTTTAGAGTTAAAGTACATAATATTATGTAATATTTTTATAAGTTTTTTCATTCAAATATCAATGACAAACATATATAAAAATAATCATTTAGAAACTGGGGATGCATTGCTGTACAAGTGAAGAGTTTGAAATAAGAAACACTGCGCTATTAAATATCATATACAAATCAAATATTACATAGTATTTCATTTTCTCTTCCCACTAAACACTGTTGTTACGTCATCAGTATATTAAAGTTGTTACGTTTGTTATTCTTATTTGTACATTCAATCTCAATAGCATATATGTGAAGACCTCTATGTATTATCCACACAATAGTGTCAAAGAAGGATCTCTTTGTACGGCATCTTTTTGCAAGAGGTTCAAAGTAGGTTTTATCCTCGTAATAAGATGTAATGAGGACAGCATAGAAAGTATAATTCCATATTTAGAGGGTTTTTTATGATATTTAAAATAACTGTCTATTTCAATGGCTCTCAAACTTTTTCACTTTATGAATTAAACAATTTTGCAATGGATTTTCTCTCCAAAAACCACTAAAACTTCAAAAGTTATACTAATACTAATTAGATAAAATATAAATTAAAATAAGACATGTATATTATTTTATTTATTACAGAGCTGGTCATGACCTTCCGTTTGACAACTAGCTCGCTGCCCTTTGGATATGGTGTACATATGTATATAAAAGAATAAGTAATATTTAAAGTCAATATAATATAACGCATTTTAATAAGTTCTTTTTAATCGTTCATTTTATGAATTTTGAAATTAATTAATTTTGAAAAGGGATTTTAACCTTTCCCATATTTAAAGACTGAATTTGAATCCGGCTAGATGATTTTTCTTTTTTAGTACTTTTATTTAAAATTTTATCAGAATTGAAGAAACTTGTTAATACTGTATTTAAATAAGGGATGAACTAAATAGGAAATCGTCCTTGTTGACTTGAAGATCAATTTACATACATAATACATCACTGATAATTACACTCGTCAACAGTCGAAAATTCTAAGGGGTATAAGTGTATTAAAAGTGACTCGGTTTTGCACACTGATTTCAAATCTGTATTATTATTTATTTTTTTTGAGAGTACGACGGTTTTCGAGAAATCAGACCCTACTTTTTTAGCTTATTTGGCCCATTTTCCAAATTCAACTTCAATTAAAGCCTAGAAGGATACTCATTTTGTGCATTAAAAAATAATAATTTGCTAGTGTATTTAATGCAAATTACATTACGTATCTTTGTTTTGATCTAAGGAAAATTCTAAAGGCATAGGTGGTGGAAGTAGGCCTAAAGTCAGCTAAATTGTTTGTACTTAAATAACTAGTTAAATATTACATAAAATGGATTAATAAGGAATGTATTCAAGAGTTGAGATCCACAGCTTTTAAACGAGATGTTAAACGCCCGATAAGACTCCTTAATCAAGAAGAAATCGTCCATGTAAATTCAATTTCGAGCAAAATACTGAATGATAATGATAATTACACTCGTCAAGAGTAAAAAAAAAAAGAAGTTCATTCAATTTCGTGCAAAAGTACGCTAGAAATCTAAGACTTACGGTAGAGCTACAAAAGTAGTAGTGCCCAGAAGGATTACGAAATCAGTTGAAATCCTTTGGCGCGCTACTAATTCAGTTCATTGATGTTGTTTTTTAGTAGCTCTACCATGAGTCATTGATTTCTAGCAAATTTTTGCTGTAAATTGAATGAAAACGAATTTTTTTGACTGTTGACCAGTGTAATTATCCTTATCCATGAATAGGTACTTTGTGAGAGATACCAGGGACAACTATTACAACAGCCCTTTTTTTTAAAAAAAATCAAAAAGCTATGGGTCATCAATATGTTGAGAATTAACTTTTGGTCAACTCTTCCTTTAGATATTTGTTAAAAACCGGATTTGAAGTGATTGTAATTTTTTTAAGGAACACTATTTTTGTAATTTGTAAGTGAGTCCATTTTTTACCATTGTTTTCCCTGATTATCATTTCATTTGTTCATGCCTAATTATCATCTAAGTATGACATAAATTAGGCAAACTTATGAACAAAATCATTTGAATGTTGTGAAGGGGGAAAAAAAGCATTTGAAAATAGAGGCGCAGCGTTGTACTGCAGATCAACATTTGGTCTTAATTTTAATAATGATTAATATCTATATTTATGATTTTATTGATTTACTTTTCAAAAAAAATCTATGTTCTCATGCATTTGAATTATATAGAAATTGACAAAATGTATGCATAAACCTACATACCTATAAATAGACTTACAGTTATACCTTGGATTACGAACACATATGTGTCAAGTTAATAAGAAACCAAGTTTATCTGGTATATTTTAAAAATGAATAAGAACTACTTTCATATTCTTGAAGACATTCTATGTTGTTTGTATTAATAGTATGTATATTTCGATTAATTAAATAATGACTCCACCAATAATTGCAGCTGTATTATAGGAAAAAACCAACTCCCACTAAATAAATCTCCTGGGGTATGAAAAAGATGGACGTTCTTTAAGGGACCCTATCGGCTCCATGTGCAGTTGAAAGATTTATCTGATTGTTCTATTAAATAGACAACTATCCTTGGTTTCTTGATATAAAATGACATTTTAGCAATAACCCTGCACGATAGGTCTTAAAAATGACTCCGAAATATTTGGCTGTTATATTTATGAAGACAAAAAACTGTAAAGTGGATTTTCTCCTTTTCAATATTTGAAAACAAACTTGCTTTCTTGTTGACTTGATGTATATGTCTATATATTTACCAAAAGAAGAAGTGTTTGTAATTTCGACCAAAATATACCATGTGTATTTTTATGTTATATATAATATTATTATATGTATACTCATTGTCTTTCTCAACCTTTATTTCTCCAAAGAAAAAAAAGATACAAAATCAGTTGTCAGTTTTGAACCAGTTCTCTCCAACTATTCTTGAAGAACAGTAAGGAATTGCTTTCTCTTTTGCAATAACTTATTCTATATAGATCAACCAATGATTGTTGTTCAAAACACATTAATAAGAGACAAGAAAAACAGAAATTCGACAGCTGAAAAAAATAAGATGGACTTGTTGACGTTATGGAAAGGATACCAGTATGTCTCTGGTAATGATCAACACTAGTGATGTCACAGATTTTGGGCTTGACTTAGTTCTCAAATCGTCAAAATGAGACTGCAACAAATTTGGAATTTCCTTTTTTATAGAATGAGTAATGATTCCCCTATGGTACTTAGTTTCAAGACTCAGACACCAGATATATTAAACATGATGAAACAAGTATTGTGTTTTGTGTATCTTGGTACCACAAACTTTATTCATATTATTTTTTTTTCCTTCAACACTCCAGCAAATTAAAATACATCTTCAGAACAAATAACTTATAAAAAAGAGTTCATCGAAACTTTAATGCAAAGCAGGTTCAAATTATTATTTTTTTATAAAAACCGGCCACACATTAAAAATAACCACTTAACACGGATTTATCTTTATTTTTTTAACCAATTATATCATATCGAGTGTGGGTTTTAGTGCATTTATGTAGCATAATAAAAACTTTAGCGGTTAAGTAATTTACTTCGTTTTGGTAGGGACTAATGTAAATAAAAATAAATGACGATATTTTTAATTAACTCCATACCCAAAGAGTAAAATCTTTGCTAATTGATCTTTATACTCTTTTGTGACATCAGACTCTGACAAAAAGTGCTTCCCTAAAGTTTTTGCAGAGGAATGAAAATGTATTCTCAAGTGTCTTTCCATGGCTAATTCAGTAAGTAGTGAGAATATTTATAAGAATCTTATATCGGAATTAGTACAACAGTAAATTGAATTGATTGTTGAAGAGGGCTTTAAAATTTTTTTTTTTGTAGGAGTTGCGTCCCTGAACTGTACTGGCAGATTCGATAAACATTGTTAGCTTGGAGGTTTATGAGCACAAAGTTAGGGCATATGCTGGTGACGTGACGGTATTCTATTCGGGGAAGCGAAATAAATTTCATCAGTCTGTAAAAACTACAATACAGATATGTATCAAGTCAACAAGAAATCGAGTTTATCTGAAATACTTCAAAAATAAGTTAGAACTGTACTCATATTCTTGTTGAAGACATTCTCTTTCATTTGTATTAATAGGCTATTTCGATGAATTTAATAATGACTCCAATAATTGCAACTGTAAAAAACCAACTATCACTAAATAAATCTCTGGGGTTATGAAAAAGATGGACGTTCTTTAAGGGACCATATCGGCTCCATGTGCAGTTGCAACATTTATCCGATTTTTCTATTAGATAGACAACTATCCTTGGTTTCTCGATATAAAGTGACATTTTAGCAATAACCCCGCGCGATAGGTCTTAATATGACTCCTAAATATTTGTCCGTTATATTTATGAAGACAAAAAACTGTAAAGTGGATTTTCTCCTTTTCAATATTTGAAAACAAACTTGCTTTCTTGTTGACTTGACACATATCTAAGACACAAATAGAAAGTTCAGGATTGGAAATAAACTTACAGAAGACGAAAGTTCTCTGCAGTTCAATTGATATTTTAATTAGTATGGAAAACGATATTGTTTCTGAAAATAAATGCTGTGAAAGTTCTGCCGTCGTAGACAGATATCTGAGGGAGAATAGATAGCATTTTGAATCGGTGAAAACCAGTGTTGGATAACCTGGAAAAGAAGGATATGTTCAAAAAAAAAAAAAATAACACAGTGGCCTACGTTTACATTCTGTAAAAATATTTTGGTTGTGATGGCTCAAAAGAATTATGGATAGAGGGCTAGCTTGATTGGAAGTTATGAAAAACAAAATTAAAACTAATACCGTTGTTGAAATTAAGGAATTTCTAGGGGAGGGTCTAAAAGAAGTTATAAAGACTTTGAAATCCTTAGGTATTTTTTTTTTATTTTTTAGGAATGGGATTGTCAAATTTAAGTATTGAAATTTGTTTAATGGATTTGCAAGAACCGACAGAGAATATTCAGCATCTCAATTTTGTATCAAGTGCATGAATAAAGAAAATATAATTCATAGGTGAAATCTTCAATAGTAAAGCCAAATTGTCTTTCACTGAAAGTCTGTAGAAGGGGATTATCTTAATAAATATTACATTTCAGAGAAGAGAAATCAGACTGAGAGACACTTTCTTTAATTTTATGAAATAAATAAATAAATAATAGTACCATTTGATGTCGACAATTACATTAAAATGTAATGCATATTACAAATCAATCGTAAGAGAAATTCTTTTATAGATGCAACTCCTACATACTAAATTTTGAATACAATGTTGAGGAATCTGTCCAAAGTCATGGGTCTTCAAAGTTTCAATTATAAAATACATGAAACATACAGGCACATATTTATGTATGTAAGTACATACATTAATCGATTACATGGTGTTAGCTAGGCCTACACTTGTGCATACAAACATGCCATTTTAAAACCAATTGATAAAATAACAACGTTTTTGTTTGTTTTCTTCACTTTCTGCTGTGACTGGTGAATTACATAATAAAGGAAAAAATCCTCTTATTTAGAATTTCATTAAATAATTTTGTATGTGGTGTTCAACATAGTGATTTTCCTGAGATTTTCGACATATATTTTCCGGGTTTTTTTTGGTTAAAATTTCAAAGCTCTCAATGTAACATAAATACCGAAAGTCTCCTTTGAGATTGTTTCCCTCTATTTTTGAAGTAACAAATTATGACCAAGAATATTTCCTATAAAATTCTGTTGGAAAACTATCTTGTCTTGGAGATTTAGTTTCCTTGTTTTGTTTTGTGACTTATTTGCATTCACTACACTCGTATACACCCTGATATAGTTATATCATCATTTGGCATAACCTCATGTCTTCATCAAAAAATATGTCAATAATAATTTTTTCTGGGTATTTGATTTGATTCCAAATTTTGAATGAGTCTGCCCCCCCCCCTTCTCCGTCTTATATTGTAAGTTCAAAGTTGCAGCCAGGAGACAAATCTGAAATTTTACGCATTGCAAACCGTTTCACGAAAATAGAGCTAGAATTAAAACTAGAAATCCAAAGTTACTTTAAGACCCCCAAAATCTGTGATAGAGCCATGCAAAACGTCATGCCAGAACCACTGGCATCACTTCTAATCAACATAATAATTAGTTAAGGATTATTTTTATCCAAGAGTGAGGTTTTGTATTACTTCCATTGAGTGGCTAAAGGAAGTAAACTTGCAGGCTCCCACTCCCTCACCCCCTTGGCCTCTCTTGTGAGCCAGCCCCTAGCTTCCTCACAGGGTCCAATACTCCTCGTAGTCGAATGGAAATTCACAATAATGCCATATTTTGTACATACTACAGTACAGCTATCAACATGGATATGAAAAGTATAATAGAGTGAGAGAATGTCATGAAATTATATAATTCTCTTGCCTTTCTTTACGAATGGCTCTAATGCAATTTGCATTTTTTTTTATTCTTGTTCTTTATAAATGAATTGTTTTGACATTTTTTTTATTACTTTCATTAAGAACAGATGTACATACATACATACATATACCTCTATCCATGTAACTACATTTGTATATTGCACATATAAAATATACTTTATATAAGAGTACAAATATGATATTTATTTATTTGTTTTAGAGGCAAGAGCTCCTTCTTCTTCTTCTTCTATCATTGCGTGACTTTTTGTGATTGTGTGTATTTTAAAATAATAAATTAAAAGTGTATTTTATCTTTATTTTTATCTTTTTTAAAAAGGGGCCTTCATTTAACAATATATATAATATATAATTTTATAGTCGATAGGGAAGTCTTCTACTTGAAGAAAGAGTTTATGCACTTTTGTACCCAAATCATGAGAGCTAGTCTGAGACGAAACTGAACTCAAATGAGTGAAAGCCTGAGATCATAGGAGTCAAATCTTTAGTAGAGCCCTAAACACAATTCCATAGAGTTAAAGCACATCTTTGGATATAATTGATGATTCTCCTTGCACCCCTCGCAGAGACTTCAGAGGATACCTTGCCTCTCGTAAGGAATCTGGAGAAAAGAGCTACAATCTCTTGTGAATCTGCTATTGAAGGAATCATTCATGGGATTGCAGACATTATTTCAGGACACCAATTACATTCTATTCCTTCCTGAGACGGAGTCAGAAGCTCAGAAAGATTCCCTATACATTATTGCGGTTCTTTCTTCACCGCCCCATGAGGGATGGTTTTCTTTTTTCTTGTTTATTTTTTCAGTGTTTGTTGTTCTCTCTCTCTCTCTCTCTCTCTCTCTATGAGAGAGTGGTCCTTTTTTCATGCAAAATTATGGGACCCTTTAGATAGAAGAATGTCGTCGATGGACTGCAGATGATGTGTCCTTCTTTTTCACTAGGATCTGAATTGAATAATCTTAGAGTTCTGAAGTAGCATTTAACTCATTCAAACCGATTTTGCTATTCCCTAAATGGTGTAAAAAAGGAACTGTCTGACAATAATGAGGGTGATTTTATCTACTAACTATTCTATCAAACTTTTTTCTAATTTTGTTGGTGTAAGACATTTTTCAGGCAGTAGGCAAGCAATTTTGGTTCCTTTTTTTTTCTTCGATATCGTACAATTCTCTTCTATGAGCTAACTTTGGTGTTGCTTTGAAGAGATGAATCGAGTAAAAAATTGTGAAGGGAGTTCCCTTTCGATGCTGGTCCGTTGAAAAAATATTCATTGAGATAAATATGGTTTGTGGGTTGATTAAATATCATGCTATGAAAACTTATCATCACGTAGAGAACTATCTTCTTCACTTCATCGTGTTTGCTCTCGAACCAATGATGTTACAGAAAAAAGACGATAAAGTGACCATCATTCAAGTATTTTGGGAGATGAGAAATCACAAATGTCTCATGAGCTAAAGTTCTGTAGTATGTTAAAGAAGTTGTCTTGAGAACCGCTGATGAATATCTTCTATCTCCAAGAGCCAAATTGCCTTACTCAATTGCAGATTTCAACTCATCTTTTCTTTTTTTTTCTTTAGAAATAACTTCCTTTTTAATTTTTTATTCCAAGTTATTCAATGGCTCTCTTATCAGAATTCTTCTTTGTTCACTTCAATGCTTTTCAAAAGAAAGAAATTGTTAAGAATTTGCAAAGACTCGGTAAGTATTCCATCTTTCTTAATAAAGTGCTTAAAATGATGAGCAGGTACTTTGAAACCATGGGGAAAAGTTTGATCTTCTTTGCTTGTGATTCCTCTTTCCCCCCAAGGAATGAAGTCTCACTGTCACGAGTCATTTTTGGGGGGTTCCATTTGAAGGACCAATTTGATGAGAAATGTTCCACCGTGAAAAGAAGAGGGTGAGAATGTAATTGTCAAATGGACTATTTCATTTGAGCCATCAAATGAAATTAAGTGAATTTAAAGGAAACAAATACAATATGTGAAAAGTGATGGTGACCGGCTGATTACCTTTTAATGAGGAGTTGAAATTTTACCAGTATTAAAAAAAAGTTTTACCATTCAATTTTTGCCTTTTTCTCTCCTTCTCAAGACGATAAGTGCCTTTGGATCATGATGATTTTCTTGAGATTGACGGTGTAGGAGTAGAAAGGCAGGAAGGTAAGATCGGGTTGGGTTAATGGAAGGAAGAACATCTTCTTTTTACCGAAGGTTTTTAACTTTTCCATCTTTCTCCTTCATTAGTGAAGAAATCATAGGTCTGAAAACGAAGGAAACAGACAACTGCTACTTTTTTTCGATAATTATCTTCATAATTCAAACTTTTTTGATGGCATTAGTCAGTCAGGAATAAGGTGAATTGAAACTTAGAGGTATTTTTTCTCCCCAGGACTATCCACTACGCAACCAGGGGTCAGAGAGTCTCATGATATTGTAAATTATTTACTTAATATGGTATTTCAAAATAGTTTAATTGTTTTTTTATTCAGAAAGTTACTGGCAAAGGAATTTTTAACATCATAATGTTAGAACTTGTAGTCAACTATTATAGAAAAGAAGACATTTGTAGCTTTTTTCTTCTACAACACACGAGGAATGAGAGAAAAATACGGACAATTCCAGAGAAATTGCATTTTTTGTAAATTTTATATAAAATATTTAGCTGATAAGAGCAAATTAGCAAATTTTCTGCCGATTCTTATGCGCAATATAGATTTGTATTAATTAAAAACAACCTAAACTCTAAATTGATTTATTACTGCGAACAAAAGCCTATCCTGGAAACCCTACTAAAAAAATCATTGAAATATTCTTCCACTTTAATCAAAACCCTTAATAAAAAGGGGGACTTCTACGCTTCACTTTCTCAAGATTAGATGATTTTACATGAAATATACAATCTTAATTGAAATTAATATAAAAAAAGGGCATAAGAATAAGGCTCTTTCAACGTGAGCTACCAAAAAAATTCCTATTAAATGTATTCATAAAATCTTATTTGAAAACAAAATTTGGTACAAAAAAAATTAATTAGAGATTCTTAATTACTGTGTCAAGAATTAATTAATATGCTTTGACTATAAAAAAATATTGTATAATCAAAATATCAGATATTAAAAAGTACACCTTTTAAAGTTCACAAAAAAAAAGAAATTGCTGTCATTTTTATAATAGGAGAGCAATGTCTAAAATGCTTTTCTACTATTAGCCTCAAGGAGATATCTGTCGAGAAGAAGGCTGCCTTCCGTCCTGTGCCCCAATGAAGAAAAAAAGCCCCAATTTTTTTTTTTTTTTACAAACCATGGTGTGAAGTGTCATTTTTGACATTGCTAAAAATGTTAAATAACTGTCTTTTCTTCATTTATACATCAACTCAGTGCAATTATTTATTGAGAATAATTTATTTTATAACATCCTCCTACTACATACATGGGTGAAACTGAGTCTGACCCTCTAAAAGATTCAATTAGTAGCGAGCGTAGTTCCCCATTTTTAGACCTGAGATGGGGAACCTATTTAGATACTATAAATAAAGTTTTCTATTCTTTTAAAAGGTTTTCGGATCTGAAGCTCCCATCTCCAATCCGAAATTGAATCCATGTCTGTATTTCCCTTGGAAAAATAAAATTATTCATACAAATTCAATCAAAGATAAGCTTTAATGTTAAGGAAAGAGATTGATCATGCCCTTGATAATAGTGACTATAACCTGATTTGAAAATGGTAGGGGATAGTCAAAGACCAAATTTTACAAAATTAAAATTTAACTATGACTGAAGCAAAAAATAAATAGCAATTTATTTATTGAGAATTGTCATACAGACTTTTAAGAACAGATCACTGAAGAAAAAAAAACCCCAAATGGTTTACACTATGTATATACCCAAAAAATTTGTACTTGTTCACATGCTCTCTTCCTTCAAAACCAATAAGAAGCAGCAAATAAACATTCTGAAGCTTCCACCTTGTTTGCAACATACCTAACATATATATATATATATATATATTAGTCCCTTCATGTTTGTGTTCTACAGCTGGTATATTTTTACGTAATTCCAAATTTGAATCTATTCATAATAATATACTCCTGAGAAATACGTACTTGGCTCTGAGATAGATATTTTTAAAAAAATCAAAAATGAAGACCCTCTTTCAATATTTCTGTTCAACTGTCAAGAATGTCTTGCTTCAAGTCGGATCATGATAATCTTCAAGTAGAAGATCATAGGAGTTTTATATGTAAATAAGCAAGAAATTTCGAAAATATATCATATATCTCTAGTCTGATTTAGTTATAATATGGAACTAATATTCAAGAATCTTTAATATAATTAAATAATAATGAATATTTATTTAATACCAATATGATACGTGAATTGCCTTCAACGAGATTAAATTACATTAAATACCTATTTAAATTTTGGGCTCAAAGATTTATTTCTACATAATTTATTGAATTATTTTTGCCTCATAATCTATGTATTATATATAATATATAAATGCTTAATAAAAAGGCTTATTTATTTATCAACGGTGCAGATTAGGAATATGGTTATCTAGGTCATTTTCGAATCGAAACAATTGGTACCGGTGTTTCCTTTACCCGAAATTTACCGGACTTTGTGTAAATCTGGCCACAATCAGACCAATGGTTGAAGCATCGGTTGCGGTATTAATCCAATTACATGATGCACCAAGTTCAGAGTAGAAGCTTTTTCAGGTAGAGGGCGAAGACAACACGTACAACGATGTTAAAGTGACGCATGCAGGTGAAGAAGCTCAAAAAAGCCGGAGTATATTACATCTAATAGATACTCAACAAGAAACAAGTTTATTTGAAATATTTCAAAAAATGAGTTTGAACTATTATCATATCTTGAAGCAATTCTCTTTCGTTTGTATTAATAGTATGTATATTTCGATTAATTAAATAATGACTCCACCAATAATTAATTGCAGCTGTATTATAGGAAAAAACCAACTGCCACTAAATAAATCTCTGGGGGTATGAAAAAGATGGACGTTCTTTAAGGGACCCTATCGGCTCCATGTGCAGTTGCAAGATTTATCTGATTGTTCTATTAAATAGACAACTATCCTTGGTTTCTTGATATAAAATGACATTTTAGCAATAACCCTGCACGATAGGTCTTAAAAATGACTCCTAAATATTTGGCTGTTATATTTATGAAGACAAAAAACTTTTAAGTGAATTTTCTCCTTTTCAATATTTGAAAACAAACATGCTTTCTTGTTGACTTGACACATATATTGGTAGGCTTCTATCTCTTGCGTATAAATTGGACACATATCCAATTTTTTATCCCAACTCCGAGCAATTGAGGTGTCCGTTAATTCAGATTTTGTTCTCCTTTTGGCGTTTCTTTAAAAATTTATTTTGTTCAAAAATATTGGCTATGCAACATTAGGTCCTTGCATGAACTTTGAGGTATTTAACTTGAAAAATGAGGTATTTTGCATCTAAGAAGTATTTACTAAATTCATTTATATGTACTTTTTGGACATAAATTAACATGAATTGTCATTTTGCTCTTTTAGACGTATGTATGTTTTGACGAGCAAAGTTGAAGGGACTCAGCAAGTGTATTATATAAAATAATTCTCTGATTGGGAAAAATTGTCAAACTACTGCCGATTTGGAGCTATTCTTTTTTCTTTCTTTTGGGAGATTGCAGAATATATTAAAGCTTACGTCTTAAAATTGTTTATATCCAAATTAAATCTTGGAGAGCAGTTTTCTAGTTTATTTTGTTCACTCGTAACCTCTACTTTCAAAAGGGAAAGAAAAAGTTTGAAGAAAAAAAAACTAGCCTTCTGTATTTTTCTTTTTGCCAACTTTTTAATATTGGGCAGAGTTATTATTTAGATATACTATAATTAAAAGATAAATCTACTAATTTAAAGATCAATAGTTAGTACTTATATAATATTAAAAAAAAAAAAGGGCGCACAATCCTTGATTTGATATGTATGTATATCAAAAATCATAAATAATAATAATATCTTTTGTGAGTTCATAATATCTAGGGTCAGCTGCTTTAAATCAGAAAACTCAACAAATGAAGTATAGCTAGGGGAGAATAGATTGTTGTTTTTTATTTCAAAAAGCTTGTCATGAAATAAACCAAAAACTGTGAAAAGATTTCCATACAAAATAAAGACATTTATTTTTATTTTTTCAAATTCAATATTTTTTCATACAGATTCATTTTTGGTAACTTTAATTTAGACCTTAGCAGACTCTGTAGCTTACCTTATAATAAAAATTCGGTGGGAGCCTTTGCTTTTTTTTTGGAGAAAATGCAACTTGAAGTATTCGAAATTCAATCAAAAATATCTTTTTTAAAAGAGCTTAAGCTTGCATAAAATTAGAAATAAATTTTTAGTGTCCATTTATTATTTTATTATTGCTCAAAATACCAAATATAACAAACCGGGCAAGATATTGTCAATTGTCAAACTTATTTTCAACTCAACAATTGCAATCTATTTTTTTAACTGTATAATTCCATCAAAAATCATTTCCCGAATGAAATTCAGCAGAAAACTATTTCGGCGAAAAATCTGAATAAAAAAATGTATCTACCTTTGATTATGACTCATGGAGCATAAAATTCGGTCAAACTCAACCATCAACTTAAACCTGATGCTCATTAAATTAAGCACCCTTTAAATCGTTTATTGTATTGACGTCATATTTTTAATAATAATATAAATCCTGTATGAACCAAGTATCCTAGGGATGCATAGATCCCAAAATTTTGACGTCCTGTCCAGTCCCTTTCTAAATTCTAAAGGCACTGGACAGGACACAAAAACTGTCCCATTGAATATTTTTAGTTAAATGATGTCACTAATAAATATCATTGAGTTATTGATCAATTTCAGCCATGGAGAACTGAAGTTGTCTATCGTTTCAGCTATATTAATATATTGAAGGTATAAACTATCAAATTTTAATAAGAAAAATAAATACATTAATCAAGTCTAAATTAAGAATAATGGCAAACTATTATTGTTGATGAATTCAATTGGTAAACTGAGGTCATGAACTATAAGGTTACTGATAATGATGAAATATAAAAAGCCCATTCAAAATAGGGTCATTTTTCAATAGGGACGGTAATAAAAACGATTTTAAGTCTCAAAAGATCAATACAACCCTAATATACCTACATCTTAAACGTTTTATTCAATATCATTATCATACAACAACTGCTAATATAATTAGCATGTCTGAATGGAGAGAAATAAATGATTGACTGACATGGAAGTCATCAACAGCAGAGGTAAACTTTAAAAAATAGAAATAAACATCCGTTTATTCACCATTTGAAAACATATTCATCATGAAATGAATTAATAATGACTACTTTTAAAAAAATTAATTAGTAGTAAATAGTTGAGCTTGAAGCAGCTTGGTTGGGAATCATAAAGACTTGGTACATGAGTCAATAATATTCTAATTTATCTACATATTATTTTTTCGGCAGAAATTGTTTTCAGCAAATTGACCCTAGAACACGAATAATTTAATGTTGTTGCAAATAACTAAATCGGAGCAACATAAATGGGAAAGGATTTTATTATTTTTCCATGAATCTAAATTAAATGTGTTTAGTATTGTTGACGAAAGTCCTATCGACAAATGGCTCAAAAAGCTTTTTAAACCCACTTCGTTTTAAATGTTATCTCGAATAAAAGGAAACTGTTATAAAGTCTTATTAAATAAGTAGGAAACTTCATATTTTCTCAAATATTTATATTCAAATAAAATATCTTTTTTATCAAATATCTCAAGAATTTGGATGATTTTCGATACAATCCTTATGAGAGAATTGTGTTTAATGGCACCTACATACATATATTTTTCGTGCATTAAAGTTTCTTTTATTTATTATTATGATATTTTTTACTTTCGTATTCTGAATGCTCAAAGTGAGAATAAATCCTTGTAATTTTAAGGGAAATGATATTCATTATAAATTATAATTATTTGTTCATTTTTTATACATAAAAGTACATGTATAATAATCAATTTCACGGAACATACTTCATATTTGTCAAACACTAAACCTTTGCTCTTAATCTTATATATATATATATATATAATATGAGGAAAGGACTATACAGTCAGTAGGTATAAAATAAATTAGAGTCTATATTTAATTTTTTTAAATCCTTACTTACATACTAATTTGATATATCACTAAGTGCACAATTAGGCTTTTAATGTGACGATGAAAATATCTATTCATTCCTTTTGATAGTAATTTTTGGGACACACCGTCTACAAATAATAATTCATTGAATAAATGCTTAATCGAATCCCTGATATAATATAATAATCATTTGATAGCTATGAATTTGCGTTTATTTCTTCTCAAAGACTGTCTACTCTTGTAGCACGTCGATCTTTTTTTATGCACCCACAACCTCGACTCTCAAAAAGGGAAAGGAAAAAATCTGAAAAACAATATGGTAACCCTTCTGTATTTTGCTTCTTGCCAACATTATAGTATTAGGCAGAGTTATTATTTATATATCCTATACATTGATAAAATTCATCAATGTATAGGATATATAATCAATAGATAGTACTTGTGTAATATTCATTAATTCAAAAAAAGGGCGCGCAATCCTTGATTTAATATATTTCATATATATACCAAAATCATAAATAGTAATAATAATACCGTTTTTGAGTTGATAATAAGTAGAGTCAGCTGCTTTAAATCAGGAGAGTCAACTGATGAAAAGCAGCTTCAGGGAGATTTAGATGGACGATTTCTTCTTGATTAAGGATTTTTATCGGGCCCTTGACATCTTGTTTGAAAGCTGTGAGTCTCAGCTCTTTAATGCATTCCTTATTAATCCATTTCATATAATATTAAAGGAGTTATTTAAGTACAAAGATTTGGCCGACTTTTGGGCATACTCCCATCGCCTATGCCTGCAGAAGTCCCTTTAGGTCAAAGCAAAGACTGGAAATACACTAGCGAATAATACTTTTTTAATGTACAAAATGAGTATCCTTCTAGGCTTAAATTGAATTTGAAGTTGGAAAATGGGCCAAAAAAGCTAAAAAACTAGGGTCTGATTTCTTGAAAAAAAAATACAGATTTGAAATCAGCGTGCAAAACTGAATTACTTATATTTAGGAATGTAAATAATATGCAAATCGGGCTAGTAAGAATCAAAGAAAGAGAAAATCAACCTGGTAACTGATAATTTGATGAATGTTGAGAGGGAAGCAGCTAGAGCTGTCATAACGTTTTACTGAGCTACAAGCTGCTAATGAAGACATCAATAATAAACAATAACATAATGTATGCCATTTATAGATGAGAGGCAGAAAATTGATTGTCAAATTAATGTCAGGAAATTATATATTTTTGACTAATAATAATTATACGAGGACTTGAGCCCTTTTTGTTTACATTTTATTTGCTTTATTAACCTTAATGCATGTATTCCTTGTTGCGAGATCTTTACTATCAGGTAGATGTTCTCCCATCAGTAGTAATAAAGGAAAAATGATAACAGCTTTGAAAAACAAAAAGTACTGCTCGAAGAGCCAACTCCACAAAATCTCACACGCGGCATTTTGCATATTATTTACATTCCTACTTATATTATACTTTTGTCCCTTGGGATTTTTGACTGTTGACCAGTGTAATTATTATATGACAACATTTATATCTTAAAAATAGCTAAATTTAATCAAAGGGGAGAATTTACCGGAGGTTGAGTACCTCTGATCTTGTTAAAGGGGTGAAGAAGTTGCTCAATTGTTTTCAACCCAGTAACCTACTAAATGTTGATGTAACTCAAAGCACTACAATATCCATACATATATAGCAAGAGTCCCTTTGTTCGTTCGTTCGTTTAAACGAGCATCACGATCAGCAATGAGGACTAAGGGGAGGGGCTGGAACTGAGAGTAATTTGAACAAGGAAAGGACATAGTCATCATGTCTCATGGCTAAGTTCATCTACTTATATATTAAGTCTTAAAATCTCATGTTCACTACTTCATGTAGATTCATTTGACTTTTAGAATTGAATTATTGCATTAAATGAATTTAATCTATAATAATCCGTGATATAGACGAATACTCTAAAATTATAGATGATGAATAATTATAATTAACCCTCATAATAAATCCCCTTTAAGATACTTACGTTTTAAAATTTCGAAAGCATTGTTCTTAATATTGACTCATGGAATCTTTACCTTGAAATATGTTGAAAGCCATAATATGTAGGTTTCTCGAAAATTTTACGTACCTACATACATAGAACCAAGCTCTCATAGATAATTTACAGGTTTATATTAGGTACAAATCGAATATTTTTAGTAACTGCTGTTCACTTTTTTTCTTTTCTTTTTTCAAAATCATATAACATATATGGAAAGGACTTGCCAATGAACGATACATTATCATACGTGCAAGCCAGGGGTCATGAGCCTTCACAGACGTACTCTTTTAGAAACAATAATAATTAAATGTTGCGTGGTTAATTATTGTGCCATCAATATGTGACTCATTTTTATATAACTGTTCTGCTAATTTTAAATTGGTTCTGACGCGCCCCTGCGTATTGGAAGGCGGTTTACCGGGAAAAGATTGGTGCACTTATTGAGAAATATACTTGAGATATATATATCTCGCTAAATGACGTCTTTGATTCCCCCTTTTTGCTCTCTTCATTAGCAAAAAATCGTTTGAAAATTTAATCTAGAAAAAAATTGACACCGGACAACGTATGTATGCTTTTTTGATGTAGTGAAATCTGCAGGCAACAACTGATTTAAAACCAAAGGTGGTGAGAGTTTCTTGCCAACTTGAAATGTACATTAGGCTTGTTACTTTGTTATCTTCCTGACAACCGCGCATCAGTTTTGATTCAGTTCAGCAGAGAGAAACCTCTCTCTATAGGAGACAGGGATCACATAAGCTATCTTAGCAAATTTAACCCACTCAGGGTTGATTTTTCAGTGCTTTTTCAGGCTGGTTAATAATTTAACCTATCTCCTCAAATGGGTTAATAGTCTGAAACGACACGTGGAAATTGATTATTTTAATACTATCCAAATAGAACTTAAAGGGATATGTTCACCAGACACTATGACTGAAAGGGTTACAACATACCAGACATCAGGAGATTTTACCGGGCAAAGTTCGATAAATTTCGGCTAATGGAAACACTGGTATGACCATATGATCAATTATTATTATTATTGGATAAGATCTCTATTCACAATCAAGGATTATAAGTTCACTCGATAAGACATTTTATTGATTGATTATCTTTAAATAGCACTTATTACTCCATTAGTTACACACGGTGTGTGCTACACCTTTCCCCTCCAATAATAAATGAATGATATGTGAATAGAAATGTATGCGTTTTCCTCACATTTCTTTATCTCTCTCTCTCTCTCTATCTGAGAATGAAAATGACAATTTTAACTCAACTGATGATGCATTATCAAATTTACATAGTTTTTAATCCATGGAAGAAATATAAATATGCTAAATACTGACATTAAACAGATGACATATATTTACATGGTTAATCAGTTTGAACAAACAAAAATTTGAGACATTTTCAAGTAATGTTATTGAAAATTATTTTTTGTTTCGTTATAAGAACGTATTTATGTTATAATTAATGTTAATTTTATTCTAATTTTGTACATATATATATATTTTTAAGTGGGATACATGTTCATTATTTGATGCAGTTTATGGATTCTTTTATCTCCTATTTTTAAATTTATGATTGTTAAAAATAAGCAAACCTGGTTTAAGAGGTCACTTGCACTACGCGGTCAATTTTAAAGTTTCTCCTTCATTGACCACTTAATACAGGTTAGGTTGTATATTAAATAAAATTTACAACTAGAATTTTGGCAATAAATAATCTTTTAATTCCTCATTTAAAGGGCGATGCCGGATGCATTTCAAGCAGTCTAACAAAGAATGAAAATAAATTATTATTATTATTATTATTATTATTTTAAAAAAGAGTGAGAGTATCAAACGGCGTTTTTCATTCCTTATCATGAAACTGTATATTTTTTTCAGGCAGAACCAAGTCTCTAGTCATGCAGAGTGGCGTTTGCATGAGTCATACAAGCACGTTTCACTACTAGTATGAATAATTTATAAACAAACATCAGTGCATATATTAATTAATTAATAATAATATTTTCCCAATCATTTATACCGAAACAAGAGTGTTTCGACTTAGATGCAAATTTTCGCAAATTTCTAATAAACCCATGATTGCGTCAATAAATAAAATGAACGATGGATTCAATTGCTATAAAAAGGTTTTACCTCTGTATATGGAATTGTACTCCTTCTGTATGTAAATATTTTATGTCCAAATGCCTGACAATTATCATATTGTGGAAGTAGAAAGAGCTAGAAATAAATCAATAAATCGATCGGTTGTTTTTTTTATACTCTCACATTCAAACCATGTTGAACTGTCACACATATAAATAGGTAAACAATGGAATTTTCTAAGTATTATTATCGAGTGATTTTTGCATCCATATAATTAATAAATATGAAGAAAGTTTTATTTTATTTTTTTAAATCTTGACACTTAATGAAATGATCATTTTTCATCAGTTCAACCAATAAAATAAACCTTAAATGCTCAAAATCAAATATTATGAGTCTTTTAGAGGCAATTTCAGTGATAGCATATCAATATTAGACTTGTATAACATTACAATCTTGTCTAATATCCAATATTATATTAGATATTAGACAAGAGATAGAAAACAAATACTCAATTTATAGACCAAATTGTCAATAAAATCATAATTATTATCCACAGAATGTTACTTTTTACTTTATGTAATACTTGAATGAAATGCAAGTCAAGGAATTTTTCATAAGAATCGAATCCAGGATATTAATATAAAAATAAAATTAATTAATTAATTATTTGTATATTAGATATCAACGAGTTTAAAATAATGCATTTCGTTCAATAATAGCTACTTGGTTCAAGTCAATCTACAAGAATCACTCCGAGTTTATACATAATATGACGAGTCGAAGTCAATACTTTTTTTTAATTAAGCATAGCTACATAAATAGTAATTAAGATGTAATATAATACCAGTCTTTTATACAACTAATTAATTAATTAATAAATCATATATTTCCATCCTTTGTAGTATATATATGTATATACATATATATACAATCAACTAGTTTGTAAGTGCATATTGCAAATGATAAAAATACATACACATGATTAATTAATTAATTGCGTAAAAGTAGTATGGAGCATACATCAAGAAAATGAGAAACTCCCCCCCAAGTAACTCTTTTTAATTCATAAATAATAATAACCTAATTATTATAGTTCTTAAGAAGGAATGGGGGCGACTCGATGCCCTAACGTCGCATTGGTGTACATTTAATATTTTTATATTAAAACCCAACATTTCTCTCAAATATAATTTGATTTACTTTAATAAACCCTAATGAAACAAATTGGATTCAGCGGATCTATCGAAGAGACTGTCACAGTGCTATGAACTGACATTACTTACATAATATATAAATAGAAAATTACATTAAAAGGGTCAAATAAACTCGAACGAATCGAATCTGGAGAAAACTCCCAAGTATTTGTTAACAAAAATTTAGTTCACTTTAATTTGAACTTTCCCATAGTTCAAATCTAAATGTCATTGTGTTTTAATGAATATACATACTTAATTTATAATTCGGTCTATCATGAAAAAAAGTTGAATTTTCCCGTTCTAGATCCTACACTCATCTGTAGTAGTAACGTTGGAACCATGGGGGCCATTGGCCTTCCAATTTTTGAAAAATGAGGTTTCGGAATCAAGTCACAAAAATAGTTATGCGAACTATGTATCACAGAATAACAAAACAACTTCATAAGAAATAAATACTAAATACCAACTTGATACATTTCAATCGATCAATGGTTGTATTTTTGCACTATTGAGCACTCGAATAAATGCGAATCATTCTTTAGGTATTAGATAATATAATGGCTTATTAATCATTCATAGGCTTATGGATCTACTATAAATAATATTTGAAACAAATACTAGCCTGATATAACAAGACACACTAAGTATGACCACTTAGTTCCTGAAGTCGCAATAAGACAACAAAAATTCAGTGATCGTCGAGGCTCAGGCCTGGTTACGATATCAAGAGCTATTTCAAGGACCATATCGCTTATTTAAATACTGGATAATCAATTGTATGTATGAATATCAGATTTCACTAAGAAATTTAAGTAATTAATACTTGGTCTTAATTTTTGATAAGCTTAGAAACTAAATAAATTGAAACTAAATTATACGTAACGTAGCACTTTTTAGACGATTCAATTTATAAAAATACCATCACTAAATAAAATTATTAAGTAGCTTGTGCATAGACCCTCATAAGTTGTAATTGAGAAATAAAAAAACTAACTTTAATTGACTAATAATTAATTAGCTAGTCAATCATTTGCTCTGTTGTAAATCGTACTATGATGAATTTATATTCTGAATGAATATAAATACTTAAGTGAAAAGGCAACTCCTCTGAGATATTGATAAAAAGAATATATACAATAATAACGCGAGTAAAATCAATAATTCCATACTAGCTTATAAAAACGTTTATTTCATTTAAATTACATTTTATTGTTTATCAAACCGAGTTTAAACATATAGTTAGTTAGTTATAAATTTAAAAGAGCCACGATAAACTCATCTTAAGCTTATTAGTAACGGCGGCTTCATCTGCCACAAATTTGTATTTCTATTAAATTAGTTATCAACTTTCAAAGGAATAATAAGATACCCTTCTAGAAAATGTAGTTTCCCCCTCTTTAGAATGTATACAAGTTTTTACTCAAGTATCAAACAGAATTTTTTTAAACTTCGTGAATGTGCAATGGAGTGGAGCATTGCTTATTAGAGAAAAGCTTAGCTAACTACAATTTCATTTAAGGAATAAAATAAAATTTTGTACTAACTCATTTAATGTCATCCAAGAAGATCTATTATTGTTTTTCTTCTGTTATGGTGATAATCTTAAGTATTTTGTAACGTTGACTTTCAGGTTATACATACCTCGCTGTATTCAAATCCTGAAGCCATCATTTAAATATTGAAAAATACTTATTTACAAGATCCAACTCATATAATACATAGGATGATCACAAGGTGTGGGATGAGAGCATATAAGGTTCAACATCCCAATTCTGAGTTGAATCACTATTGAGCACCAACACCTTAGTTTCTCACACCATCAAAGGAAAGGATTGCTTGTACCTTTGGAACCAAATAAGGGTGACATTGATGGACAATAATCCAATCGATGAAATCCTCACCAGTCTCATTGGAGAAATTTTTGGACTCAGGATCGTGCATAGTTCAGGGTCAACCATCTAGAAAATAAAAGTTCAGTGGTGTTAATCCTCGCAATGACTTATGACAAGGATTAACTGATGGTCCAACACCTTAACTTTCACCGTAAAAATCAAGGAAAGTAATTTACGACAAAAATGGAGCAGAAACCTTTAGGAAAATAGTTGCTCATTTCCAATTTTCCCTTCTTAAAAAAGAAGTATCAACGTCCAAATAAATTTTCAAATACGTCGGCGTTTTAATAAATTATTTTTTCTTACATTAAGACTTTAATTAAATTTTCTTAAAACTGAGTCTAACATGAAGTATTTAGTGCGTAGTTCATTTCATTTTTAATGTAACAGAAGATATCAATTTTAACTTTATTAATTTGCGCTCCTTAAAACTTGACGATTAAAGAATAAATAGAAGTGTGCACGTAGATTAAATTTAATATCACGGTAGCTGGATCAACAGTCCTCACCTCTTGAGCAGCATCATCTCCGGACTTTGTTCTTTTCAATTAATTTAACTTAATATATTGTTAAATTGCATGACCCATTTGCGCATAAATGAATATTTTCTAAAAAAGCTTTACTCCACAAAAGAAGAAAATCCATTGCAATTGTATGAAGAAATGAATATTTTACAGCCGAAAGCGGCTGATTTACAGTACATGCATATAATGAAAAAAATAAAGGTCTATCTTAGATAAGAGCCATCAAAAAGTAGACGGTAAACGGACGACGACAAAGTAAAATCAGAAAATTGTCCGGTACGAGATGAATTGTTTGAAACAAATAAATCATATATAAATAAGTAAGCTGAAAGGAAAAATGCATTAGTGTACGGCCTTGGGATCCCTCTGATTTGATTTCTCGAATTTGGCTATCAATTTTATTTGAGATCGCTTCATTAAGTTAAGATTTGATGGAAGTAAATAAAGTACAGCAAAATAGAGTAATAATAGTAAAAGAAATTTAATATTCTTTATATTTTTTTTAAGTTTTTCTGAATTTTTTTTAACTTAACATGACATTTGGAAAGGGGTATTTTTTTTATTCACATAAATAAAAAATAGAAACGCAAAAAATAATGAATAATGGGGTACAAATAAAGTAATCTACTTTGTAAGAAAGAAATATTTAAACATGTAAGCGAAGCCCATTTGTTTCTAAATGCAAACGGGGGAAGATTTTTGAGTTAACTAAAAAAGTAAATTTGCCTTAATATGGCTTTTGCCTTTGTCCACGGGCTCCCATACCGCGCCCTCCTCGGGCTTGTCCACCTCGAGCTCCTCCTCGAGGGGTCTTACCTCCAGCAAATCCCGGAGAGCCAGCGTTGTTATATCCACCCCATCCGTATCCTCCCCAACCCCCATAGTAAGGATCTGCACCATAGCCACCATAGCCTGATCCCCAGTAATCACTGTATCCACCCCATGATCCACAGCCACCCCATGGGCCTGCAGCACCACCTCGTCCCCCACGACCACCACCAAGGGACCCTCCCATTCCTCGAATGTCTGGCTTGGGAGTCACTTTCTTGATTTCCAGCTCCGCACCTTTGAGTGTCACTGTTCCCTCCTTCAGGAGCTTCTTGGCGGGCTCTTCCTTTTCGAAGGTGATGAAACAAAAGTTTTTGCGCTCGTTCTTCGTCTTGTCGAAGGGCTGCTCCACGTTGGCCACTGGCCCATACTGAGAGAAATGCGTCTTAATGTCCTCGTCAGAGATCTCGGGCTTCAGCTTCCCAACGTAGACCTTCCCTTGCTTGGCCTGCGCCTTCTTCACAGCAACCTTCTTCGACTTCACAGTATGCTCCGCACTCACGGCCTTCTCCAGACCCTCCAAAGACTTAAAGACCACAAAGGCAAAGCCACGGGATCGACCCGTCTGAGGATCAGTCTTGATATTGATGGACTCGATCTCACCAAAGCTCTGGAAATGTTCCTTGATGTCAGAATCTTTGGCATCCTGGGGCAGTCCACCCACAAATAGCTTTCTGTCGTCCTCGTCATTTGTGGCCTCCACGGAGGTGTCCATCACTTCGGGATTCCCTTCCTCACCTTTCATTCTACTCTCCTAAAGGAAACAAGAACCGTTTAGCATTACACCCCACAGCCCCGCACCCAAGACCCTTCACACTACTTACGCTATTCCACTAAAACTAATCCACAAGCTGGAGAGAGATTTAACACTAAAAAGTTCAGAAACAAGTCGCGACACAACGTTTTGAAACAACCAGTGACCTCCACTCTATGAGTTTAACTGAGGAAGGGAAAATTTAAGAAAGAGAAACAATATGGCGTCCACGTGAACACGTGACCCACGCTCTTTCCCTCTAAACCAATAGAAAACTGTCCCGGAAAAGAGAATTCCTTTCCTTTTTCCCACTACCGCCTCTTCCTTGCAGCTAGCTAGTAAATTGTAATTATAAAATACACAGACTGTAGCTTTGGCTGTTTGTTTAACTTTACTCTTTGCATGCAACCACCATACCTTTCTCTTATATATTAGATAGAGGAAAGTTCATGTCATATTGATATAATAATAATCAGTAACGGCAGGTTATGGAGGAGAGATTCAGCCATCAATCCGGCTTCATTAAATAGTCTCACCGGAAAAAACTCTCCTCTAACAACATATAACATAATATTTGTATTACCTTACTACATAGTTATTTATGAAATATCGATTTTGCCTTTCTCCTATTTTTTTTATTGTTTTTCATACACCCGGCAAATCCTCAGCCCCACCTCCTTCAATTATTTCTTGAATGCCAAACTAGCCTATTCTCATATTTATGGTGAACTCATGGCAGAAGTTGCATTTCATTAATGTGGAGCATAAATATAATCATTATAGGAACACAACTTAATCTCATGATTGAGCAAGTTGATAATGTATTGTAATTAATTATTCATTAAAGAAAGTAATGTAATTATAACATTACCTATTGACAGATAAATCAAAACCAAAAAAGTGTACTTTCATTGACAAAATATAATATTAATTAATTGTATAAGTATTCTACGAATAGGAAGCAAATGCTATCCATAAATAAACAACTTCAAACTTTTATAAGCATTTTAATCCTGCTTCTTATAAAATCAATCGGCGATGGATCGCAACTGATGATTTTGTCACATTTACATCCATTAATTATAATCAGCATTTAAAAAAAAAAAAATTCCATCCACATTCTTAAATTTTAAAAATCTATATATATCCGTAGTCTTAGATACTCGATACATCATTAATTTGTACGACTGTTTAAACATTCTCTATTAACATTTTTTTTCTTCTTTTAAATGAGATGTTAAATAAGTAATAAACAGTTCTATTATGTAAATATTTGAAGCTAAATAATCATTAAATAAAATTTGATCTTTTGTAATGCTATGTTAGGTATGTTGCAAATGTAGTGGCGCTTTAGAATGTTTATCCAGGGGAGAAGGCACTTCTTTTTTTTCTTCCATTTCTTGGATTTTGAAGTAAAATAATGTGTTAAAAAAACTACAAATTTCTTCAGAGGTATAGTGAAAAACCCCATATTTTGTCTTTAGTTATCTATTCTTAAAGGTCTGGTTGATATTTTTCGATGAGTGTACCCTGATTATGTCATCTGCCGTTTCCATAGTTTATTTTAATTTTGAAAATTTTGATTTGAGATTACCCTAATATTATTTTCAAACTAGATCGTAGTCACTATTCTCAACTATGTAGTCCATTTTTTAAACATTTTACCTTTTAGTTTTATATTGTTAGGAGTAATTTTTGTTTTCTCAAGGGAAGAAATAGCTTGATTTTGGTCAGAAATATGAAAAATAAGATGTAATTGACACAACAGTAGGGCCCCCGAGAATAGCTTGTCTACTAGAATATTAGAATTGAAAGTCCGGATAAGGTGACATTATAAATTTCTCGGAAAAGGTGGAATCAACCCGGGGTTTTTTTAAAGATAGGTAAGTAATATGGGTAGTGGTATAGCCAGCACAAACGGCACCTAGTACAGGCATTGACTCTGCTCCCCTTTTCCCCCTTAAAATAAGTAACCACAGAATATTATTTTAATACTTTATTACTTGGAAAACATATTAACTTTTGTAAACAACTATAATTTATAAAAAAAAAATCAATAAGACATTCACAACAGCGTCTTAATTTTGTAAATAATTTTGTTGATTGAATAAAACATTACCCTTCTCAATTATATATCATGTGATAATTCACAATCGGTTGATCTTTACCCAAATATTTGTTTCTTGTTTTTCGGTCATCCGTTCGTCTCTATGGACATTTTTAAATCATTCAATACAAATCTTTGGGCATAGTCAAAACCTTCTTCAACTATTTTGTACGACATTTCTAATTATTATTTTAGTTATGTTCATTTCTTTAAGGACGGATCCCCACATCCCATGAAAGCAAAATAAAAACAAATATTTGTAATGTAATTAGTAGAATACCAGCATCTCCATTTCTTCTTCCAAACTACCTATAATTTCTGGGGAAAAAAATCTTTGAAAAAATTTACAACATCCTCACGTGCACTCCACCGGGTATCTATAAATATATTATACGATTGACACTTTGACCAGTAGATGTATTCAAGACTTTCCAACGATGAGTTGAGGAAGAAAAAAAACACAAACAAATGTTCAATACATCTGTATTGTTTCTTCACAAATGAAGCCATATGAACTAAGAAGCAAAAGTTGTAATCAAAATATATTTCTAAAAATAAACTTATAATTTTTCACTCTAATATTATGTTGTTTTTACACACTCGAGATGAAAACAGGCAGCTGACGGTTATTAGATACCAAATAATCCAGAACGTTTGAGCTCCACTAGAGACCACATTTTTGTAAGCTAAATACTTAAAAGTTCAGTCAAGAGTTTAATATCATATAGACAAGATTTTTATATTAAATAAGTTTGTACAAAAACTCCAAGAGAAGGGCATAACCTGGAGCAACTCAATTTACATACATCTCAAAGACATACTGGTACTTGAGGCAGAAAAAAATATGGTTCATGTTCATTGCAATGTCTGGAGAGAATCACATGCAAAAAAGCAGCTCAATACATACAGTTTAAACTTGGCATACGTGTAATATTATTACACTAGTATCATGATTTTACTGAAACAAACTATATTATATACGGAAAGTTGTGAAAAGGAAGTTAACTCTAAATTTATCGATGATATTTTTTAAACAAGTCACTAATCAGATTTTTAGATGACATTGTATGTAGATAATTAATTTCTTCAAATTTCCTAAGTAATAATAACTAATAAGTAACATTGTACAATAGAATTTTGCATGTGGCCTGAAACCTACATTTTCAACAAATGGGCCTTTGTCCCTAAGAACCTTTGATTAAAAAATCAAGTTCTTAGAGTACATATATTTACAATTCAAAGTCATTTTCCGATGTGATAGAACTATATAGATTGAAATTATCAATGTTAATAACAATTGATTTCAATTTAAAAATATGGTAACGCAAGATTGCGTTATATAAAGTTACAATAATATTCCGGAAGTAGATAAAATTGAGTATTTGTCGTTTGATACTGAGTGTGTGAAGAAATAAAATAATTTTGTTATCTATCCAAGTATCTATATTACCTTTTTCTTACATCTAAGCCACTAAATGCTTGCTTTGTCAAGTAATTGAAACACTAATTTTTATCATAGTATTATGGTAACTTTATATAACGCAACCTCGTATTTCTGAATTGAGAAAATAAATCAAAACATACTTATTTTGTAAAGTATTTTTTTATTCCATAAATTAAGCTATGATAAAGAACTTTTAGAAAATTAATTAAAGTATTCGCTTCTAAATAAGATCCTTCATTTTACTCAACATTCTTAACCGTCTCGAATGAAGCAGATTTCTTCCTCGTGTGGACACTAAACTTTTTGTATCCGCATGAAAGAATTTCATCACCATATCGTTTTGAAAACTTCTCATGTTGACCCAAGCATTATCACTGATACTACCTAATTATCCAGCAATGAATGAATGTTGATTACCTAATGAGTCATATTCTATTTTATTCACAGATTTCAAATAATATCTATTATTCTAAAAAGTAGACATTCCACTCATAACAATCAAATCTGGATAAGAACTCAATCTACATAAAAAGGTTTCTCTTATCCGAAGTGTATAATCTAAAACTGGATTTAAAGAAAAGTTGTAGGCACAAGAGTACTTAAATAACGTTTTATTTACTTACATCATAATTAAATTTTTAGACATATATGTGTGGGTTATTTATAAGTTTTCAAGATACTAATTTACTTGATAACTATTAAGACAAAATGAAATTTAGGAAATTATATTAACATTATATTCTCGATATATTTCTAATTTTTTTAATTTATTAATAATTTATTAAATATAACAGTTCCTAGCCACGACGTTCGATAAACGATTTTGTAATGAGTTATATGATGTAGGGATGTACATCCTTTAAAGTTCCTCCCATGCTTCTTTTATGGCTTGACAGACAGATCCTAAACTCTTGTAGGAATTATTCTTAATCTTCGACTCCAGATAGTCCTAAACAAAATAATCCAGGGAATTCAGATCTGTACTTGAAGGAGGAGACACTAACGATTTGTTCTATAATGGAATTCTTTCTTTCAACAATTCCTGAGATTTTGGATGAGTAAGAGTTGGAGCTCCATCTATCTGAAAACAGTAATTATTTTTTTTGTTCATTCCTATTAATGTTTTTTGACAAATTTTTGTGAATTTTATGAGCTTTCTATGCAGATATTGCTATAATATAATTAATTAATTAATCAAATGACGGTATTCAAAGTTACTCTAATCTGCATAATCTATTAAGTAGTACATTGGTGATTGCACGAGACAATTTGCTCTTAATTTCTATATATAATATTTATTTTTCTGTTTGTTTTTCAATTTCCTTAGATTACATAAATATTAAAAAATAAAGATTCAAAAATTATATTAATTATACATATATTATGTATATCAAAATATTTCTACCTAAGAAATACGGTTTTAAGTTATATTTATCCGGATTTCTTTAGAATCATGTATTCATGTTCCTTTTATACAGAATACATAGTTAAAAGAAAATAAAAAAAAAGTTGCTCTTATCCGGATTTGACTGCATGTTATTAATGTTCCTCTTAAACAGAGTCCTGTATTGACAAAAAAAAAATGTTTTTACCAATCTTCTATTACCCGGATTTGCCTGACTTTAATTATTAATTAGTACCTCATATTAATATGAGAGAGAAGAATCAACAGTTGACAGGAAGTCATTTTATTTTTCTTACACGCTATGTGCAGTTGATAATGTCATGATTTTATGTAATCTTTATTCATTGTGTAAATACATTTCAGAGCGGGAAAACATGAAACTGAGGAATTAATATTAATAATGATTTAATAATTTATATCATGTTTATTGACTCGTATAATGAAGACTTTTAAAGTCTAAATTTGAGTCCGTACATACTAAATATGAATTATGATTAATATTTTTGACTGAGTAGTGGCAATAGGGTTCGTACTAGCTAGTATTAGTATTATTAATTAATTATTATTCATATTAATAGTCGTCTAATATATTTGATGTTTCATAAATTCATAATAGGCTAGCAGGGAATCATCAGCTGATTCAAAAGTACTGTTTTCCCCCCTGACTAGCTCGGTAGCGCCTGTGTACGTTGTTGACTCGTTGCTAATTGAATCTGCTGCCGCTATTATATGCAATGGGAAAAGAAGAGTGAATGAAATGAATATAAAGAGCTGCTAGCTAGAGGATCGAAAAAGGAGAAAAAGAGAAGAAGAAGAGGAACAAGAAGGAGGAGAAGAAGAAGAAGAAGAAGTGAAGAGACGTATTGGAACGTCTGAGGTTCGATCTGGTTCTTATTTTTTTGCTATGAGTTCGGATGCAGAGAAGGAAGACTTGGAGGATTGTGATGCTGCCGATTCCTCCCCTTCCTCCTCTCCTCCCTCCTCCCCTTCTTCCTACCCTACTCCAGTCGCTTCGGAAGTAACACGTACTTTGAAAGTCGTGATCGAATTTCTCAACGCCTGTGGATCCCTAAACCTTAAGAAAATGCGAAAGATTTTAGAATCGGAAACTTTGGAGCTGAACGACTTTGAAGATGAAGTGGGTCAAAATGGTTTCCACTACGCCGTTTGCTCCATTGTGGGAAACACGTCACGACAAATCTCCGTTTTGAAATATTTGAGGACAAAGGGTCTGGATGTGAACAAAGCGAGGACTACGGATCAATGGACACCCATTTATTTAGCTGTGACTTTTGGACTTAAAAAAATTGTGAGTTGGCTCTTGTCCAAAGGGGCAAAGATTGAGATTTCGGACTCGGAGGGCCGATCACCAGAAGAAGTTGCCGCATCTTACCGACTGCATAAAATCAAGGATATCCTCATTCATCAGTAATATAATAACCATCCAATCATTCAATTCTATTCATTATATGCATATATATTAGGAGTGAGCCAATGGATCGTCTGGACCAATCTTTGTCTAGTTAACTGCCGTGACGGGATAGTTTTCAGTCTTTTTTATTTTTTGATACATTTAAAAAAAGTAATTTGCAAGGTATTTCATATTTTTGTTTGATGAATCGGCGGCCTGAGTGAGTGTTTGCTCATTCAAGTTTCGTGTGATGAAGAACTCTGAATGACTTGTATGTTTCTTACAAGCAAAATAGAAGAAACAGGGGAAATAACAACAACATAGGTATTTGCCCAGAATCGGTGCATCCCTAATATATATACATTGACAGTATTTACATGATGTAGACAAAGATCCCATCATTATCATGCACTTCATGTTTGAACCCCTTTTATCTACTCAAAATCCTTTAACTTTAATCGTATTTTAAGTGTTATGTACAGAGAAGATAATTAATCATTATTATCAGTCCATTGTTTGTTTCTATTACTTGTTTGCTAAATTGAGATAATATTTATGATTTCAGCCGTTCTCGTGTACCTCATTCAAGATTTTCCTGTGTTGTGAGTGGACCCCCCCTGAGTAGTCCGTCATCTCCAACTACACCGACTACCCCAACAACCACCACCTCATCTCCTCAAGAATTATCATCCTCTACTGATAATACTACAAATGTATCTTCTCCACCTGTTGAGGGGGAAGCATCATCAGAGAACAGTTTGCTTACAGCAGCCCAATGAAGACGTTGAGAAATTCAGATAATATAAACCATCTCTCCAATAAAAGGAATATTTAGAGTGCGTATTACATTGAATGTGGAATTTGACTAGCTCATCATCACATGTTGAAATGTTGTACAAGGAGGTGTAGAAAGACAAGAATAATGAAATTGATTAATGGCAATTATCATCACATTCTTTATAATAATTATTATGAATATTATTATGAACTCCAACGTTTTTCGTCTCTTAAGCTTGCTTCCATCTTAATTAATATATAAGCTGTATATATATATATATTCTATATTATAGAGTCGCACAATTACAATCCTGATACTATTTATTAATGTTGCAATTTCAAGGGATTTTTTTTACAGATATATTTAGAAATGTTTGTTTTTTTTGTTGACAAATTATTTAATACAAAATATTTAAACTACATACATATGTGGTGACCCATCTAATGGAACTTAAATCCTCACCCCATAACGAAAGTCATAATGTCTTGAATAAACGCATCTAGAATTTTAGTGATATAATATATATATATATATAATATTTATCTATTTGCGAATTTGGAAGCATCAGTTTATAACGCAGATAAATAGCATTTCTTATCTAAAACCATTTATTTATACCTTGTTTCTATTTGTCTTTTGGCTGTGTTTTTGGTGAGAGTGGAACATTAATTCCTATAACTCTACTATTAATTTTAGTGATTGTTAAATACATCTTTCGATTTCAACTTTTTTTTTAAATGAACAATTGTGCCTATAACCGGTGAATCCAACTCGTTAGAAATGCAGTCAAAAATAAACTAAAAGGCTTATTACTACTAAAACTTTTATATTTGAAATATATTTGGAGTGAATTTAAATAGAAGGCTTGCCATTATTCTATTTCTATATTTTGGCCATGAGTGGTCTTCATAATAATACTCATCCGTCCGTGAAGTGCTCAATGTATTGATTGCACAGTTTCCCTTATGAATTTATTATTGATTATGATGGTTCATAGTAAGTCCAAGTATTCTTTTAAACTATACCTATTCAAGTTCAATGGGAGTAAGCAAGTTCAGTTTATTTATTCCCATATTGAACTTGAAAAGGTATTGATTTTTAAAGTCAGGGTCGCTCTGAGATGTCAGGACACGCGTTCCTCAAGTTTTGATAGCATCCTTAATAATAAATATAAAAATACCGAATTATTCCAAAGCTGTGATTTTGTAGGATGAAGTGCTTGTGTTTATGTCATATGTGCTTCCTTTGTTTGTTTTTTCTGGTTATTACTATGCAGAAGGAGTAGGTATTTATAGCTAGTGCACCAATTGTATTGTAAAAAAATATTTTTACTTTCATTACAATAAAATTCCTATCCAAGTGTATAATAATAATTAATAGGCCTAAATTATAACATGAATAAGAATCATCAAAATGACGAATTTAGTAGTTCAATACCTTTTCAAGTTCAATATGGAAATAAATACACTGAACTTGAACTTGTTTATTCCCATATTATTAAACTCTAAAAGGTATAGATAGACAGTATCAGTTTGTGATTTTTATCAAATTATAATTTAAAGTGAAATTCGAAGTGATTTAGCAAATATTAAAAACTCTCATCTCTGTACATATAATTTACAACAAAGTGATTCGAAAATAAATGTATTTAATAACCAAGACAATGACGACAAGGATAGTGTCTCAGTCATAAATAAGTCACATTAATACTACTTGTAGAGTTAACGTAACTACAAGGTATTACTATTAGTGAGTTTGTATTTTATTATTATTTGTGAATCGGAGGAATACCTGTATTGTTAGCTGAAGATTTTTAGTATATTAATATTATTTATTATTACGAAAGACCACTACAACAGGCGTGCGTCACTCGTATTCATATAACTATATAAGTAACAGGAGTGAGTAATATGCCTGAAATAACTACGATGATCCTTAAAAATAAATATTAATACCTTAGTTATAATATTTATGTGAAGACTGTGATATGAGAAGAAGAGGCGTTCTCATCTCTGTAATTATTGCTTAGGAGAAAATAGGTTTAATTAGTTAAGTTTACGTGGATAATGACGTCTACTGCTGAAACAAACATCAACGCCTCATTGCGATGGGATCCTACATACATACGAACCCTTCCCGGAATACTCAAATTGGCTCAAATTGGCCTGAACGTTCTAGGCTTTTTTTGTATTATGTTCACTGGATTCTATCAATCCTTTTCTCAGGCTGAATGGTTCACTTTTGTATCATCGACGGGATTTCTGATTAATGTTATATTTATACTATTATATTGCTTTCATTTCATTGAGAAATTTCATGTTATTCCATGGAATCTCATCGAGGCAGGATATGCTGGACTATGGAGTTTTTTCTACTTAACTGCATCTATCGCAGTTGCTTCTTATGCCAACGTCATATCGGCTTTTGGAGCTGCTGCATTTTTCGGATTTGTTGCTATGGTTCTTTATATTGTTGATGTAGCATTCAAGCTGAAAGGATGTCGTGTAGGTGTCATTTCTCAGCACAGCACGGCTAATACTCCTTCATGATGTTTTAATAATAATAATTCTTCCACTTATTGTTTGACAATTTTATTTTTGTATTTATTGCTTATCTATATATTAGACATACTATTATTCAATTGCGGCCGTATTTATTTCTTAACAAAAGTACACCATTTTTAACTTTTCTAATTTATAGCTTTTTGTGATAAAGAAAAAACAATCCTGCTTTAATAGCCTTGTAATACTTTTTTTATTCATTCATTCACATAGTAGTAGCGATTATCTACTTTTATTAAGAATTTTTTTAGTAATTTGAATATTTATAAAAAAACAATCCCTCAATCTCAACCTTCCAATCAAAAGCAAAATATCCCAAAAATCCCAAAAATATTTGTCTTTAGACAATCATTTTTTCATAATATAGTATTATTTCCTGTGTTTATGCAACATAGATAACTAAATATTATTTATCCAAATAACGTTTTTTTTGCTATAAATATTTATAAAACTTATGACTGATAATGAAAGTTTATTTTGATGTGATAGTAGTTTTATATAAATAATTTTTGATTCAAAATGTACGAATTCGTATTCAAAAATCATTTTTTGAATCCCTCCTTCAAAAATTAAAATAAAACAAAACCAAATCGATATTTAACATTATTATGGCTTATGATTAAAAATTATTGGTTATGGAATGGGTATATAGTTTTTGGTCGTAGGATGATGATGCCTTAGGTAGGAACAAAAAGAGTCATACACATGATGACACCATATTACCCCATGCATTACTTCATTTTAAAGCCAAAAACTAGTTTCTGAATTATTGCTTTAGAAAAAAATGAATGATCCGTTATCGTATTAGAAAAAGTCAAACTTAAATTGAGGAGTGTTTAAACTTTGTTGAGCCTGTTGTTAACAACGGAAAAGGCTTCTGAAGTTTAAGGTCGAATACGTGCAGTTTCTAATCAAAAATCACAAAGATCGTGTGTGAAAAATAGCCGAAAACATTTTTCTTTGTAGTCTAATGATACCATTATATGTAGAAATTAACTAATTTAAAGCTGCCCAATCGTAGGATTAGGGCATTTTGATTATAGCCGATCAAATTTGACCGACTTACATCCAAAAAGCAATCATTATCCTATTTGAAATTCACTTATATATATATATAATATATAATATTTGTTTTTTAAATTGATAAGAAGATTTATCAGCTTTTTATATTGTTGGATACAAAATTTTCGAAGGTCTACATTTACTAATTAATTAATTAATTTTGAAAGAAAAGGTTTCAATTACTTCTTATTAATGTTTATAAGTGTATATACAACGCATAAAAATGTGGGACATTCAGTTAAGTGCCCGTATTTCATGAACGAGTGATTTTAAGGATCTAAAATTTGGCGCACGTTCTTTTATAAAGAAACATAGATCAGGTATAAAAAAATATCATTTTGAAATTAATGAATTTAAAAGTAAAGTATTAATAAATTTGGAATCTTGTTTTTACTTTGTTATGTAAGTCAACATACTCTAAGTTGTATTCGTCTTCAGTACATATTAGATTACTAACTGACAAAATATTGGAGTGGTCGTCGCTCGCCAAGAATCCCTCATTTTCCGACAACTCTTAATTATTATTAATAATGTGACTAATATAATAAGTTATTATAATTTAGTATGAATAAGATAAAATTGGATGAATCAAGATACGTAAATAGAAAATGTGAAAAAAGAACGATGAACGCCTTAGATGAGGTCATCATAATTTATATCTCTATAAAATTGAACACAGTGGAGCCATCCACTTGGCAAACTAAACTACATGTAATAGAAGCTAAATTATTATGTATTGAACGTCAATTGATCTCGCTATTTGACTCGCTTCAAAATCGAACATTTCATGAATTTGCGAAAAAGTCCCCAAACGGTATCTAAAAAAAAAAAGAGGTCATGTTTGGGAAAAAGAGAACAATGAGGGATTTTAATTAATATACTAATCGACTCAACAATAAAAACTACTCAAAATTCAATTAAATCTTCTACCTTTAATCTTTTGAAAAAGGTGTAGAAATAATTAAAAATACTCATTTCTTGAAAATAGGTATGATATTATTTAGCATATATTTGTTAATTTGCAGGTTATATTTCTTATTTAGTTCTAACCCGATTATGCTTTTAAACAATTCGATGAATTTATTTTATTATCTAAAGTGTAATTTTCAGAAAATATTTGAATAACATAATAAAAGGCAATTTAATTCAATGCCCGCCTTTCATATTTTAATATAATATATATATATATATTTATTGGTAAAAGATGTCGATTATCGATTATTCTCAAAAAGAAAATAGTCAGTCAAGCTCCAGTAGATTAATATACTATGAACATTTTTTTTTAAAAATGCCAGATGTTAGTTATCTAAGAAAAATCGATCCTTGATGACATTATGGATAATTTTGATCTCATATCTTGGGCATATTAAAATAATATTATCATTGATTCCCTTTCAATAAATAAGGAAAGATTTGTACTGATATTTTCGTCGAAGTATATATATATATATATAAATAACTGTATCCACCTATAATTTTGTTTATGATCTCTTGGCCACATCTGATCCCTTACTTAATATGATTTCAATGCCTCCTCAATACACACTGCTACACCGTTGTCTTTTTGGATTTTAGTTTCATTTATAATAGAGGGAAAATATAATTTGGATTCAGTAATTGTAACTCCCGATATTTAACAAAAGTAAAAATTATATTGACAGATGATTTTTGTTGATTCAGGATCATTTTAAATATATATATATATACAAAAATTCACATGAAATACTTTTATAAAAACACAATACATATATGTATATAGCACATTCTGGATTAGATTAAACTAATTAATTATACTAGTATTGTCATATTACAGGTGAGTAGGGCTTTAAACTGCCAGTATATTATACCAATCAAGGTAAAATTAAATAATTTAAAATAAATAAACTCTTGATCATGAATATAAAGTCAAATCCAGGTCTTTTTCGACTGGATTGGACTAAATCGAAAATTGTTGTGACTCAATAATAATAATATTTAGAAATAGAACGTTTTCATTAACATAACAAATTGTAAATTAATTCAAAAGCAACGCCATGTTGGAGACATAGTTGATATAATTAATTAACAAAACTGACATATTTCCAATAAATCTTCATAGAATAGCTTTAAAATGAAAAAAACTAAAATAAAACTAAATTAAATTAAACTGTTGTACAGGGACTGACTAGATGCCGAACTTAAAATACATTAAAAGCTAATGAAAGTTTGTATCAGGTAAGTCAAATCATATATCTGCTAAAACTAAGTCCCCTGGGATTTTTTTATGTAAAAGAGACCATATTGCTCAGTGATAAATTTATCACTGCATCTAACACCATAGGGTCCGTGAGATAAAGCTTTCAAGTTCTTTGGGCTGTCGATGAAAACTTCAAAGCAGTCTATGAATCTTCAAATGAATCCAATTCATATTTTTTCTTTAACCAAAGTAATTTCTTCTCCATTTTGAAGTTTGCTCAGCGTAAGTATTAGATCTCTTCACGAAGGGAATCTAAATATTCCCCTGTTATGTCCGGTTGAACTTCAACAATTTCTGGAGAGGGTGGCATGGACTCAGACAGATCAATTTCCTCTGCAAGAGATACACTTAGACTTTCTTTCTTCAAAGCAGGGAATTTCCTCTTCCCATGCCTCTCAGACTTCATCAGCCTGGAAGGAATACCATCTGTTGAATCGGGGGACATTGCTAATGAAGGTATCCAGTTTGGACTGTCTTTCTTATACAGCTCAGCTTTTTGACCTGAAAAAAAGGAAAATTTTACATTGATTAATATTCGCATAAATTGGAGCCATGATCAAAAGACTCACCTTCCACAAAATGAGCTGAACAAACCCTAATATTATCCATATTTTTTCCATGAAAGTTTTGCTTTAAGCTATCAATCCAAAGTCGTCGTCTTTCTGTTGACAGTTTCTCCGTCATTTCCCCTTGGTTCTTCACAATTTTCGGAAGACGGTAAAACTGTAATTCCTTGTGTTTGTCACTTCTTTTATGACATCCGATTACACGGCAATAATTCACCATTTTCCTTGGTTTAATCGGAACAGAGAAAGGGTTTTGTAATATTTAGAATTATATTTGTAAACTGAGGTTGATTATGCCTCCAAGATGGACGACTCCCAGAATGATGACGTCAGAGGGAAACACTCTATATAGCAGACTTATTAATTAGAAATAGGCCTAGACTAGCTGTTGATCAATTGACTATGGTCCCCCCATAATATATATATATAATGATGCATAGTACTCATGCGACTATTAATTAATTAAATAAATGATAGTGCAACTGTTGGGAAGTAGGAATAACATTCATGTAGAATGGATAGTAGTACTCTTGCTACCAACTGATTGATAAATTAGTAAATGATAGATGGTTGTTTTTTTTTCCTTTTGAAGGGTAGGTTGTGAGATACATTAAATATTTTCTGATGATGTATGCAGGATGTATTGCAGCTGCATCGTCAGCTACTCACCCCTGGTATACGTCACCTGGGACAATTATAAAATGGATTGAATGATCATTTCCACTGACATCTTATTTTCATAATATGTGTGTGGGTATAAATCAAAGAATAAATATTATTGCATAAAATAGTCACTGTGTAACTTAGAAAGGTTGTATCTAAGTAATTTAAGAGTACTTTTTAATTTTATTATTTTTTAAATTAGGAAATGTACTTCATTGCTCATTGTACTCATATTAAGCATATTTTTCTAATACAAAAAGTATTTTGTATATGAGTACCCATGAAACATTTTAAGGACACTAAATTCTCATTAAGTAATCAACATAAAATAATCATGCAAAAAAAAAACCTCGAACAAATTAAGATCTTAAAAAGTCATTAGTGGTGAAACTTACTCATAATTACAGTTGAATGTAATTCTCTTGTTGACATAACAGAATGATATGCATTGAGTCATTTCCTTGTCTTCAAAAAGACTATCCCCACTTTCATATTATTACCTAAAAAGTTTGTAGTACGGAAAACAAAAAATTATAATCTATAATTTTTTGATGCAAATATGATTTTTTTTGTTCAAATAGTTTGTTTTGAAAATTGTGAACACAGAACGTAGACATTCTGTAAATACTCGTTAAAATAACTTGGAAAATAATTCAAACCCAGTGACACAAAGGTTTTGTGAGTTGTAAGTCTTCCTTTATATAGTATATGTGTCAAGTCAACAAGAAAGACAGTTTGTTTTCAAATATTGAAAAGGAGAAAATCCACTTTACAATTTTTTACATCATAAATATAACGGCCAAATGTTTCGGGAGTCATTTTAAAACCTATTACGCACGATTTTAGCTAAAATCTCACTCTATATTGGGAAACGAAGGATTGCTGTCTATCGAATAAAGTAATCGGATAAATGTTACGACTGCACATGGAGCCGATATAGTCCCTGATGGAACGTCCATCTTTATCATAGCCCCAGGGATTTATTTAGTGGCAGTTGGTTTTTTCCTATAACACAGTTGCAATTATTGGTGGAGCCATTACTTAGTTAATCGAAATAACCTATTAATACTAACGAAAGAGAATGTCTTCAAGATTATGAGTGTAGTTCACACTCATTTTTGAAATATTTCGAATAAACTTGGTTTCTTGTTGACTTGACATATATATATGCAGCTACAAGAAATTAATATTTCGGCATTTGTTGGTCAGCTGCTGATTTTTCGACAACTCTTGCTGCCCTTATCAGAACTTTTAAATGTTGATGGATTGAACTATGAATGAGCAATTCCCTGTTAATTGAATAGTTCCGTACTTGGACAAATTTACGAGTTATTTTTGTGTCTACATTTCCCCCCTCCCCCTTTGCAAGGAGAAAAGGTTGCGTGATACAAGAGTTAGATTCCTTTGTAAACTAGCTATTCAACTAGCAATGTGATGGAAAGAAAGAGAGAGAGAAGGAGGGAGCTAAGAGAAAGAAAGTGAAGCTGAGGCAAAGGCGTGATGAAGTACGTACTAGCCAAACTAGCTACTCCTAAAATGAGTAACGTATTTATGTGGCAGGAGCTGTAGGATTGAGCTGCTGGGCGCAGAAGCAGAAGCAGCTTCGCGTCGTATGGATGAAAAGAGAGGAAAAAGGAAATTAGAAGAGGATCAAGCAGAATCTTTATCTTGGGACGTGGAAGGGGCTCATCTTGGGTTTTGCATGCGATATTAATAATTATGACCTATTTGGATTCATGGGAAGCCTTCGAGATAGCCGCTGAGAAATTGTATCTCCAAGATCCTATGAAGGTAATGAAAATTGCATTTCGTTTTTCCCTTCACGCTCTTTGTATTTCCCATTGATTTATGATCTCAGGTGAGGTATACTCTCAAGTACGATCACGCTCATGGACTCTTAAAAATGAAAATGACGGATAATGTCATTTGCCTTCAATTTAAAACGGATGCTGCCCAAGATGTGAAGAAAATGGACAAATTTGTCAACAACTTGATGCGTCACATGGCATCCAAAGAAAGAAATTAAATCCGACTCTGTTAAACTACTACTACTACTACCTTTTCCGTTCCGTTCCGTTCTCAAGCCCAAGGTGCTACTCATTTCCTTCCTTCCTTCCTCTCTTTTATCTCTCTCTCTCTCCCTCCCAATCACATCATGATCATGTCGTTAATTCATTTCCTATTCTTGTCTCATTCCAGAATTGAACTCCACACCTTCAGCAGCAGCAACACACATTTCAGAATGGTGAAGGACTCCTTACCCAAAGACGCTCGAGTCATGAGCGCTATTCTCCGTGACATGGGTGTCTCAGAATATGAACCCCGTGTTCTTAATCAACTTCTCGAGTTTTCCTATCGCTACATCGCATCTGTATTGGAGGACTCCAAGTCTCTTTCATCTCATGCTAAGAAGAAATTGATTGATGCAGAGGATGTGAGACTTGCCGTTGATCTACTTACGAGACAAAACTTTACGAGTCCGCCCTCTAGAGACGTTTTATTGGAAACGTCTCGTACTAAGAACGCTGTCTCTCTACCAGTGCCCAAGTCCTCTTCAGGTGCAATGAAATTACCTCCCGACAGACATTGTATTACTGCCTGCAATTACAGGCTCAAGTCGAAACCGAAGCCCAAGGGCTATGGCAGCGGAGTTGGGTCAAAAATGTCCAAAGGACTCTCCTTGAATTCTAAATATTCGACCTCGAGCGCTTCTGCACCTGTTTTTAAGATACAAGTTGCGGCAGGAGTTCAATTAGGCTCTACTCAATCCGCTATCAACTCAAGTAAAAGAAAAAGAGATGAGGAAAATTAAGTGATGTGTGTCTTTTTGTGTTACTTTAATGATTATTTCGAGAAATATTATTTGTTAGTATAAAATGTGCTATAACCGCATCTCATAAATTCATAATCTTGAAGCATTATTACTCTAGTTACTAATTTCCTTTGTTTTGTTTCTTGTTGCGTAGGCATGAAGAAATAGATAATTGTATGGTTAAATTTCATACGACTTATTAAGGGAAAACTTTGAATTATTGAAATAACACTGAGCTAAGTTTTCTTGAAATTGAATGAGTTGAAATATATAAAAATAGTGTTTCTATGGCTTGTTAATTTTGAATGTAATTATGGAGCTGTAAATATTTGATCATAGCCTAGTTTCCTTTAATTTTATCCCAGTAACATCTCGTTTCAAGGGATTATGAGCTTGAAAGGTAATTGATGATCATCCTCTTAGATTGTAGTATAAAGGGAACAGGAGTGAAGTAGGGTTAGTCTACGTTGTTTTTCAGTATAGAAGGTTCCACCCAACTTTTTTCCTATAAAGCAATTTCTTTTAGTCTTGGTGTCTTCGCGTGGATACTCAAAAGACCTTCTTTTCAATTGTTCCCAAGGTCGTCCATAGTAGAGTGAAATCTTTGGATATCGAACCACAATATATTTCGATGAAACCTCAAACTCGTTTTGAACACTCTGTGATACCGGGGTTCTCGAGGAGTCTATTATATCTTCAGAGTTCAGTCCATTGTCTTGAGTACTACTTGTGTCCATAAAACCGTCGTTGGAAGTTTCGTCGAATATATCACTGGGCACTCCCATGTGAGCTAGATGGTCAAAATTTTGTGAAGTAGAGAAAATATTGTCAGATGGGGTTGGATCCTCTAGTTCCTTAGAGACCATGGTCATGGTATTATCATGATGTTTTGATGAAAACCCATCGAATTTTAATAGGCCACACTTTCTTATACAAAATTTAACCTTTTGACTGGTTATATGGAATGCATTATCTTCATGTTTAACTTTATACACAGGGCACAGGGGTATTATGCATAAGCTATCTCCAAAATTATTATAAGCTGAGTTATAAACATCCAATAAGGAAGTTGAAATCTCATTTATGGTCACGGATGTTCCATGAGTGTGATTTGAAACTGATCCTGGCTCCTTTTTAATTTCATCTTTGATAGGAACTTTAGAAATGATAACTGGGTTCAATTCTGGGTTGGAGGATCTATGATGAATAATTATCCTTGAGGCTGTGAGAATTTGACCCATCATATGAACTAATACTTGTCTTTCTTTTTCGTGGAGAAAGACAGATTTAATTTTATTTCTACTGGATTCGAACTTGGACTCAAGTGATAGATAATAATTGTTCATCAGAGGGACCATAGTATCTTCTAATACCTCTGGACCCAAAGCGATAAGAGCCGATAAAGCTCCATATTGGGAACTGTAGGAAAGCTTTGTATCTTTGAGATATTCGCGCAGGGCTCTTAATGTTTGAGATCTTAGGAGGTTGACAGGAGTAGCCCAACGATCGAGAACACCTCTTAGTATTCTTGAAGCCAAGGGCACATGGTCAATTTTGAGTGTTAATTTATCGATTTCTGAAATTTCGCGACTTCGACGCTCAATAATAAGACTGGATAATAGACCCGTTACTAAATGACTTAGCTATAACAAAGTAAGGCAAAGTGAAATATTAAATATTAAAAAATACAAATTTTCCGACTTACATAAGGTTTTGGACTCAAATTTAAATACTCATTCGAGAAAAGGGATTGTAAAAAATACAAGAGTCGTCCAGTTATAATGCGATTATCACAATGTTTTTGTAGAGTATTGCGAATAAAGGTAACAAAATATGGTAGAAGGGTGCTTATTTTAGAGTTTGTTTTTAAATCATCAAGTATTATCTGAAATGGAAAAAATCATATAAAAAGAAAAGTTAAAGGAATAAACTAAATTATACCCTCAACATTTCTTCCGAATTTCCAAGAATGATGTTTGTAACACTAGTATAGTATTGAAGAAGGATAGGAGTGATATGATTAGGTTGTGGATGCTCAATTGGTTTATTATCTTCCGAGTCAATCGGCAATTGTGTGCCTTCAATGCTTAACCAAAATCCTAAAATAATAATATATATTTAACACATTTACAATCATAATCATCCCTAACAACCTTTTATGATTGGATCTTCCCCAATTTCATGTGATGTATTACTGAGAGAATAATTTGTAAGATTGATTGGCTTCTCCTCATCGGGTATAAAAATTTCTGCTTCTGGAATTCGAATAAAATTTGGACAGGTTTCAGAGCCCTGGCCAAAAATTGGACTAACATCATACCAACGCAGTGCTCTATTAAAATCATTTGTCGTGAGTTTCCTCCGCTTTCCATGTCGTAAAAACTGAGTGCAGTACTTGATAAAAAATAAAAATACAATGATTAAAATAAATGGTTTCTACAATATTTAAACGACTTACATGAACCACCTCACGACACCTATAGGACGCATCTTCTGACAAAGATCTAGTAATACTTTCTGGCATATTTGTAATTCCCAATGTTTCACCTACTAATCCAACAGTTTCTGGTGGTATCTGCACAAATCTTCGTTCTTCACTATCATTCTCCTCTTTTTTAACATTATTGCTGCCATCGATTGAATTCATCTGTAATAGAAGAATAGAAGAAATGCTGAAGTAAAAATCTTAGTACACAAATACATTTTTTTATTATTTTTTATTATATATTCTATAATTAATTCATCAAACTAAACAATTTTGCTAATAACAGGGAGAGATAAACTAAGAGTCTCTTCCTCCTCATGGCCAGATACAAGCATTGGATCATGGTGAACTACATCTGAAAATAAATGAACTTGCTCGTTCAAAGTATCTTGAGAAAAATCAATTAGAACATTTTGTCTTTCTCCTTGAGAAGCGTATGGTATGGATTGATTCCCTTGAATTGAGTCACTCGGACCATCACTTTCAACTTTTTTTATAGTGTAGGCTCCTTCAGATGCTGCTTGATGACAAGTTTCATGATGACTAAAATGTTGCCTCAGACCCGATGGTGAAGTGAAGAATTTGTTGCAGTTTTTACATTGGAAGCGCTTCATTCCAATGTGAGTACACATGTGATATCCTAAATGTCTTTTCGATCTAAACGTTTTTTTACAAAAATTACAGGAGAAGGGAGACTCTCCAGAGTGTTTGAGAGTATGAATTTTTAAATCTGAGGCATTAACATAAGTTGCTGGACATGCTGAACATTCATAGTACTTCTTTTTTTCTCCAGTATGAATTTTAGAATGCTCTTTTAAATTTGAATTTGTAAAAAAAGACTTTCCACACGTAACACAGACAAAGGGCCTTTCTCCAGTATGTTGGAGCAAATGAGTCTTAAGATGAGCTTTTTGTATAAAGGCTTTCCCGCATTCGACACATTTAAAGTTCCTTTCTTGATTATGCGTTTTTTTATGCTTGTTAAGAGCAGATGAAGTGAAGAAACCTTTGTCACAAAATGAACAAAAATGAGTTTTTGGTTTATTTTCATGGATTGAGGCGTGAACAGTCTTTAAATGGTAGTTCAATTGAGATTTTTGAGTAAATCTCTTATCACACTGATCACATTGATGAGGTTTATAACCTGTATGAATTAAAGAGTGAGTTTCTAAGGCGGATTTTGATAGACATGTACGTCGACAGACAGTGCATGTAAACTGAGTCTCGCCTTTATGAAACTTTTGATGGATTTTTAGTGCACTTATGGATGAAAACTTTTCATGGCATTCCTCACAAGGAAACAAGGGAGTCTCTCTCGAATGTGTCTTGACATGTATGCGTAAATAATGTAAATTGTCATAGAGTCTCCCACAATATTCACATACGTGTTTAAATTGTTGCTCAGTGGATGACTTTCGATTATTTTCATTCGAATCACTTTGATTATGAATGAGTAAATGCTTTTTCATATTAGATGCAACGGAAAATGTTTTACCACAATAAGGACACATGTTATGCTTTAAGCCCTGATGTGCTCCCTTCTCATGAACACTCAGGTGAGACTTTTGACTAAAAGACTTATTACAAAAAATGCATTCAAAAGATTTCTTTTCCTCCTCCCCATTCATCTCTTCCTCTTCTTCTTCTTCTTCCTCCTCCTCCTCCTCTTCTTCCTCGTCCTCTATATCACTCATTTCTTTAACATCCGGCTTTTGATGAATTTTGATATGACGCCTCACGGCAACACGACTCCCAAGCTTCAGACCACAAATTTCGCATACATTACCGCATCCTTTTTTGGAGACTATGGACTCATTATGAACATTTGTCAAATGATCATTTAATTGAGATGTTTGAGCAAAGGATTTAGAGCAAATATGACAGACATAAGGTTTTTCCTTCGTGTGGATCCGTAGATGAATAGTCAGCTCACTTTGTGATCGACAGCGATGAAGGCAAATGAGGCATTGATACTCGGGGTTCGTTGAGTGAGCAACACGAAGGTGTCGTGAGAGAAGTTTGTTTAAAGAGAACTTTTTGGAGCAGTGTGGACAAGAGAAGAAATGGGAAGGATGTTCACGAGGGAATTCAATGCCGAGGAGGCGTCCCACTGAGAAAATGACCTAGGGAGCAAAAGAACATTCAAATTGAGTTAAGGGTATATGTACATAAGGTATAAAAGGAGCCCCACTTTTGCGTCCGCTCTGGAATGATTCGGCTCCAAGAACTTGTTGAGAAAGATTCTCAATTCTCCGGAGGAAACATCCGGGAGGTGAATGAGTTCTCCTCCTTGAAGCAATGCGCCCTTAATACTCTTTGATACGGAGGCAAGGAGAAAGGCGGAGGTGGAGAAGGAGACGCCATCCCCGGAAATGATCATTAAATCCTTGTAGAAGGAATCCGGCTCCTGTTTGGAAAGAAGGAGTTGAATGTCAGAGAGTAATCGTCGACCCTGAAGAAATACATGACTCTCCTCACATCCCATCTCTTCCTCAAAAAGGTTTGGAGGCGAAACTCGGACACAAATTATCAAATAATGAGTATCAATAATTTAATATTAAACAATACATTAAATAAATAAATAAATATATTTACACACACTGAACATATTATGATGTAAACATATAAATAAATAATACTACAACCAAGGGATTCTATTACATATGGAGAGGTACTCGCTAAACCACGCAACCCCTTGTGGTAAAAAACAAACATCCTTTTTGATGAAAAATTCATATTATGAGAAATCTAATATGACGTTTGTACACTTCTTATAAAGGGTTTTTCAATAGGGATCATATTTTTTTTTGTTTACATTTCTACTCACAAATAGCTTACAAATCATCATGGAGCAGGTCAACCTTGAGCAGCCTTTGCAAATTATCCAAATTTATTATCTAAATTCACGTTCGGTCGTGGGAGCTTTAAAAGGCTTGCGGACAATTTATTTTTTGGCTCAATGGGTTTTTTAATTAGCAAAATATGCGTTATTGTCCAGCAAAAATGCACATGTGCTTCATGAGACAGCATTGCATCCTGAAAAACTTACTGTTTGGTGTGTTCGAGCCATACTTTTTTGTTGATGATAATAATTATCATCATTACTGTGAATGGAAATCGATCTTGAGCCATGATAGTGGATTATTTTAAGCCTCAATTGGATGGTATGGACTTAAATAAAATGGTGTTTCAACAAGACGGTGCACCTTGCCACACAGCCAACAATACAATATATTTATTGAAGAGGAAATTCGGTGAACGTGTTATTTCCAGAAATGGACCAGTCAATTGGCCGCCTATCTCATGCGATTTGACGCCTTTGGACTGTTTTCTATGGGCCCATTTAAAGTAATTGGCCTACTCCAACAAGCCAGCAACATTAAAGGAGCTCAAAGCAAATATTGAACACGAAACTCCTGCAATTTATGTCGATTTATGCAAAAAAAGGGTAAAAAACTGGGTTCAACGATTGGACTTCTGCAAACATACCCGTGGTGGTCATGTAAAAGAAATTTAATTCCATACTTAATTGTAATTAAATCTACTTCAACACTAAACAAGAAATTATTTTAGTTCTCAAACCCTTTTAATTTTATCTAAAAAAGAAAATGCGTCTCTCTTATTGAAAAACCCTTTACATAAGGAGTAGTTTATTTTTGTTGTCATACATTATAAGCCATTATAATAACAATACTTAGTGGGTATTTCAAATAACTCTTTCATTTAAAATCATATTTAATATCCTTAAAAATTATTTTTGAGCTAATAAAAATAGACTCACTGCATATTTTCAGCTTAAAAATCCAATTCAACCTTCTTATAAGGGTTGTTTAATAAAAAATGCTTAAATAATTTATTGAATTTATGGCTTAGGTTGATAAATTTGAAATTAGTTATCGATTTCAATTCTTTTATGAACTATTTTACAAACGTCAAATTAGATGGACAATAATTTTTTCTTTCATCAAAATGATGTTTCACCACAATGGATTGCGTGATTTAGATATTGCCTCTCCAGATTTGAATATTTTGATTACGTCACTGTAGAGTCTATTTAGCTGGGAAATTCAAACTTCAATAAAGAAATTATAGTAATCGTTTCGATTGCTAACGTGAAAATGATGAAGAAACACTCATTTTAGACCTATTCACCAAAAAGAGATTAAAGGTTACTTTAAATGAAAAATTAGATAAGAACATGGATTTGTAACGGGAATTTATTAAAATATTGCAAGAGATTATAATCAAAATACATGAAAAATACACATTATTCATGCTTCTTAGGATGATTCTCATAGTCTCCCTTGAGTATCCACAGTTTTATTATGCTGATGGGTCCAAAATTCTTCTTACTTTTGATTGGTTCTTTTCAAGAGGGTGACCTTAATACATTTCTGTTTACTCTTATTTGAATGTAGAATTTTGCTTTGTATTGTAAGTTCCTATTGCAATATCTGGATTTTCCATCCAAAAAATTTCTTGTTGGCACTGTACTTCTTTTTTTCCTGTTTTAAACACCCACTTGAGTGCTACTTCGTGTTTTGGTTGTAGCCTTTGATTCCGAATGGGTATCCATGAGCTGCTCTTCTCTTTCTTCCATTTCCTCACTTGATTCTAATATTTCTGCCAAAAAAAAAAAATTGCCCTTCATGTTTTTTCTTACGTCGAACTTTGTTAGATTTCCTTACACATGAGCTGTATTGAGTACCTGGAATATTGCAGGATGGAAATGATTCATTCTTCAATTTTTTTACCACATGTCAAGTTGGAGCTTTCGTTCAAAATCTTCTAAAGAAAAATGTCTATAAAGAAATTGTTGTAATTTTTCACATTGACTTTGTCTGACCTCTTACACTTTAAAAACCAAAGACGTTGGAGCCTCAAATATTTCCTTGGAAAAGTAAAATAATGAACATTTTTGATATTTCTAGAGGTTCTCACAGTACAAATATGCTTAGAACCTTTAAAAGAAACCATATTTCTTAAAATACTAATAGAGAATAAATATGATTATTATATTTACTCATTTGATTCAGCCTACACTCAGTCAAACCTATAAAATGGATTCTACCAAACCTTTTATAGCTTCGAATTTAGCTATTGATGTCAATCAAATTTACATTGCGAGGTCTTTATAGATATCTTCATATAAATTAAATTACTTAAGTTACAAGTTATTACTTCCCCAAGACGAAAGATTAACTAAATTTGCTACCCATTTATTTTCTCATTTAAAAAAAAAAACTATTTAATCGTAATTAATTAATCATATAATCAGGAGTTACTATTAAAATTAATTAATTCATTGCTATACTAAAATAGTAATGTAATAGGAATGAGCCTATAAATAAATTAGGATATAGATAACATATTCATCCATCACTTAAATAAATTGCTTGTCAAAATAAGACGATAATTTATAGAATTTATAGAATATTTTTATTTAGTACAACATGAAAATTTATTAAAAATGGTTCTTCTGGAGGGAAAAAGATCGGGAAAGGTTGTGAAAATGTCAGTAAAGATTTCAGATTATAGTTTCTTCATTTTCCACCTTAAAAAAGTGTAGAACCAAAAGTCTGTGGTCCTCCCATTGCTCAGTAGTGTAATAAATGAGAGTTAAAAAGAGCCAATAGTGGCGACTTTTTTGTTTAGGAGGACCATACTGCAGTACTTATTATGGAATATTCCTTGTATACATTCATGTAACAACGAATTTGAGTTGCTTTACACCCCTCTCCCCTTATATGGGGTAAGTGTCACAGTTTGAGAAGCACTGACCTAATTTCAGTAATCCCTTATCGAATATAAATTAATTATATATTATGTAGAAGGTATAACTCAACATTATATTCTGTATAGAAGACTACTAATGAATCATTAGTAGTCTTCTATAGTAATTACTAATGAAGAAATTTCGTATGTAAAAAAAGAGTCCACTGTTTATTCTGTGTACTCTCCAAGAGTGTACCAAAGCTATAAAACGTACTTTCTAGCTAGCTCCATAAGAAGTACGTACATAGACACTATATCAACAGCTAACAAAAATACAAAATAAACTTTCATGTAAATGGCCGAAGGGGCTGATATATGGTTTGCAGCTACGTATTCCATTGAGGTTTTGTGATTGTCACAACAAACACTTTTGTCTATCGAGCTGTAGAGTTAAATTGACTTTTGGAGTTAGTTTTGTGAAACTGTGAAACAAATTAGTTGACGCTCTATAATACACCAATATAATTTATTTCAAGAATACAAGACATGTCGAGAAGTCGTAGTAGGAGTCGTTCGCGAGAAAGAACTCGTCGAAGGTCTCGGGATCGACATCGTCGTCGTCGTTCTCGATCCAGAGAAAGACGTCGTCGTCCCCGTGCTGAATCCCCTCCTCGTAACAACGTGGATGAAACTGCTGCGTGGGATCGAGAACGAGAGAGAAAAAGGAAAGAGAAGCAACAGGCATCCCTCGTCCTCGCCTCACAACATCCCGTCACGGAGAAGGAAATTGCTGGGAAAACCCAGGAAGAGTTAGAAATGATCAAATCCATGGGATTCTCATCCTTTGACTCTACTAAAAACAAAAAAGTCAAAGGGAACAATGTGGGAGGCGTTCATGTTGTGATGAAAAGAAAATATAGACAGTACATGAATCGTAAAGGAGGATTCAATCGTCCATTGGACTATGTTCATTGATTTAATATAAATACCATTTAATATGCATTGGTTGTATTTTCCCCTCTATCATTGAATTAATATCCTGTACAATTAATTCCACGTTCCCCAGTTTCATGTGTCATTAGGCATAAATTTAAATTTCTTCCTCAGTTTATAATCCGTGTTACCTCAAAACATGATAACTTTCTCTTTTATATAATTGACTACTATTACTTAATTGTGGAAATAATTTATTTGTCTATTTTGGTTTATAATCTCCATTTCATTGTAGTAATTGCAAGTATATATTTAAATACTGTTGCGGAATACAAATACAAGGTGGTCACATATATCCAAATTATAAATATATTATCTTCTCGCTTATTTACTGAAAATATTTGAATTTCTTTCTATGCATACATTATCAGTCAATTTTTAAGGTAATCTATTATTATTTTTGGTCTAAATATTTGCTTAGAAACAAGGGGTTGATGATATAGTGACGATATAGTGCTCAAACTATCAAAACAATATATAAATTACAGTATTTAAGTGCAGCCTAATCCGGGTAAGAGCAACACACCTGGGTTTCAACAAAAACAGTAAAGAGAGTAAAACATCGATATAAAGCTCTAGGTGGGATCCAAAAAAATTGACTACGTTGTATCTGATTGCATCTTATATCGTCGATTTGATTATATTTATATAATTTGAGGCCCAAGACTCCGTCGCGCCCAACTGATTATCGCACTTCATCGACACATCTTATATCGATGTTTTACTGTATTGTGTTCTCATTCAAAGTGTATCTAAAACTCGATAATTTGGACATAAGGATAAAACCTACTCATTCTTATCCTACCGTTTTGTTCATATCCTGTTGGTACAGTCAAAAAAAAAAAAATCTTAACAATAGGTCGTATTTGTGAGGAGCCATTTTATGCATTTATAAAATTAAAATTAGTAAATTAATTTCTTTGGATATGGGACAAATATATTCAAATAATATATAGACACCTCAGTTTCAAAGAAAACGAGGCTCTTCTCTAGATTTTGCTTAATTTATAAATATGTAGATTTTTATATACTAAGATCATAATTGAATTTTAGACATTTTTAGTCTATAAAATCAGTCATTCTTCTTTATATTTGCGCATAAAGTTTAGTAAGTATAAGATTTTTCTTTCATTTCACTTAATGGGGAAATTATTATGTTTGGTTATTACGGGCTGTACACGAAAAAAAAAATTATATCAGGATACAATATGTTTTAGAAATTATAATTTCTGGATAATTTCTTCTCTTTTCCAGAGAATTGCAAATAAGTAGTTTATGGAGTAAAAAAATTGTGCCTGAGAAAAAGTTGATTTTATCCAAATTTGACTGTAATATTAAATTTTCAAATAGTCCCGCCATTTCTTATACAAAATGGCTGAGCTAGAGGAAGATATAAATAACAATTTGACCCGATTTCGGAATGAAATATCCTTAATACGTGTCGACGAGCTCGAAGAATCCACTTTTCACTCTCGATCTGCTTCAGTAAATATTTCAAGATTTGTTGGAATGAGAATTGGATGTATTATTGAAGGGCGCGGAGGAGCAAAGGGCGAGATTGGGATAGCATCCATTTCAACTTCAGTACCTATACTTGTTCTAAGTCAAATAACTGACTCTGCCTCTTACGTTAAAACATTGAGTAAACTTGTTCCCCTTGAGCTTGATGAACTAGTCGTACCCATAGGTTTGATTCAAAGTTTTTTGGGTTGTAAGAAGGTTTTTAATTTAGATCATGATTTCATGAGCTGTTCACAGGTTTAAATGATGGAAACCTGCTTGATGATATTAATAGTGTCCTACCAGACACGACAATTGTACGGGTTCACAGAAAATATTTCAAGCAATCAAACGGATTGGCCTACATCAAACGAATAGCCTCTTTGGAATGCTCAAGTATTGAGCTAAGAATTCAAAACCAGCATTATTGCCTTGCAGCCGCTTCCGCTTTACTCGGTAAAACATACATTATTTCTATCAAAGATATTTTAAACATTTTGTAATATTACAGTAGATCCATATACTGTACATATATTTGTTTTATACACCCATATATTGTAACCCTACTTGACCTAACCTTCTACACTTTTAATGTCAATATATACATTTCTAAATTGACGACCCTTTTAACGTATTATTCTTAAATTCAGATTATCTTAATATCAATATGGATATATTCTATGCTCCAAATTCCGTTTTTATCGAATATCAAGGACCTGAAGACTCAATTTTGATTGACTATGATACAGCAAAAAATATAGAACTATTAAAACCGAATTTAACATGCGATTCCAAGAGAAGTGACTCATTATTTGGAATTCTAAATAATTGCTCAACTCCAGGAGGGACTCGTCTTCTCCGCTCAAATCTTTTTCAACCTCCAATTCCTCGACACAAGATTGAAGAAAGACATCTTGCAATACAGGAACTCTTGAATGACAATGATATTTTCAGTTCATTAAGCTCAATTTTTCGAAGTATTGGGGATTTAGAGAAAACATTATCACCCTTCATGTTCCATTACCCGAAAAAAGAAACGCTTTGGATTTTAGAAAAAAGATTAATGAATGTTATTTCTTTGAAACACATACTGAATGTGGTTCCTAGAATAAGTGAAACGATAATTTCACTCCAATCTCCAATATTTAGGGATTTACAAAACATGCTTGATGATAATGCTTTAAAAGATAAGTAATAATTTTAAGTTATTGAAATTAATAATTTTATGTTATTGAAATTAATAATTTAAATAATTATATCGGCCATAACATTTGAAGGATACTTCATTTTATACTAACCTCCAGTAATATCAGTAATTTATTTTTTCAAACGAAATCAATACAAGCTAATTAATTATCATTATTATTATTTGGACTTTTTTACTTATGGTAGAAAAAATGAATCTTATATTAGAGAATTCAATTCGTCATCAAAATGGATTGTTGAAATCTCAACACTCTTTTGCCATTAAATCTGGATTGAATGCTTACTTTGACTTATCTCGTGAGGTGTATAGTGAGATAGTAAATGAATTGGTTGAAATGGCTGAAAGAATGACAAAGGCCTATGATATGCCAATTCGGTTAAAGTTAAATTCTGTCCGTGGATTTCATTTGTTTATTGTATTCAATAAAAAGAGCCCATCGGTAAAAATATCTTACTCTCAATGTATTATTTCCTATAATCCAATATTTTTCTAGTAGAATCCTAAAGTAGAGACACTTCCCTCAGAATTTATACTCACCAAGTCTTGTCAAAATGGAATCAGCTTCACAACAGAAGATACTCTCAGACTTAATTCAAAGTCTCAAGAAGCTCTTCGAGTAACAAATCTAATAGCAAATAAAATTATTAATAAGCTCCTAGAGGAATTAAAGACGAATGTTACAGTTCTTCATAAATTAAGTGAACAATTAAACCTTATTGATATGATCTTGTCGTTAACCATAACCTCAGGAAATCATGGATTTTTAAAGCCAGAAATAGGCAATTACACGGCTGTTAGGAATGCCCGGCATCCAATTTTATATTTATCAGGGAATATCGGTATTTAATTTTGGGTGGATATATATTATGGCCCTAGTTCTAAACTCTTTAATTTTATTTTTAGCTTCCAAAGACATAGTTCCAAACAGCATTTACTACAATCTGGAAAGTAATTTTATTATCATAACTGGACCAAATATGTCAGGGAAGAGCACATATCTCAGAGAAATTACATTGCTTCAAATTATTTTTCAAATAGGCTGCTTTGTGCCTGCAGATCATGCTACTTTTAAGATCATGAGTGCGATTTACACTCGTTTTGGAACATATGATAACATGGAAGCAAATACATCCACATTCACTCGAGAAATGAAAGATATGAGTTTCATCCTCTCATCAACAAAGGATAATACTGCGAGTACTTTAGTATTAATGGATGAACTCGGTCGAAGTACGAATAGTTTTGAGGGAGCATCTCTATGTTGGGCAATGTCGGAAGAACTTATTTTGAGAAGTCATGTTACTTGCTTTCTTGTTACACACTTTAAGCTATTGCCACGATTAGAGAATTACTATCCCACCGTTACAAAGTAATCAATTAAAACAAAAACAAATATTCATTATATTTAATTAATATCTTTTTACTTTTTTTCCCCCCCACAGTTATCATTTCTTAAAAGAATTGGGTAAAACATTTATGTTGGTAAAAGGGATCAACGTTGATGAAATAAATTATGGCATCACGTTTTCAAAAGAATGCGGTTTGTGCCCTAATATTGTTGAGAGGGCTGAAGAGATTTTACAATCTATGCAAGAAGAAGATAAAGTAATTATAATATTTTAATTATTTTTCATACAAATTAATTTAATTTTTTTGATTAAAGTTTATTCCACTCATGTCTGAAGATGATATGGAAAGATTGAACTTTATAAATCTCGGATTTTTAGCGTATAAAATGATACTTGACTACTATCAATCGTCTGATGTATCACTAAAGGATATAAGAGAGCATTTTGAACAGCTAAGAAATCAATTCATAGATGTTGATGAGGAATAATAACTGAATATTTATGTAATGGAAAAATTTTGCTGTTTCGTCAAGGAATAATAATTGGTCAGAAAATGTTTAATAAATATCTATGCTTACATTTGATTATGATTCATGGATTATCATAACTTCAATTAAACATAATCATTTACTAAAAAACAATGACTACCTTCTTTATTCATAAATGAAGTACCTCATGAACTATTTATTTTATTGCTCTCAAATCTTTAATAGGCTAAATCCTGAATGCACCATATACCTCTGTTATGGTATGTTTAATGACATCATCTGGAAATAAAGAAATGATTGACATAAAAGCCTTAAACATAATAAACTAAAAATTAAATTTGCTTTTATTTTTCACATGAAGAAAGCAAATTTTCTCCATCATGAAATGAGTCTGCCATGATCTAATAATTCAATCATTTCAATTCTTTGTTCTTTCAAATTTTAAGCAACATGAATGGGCATAGACAAATGCAAATTAGAAATGCTCTATGAATCACTATCAAGTGTATTACTAATAACTGATGCGACATGAAAAATAATAAAAAAAACCCTACTTATAAATATCATAATGGGTTCAATTAATTTTACACTCTTTGTTTATTATGTATCTTTTGGAAGTTGTTTACAAAAAACTATGAGTGACTGGGTTTCAATGACTTAATACAATTAATTGGATTTTCCAATCACATTGGACTATATAAAACATCTATTAATTATAATAAAATATGTAACGTATGAGAAACTTAATACTTTAAAAATTGCATCATATCCACAATAGTATGAAACTTCTACAAAACAAAATATTTTATGAATGACTGAATACGGTATAAAATCTATATTGTTTAAAAACATCAAGTCTCTCTTAGATATCGTTTAATAACATAACTATAAATACTCGAAGCAATCAAATGACTTCCAAGAGAAGAAAGCATTATCATAGTTTTGATGGGTACCATGGAATCAGTCGTTCCTTCAAAAGTCCAGAATGGAATAACAGAAGGAATTCCCACATCCTGCTCTCCAATAAGGACTCTCAGACTACCACCAATAATAATTGACACAACGGATCCAAACCAATTTACTCGAAAGGGCCACAGTATTGAGCATAAAAATTGAGGGAACACAATGGCGAAACTTAAATCACCAGCAAGGGACCAGAGTCCATATATGCTCGTAGAATTGATAGCTATAATAGCAGCCACAAATCCCAAGAGTATGAGACAAATTCTAAACACCAGCATGGTCTCAATTCTTCCAGCAGTCGGGCGAAATAAACTTAAATAGACGTTATGAGAGAAATATGATGCACCAGATAGAACAGCGGAGTCCATACTTGACATTGAGGCAGCACTAAGTATATACGTACACACAAATATTAATTAATATCTAAATGACAAGAAATCAATGATTCAAAATGAATGTGCCATTGAGTAAATTAAGCATTATCTAACTTAGTACTGGGTTATTAGAAAATATGAGAACATCCCTGATACATTTTAAGAACAAAAAACACAATTAAAACTTGACTATATCAATCACCTAACAGCTCCAAGTGCAGAATATGCCACAAACTTGGGAGATAATTCCCCTATAGTCACAGGAAGCACTTTCACAAAATCCTCTCCTATTATTTCTCGTAGCTTAAGGGATGACTTGGCTGCTCCTCCGATGAGAATGGGTGGAATCATGAAGGTAATACATATAAATGCAGAGACATATGAGAGAATTTGTGCCTGTTTCGTGGTTCTAAGAGCAAGTGCTCTTTGATAGTATCCCTGCCAAGGTATTCCACCACATAGTAACATGATAAAAGTATCAATATAAGTAATAAAATTGGTTTTCGTCAAGTGTCCACTCCATTCATCAAATGAGAGTGCACTCAAATCGATAGCTTCCGAACTTAAAACAAATGGTAATGCTATCCACAATCCAAATATAACGAACAATAACTGCAAAACATCAGTGTATGCAACAGAGTACATTCCACCCACTAAAGTATAGAGCACTGCCAGAGTCGCACTGATGCATATCATTAGTGTTTGATCCGTGCCAATCAAGACACTAAGAGTGGAGCCTTTAATATTAATTTTCATTGCAATTTTATATATAAGTACATATTAAAAGAGAGAATTACTTTTAAGAAGGTGGAAAAGGTTCTACGATAGACAAAAAATAATGAGGATAAGTCGTTTACTTATAGTAAATAAATAAAATGCAATGAAGATTAATATAATTCTATTCAGTAACCTAATGCAGTTAAAAGAGCGGCAGTCCAACAGATATCTCCAATAAACGAAGGAATATAAATGAGTACACCGATAATGGAGCCATAGGACTCTTGAAGTGGATCTACTACAGTTACATACTGACGCTTCCTCATTTCTGGAAGAAGGTAGAGTCCATTGAGTGCCATACTCAGACTATATGCAAGTGGAGCCACACACCAAACAATCCCCTTTGAGTACACTTCCTCCGCAGTTCCATTAATAAATGCTCCTCCAACCTCTGTGGCCACAAGGGTGAATATACCCACTAAGAGACCCAAGTCTCGTCCTGCAAGAAGAATGTTGCTAAATGAGGAGTCCGCTGTTTTTTTGTAGCCAATCCATAGACCCAGAATGGCGATGGATATGTAAAATAGAAGAACAAAAGTGATTCCAAGGACTTCCATGTTTCAATCATTCATGACAGAGACAATGTGCTATCTCAAAATGTGTTGATGGAATCAAATTTCGTACAAGATGAGAGTGTGTACGTGAGTGAAGGCCGATAGCCGGTACATAATATTAGTATATATTGAAGGTAGATATAAGTGATATATGGAATAACATAAACCAAATGTTTATTTTTACGTATATATATATACATATTATTCAAGTTAAAGAAAAACGTGACGTCAGAACTGTTTGGTTGTACTTCGCATGTATACCAGAGTAATATTTTATATTAGTAAACAGGTCGAGAGGACGACGGGTTTTTTATCACACTTTTTATATTTTTAATGTCGATCAAGTAATGTCTTGCTTTGACCTGGAATTAAGCTCACAATCAGTGATATTTTAATATACAAATGGTTAAATTTAAAAATGGATACATTTTCATCATAGAAACAGACGTTCATTTTAAATTAAAAAAAAAAAATATTTTTTTAAATGTGACGGCTCGCTCCGCTCTTGGGGTTGATTGTCAGTGTTTAAGAAGTAACTTAGGTTCGATGTTCCTTTCTATGACGAATGATTTTGTTGGTGAAAAATTCGCCTATATACATACATATATATTTTTGGAGACGACGATACCATTGATTTGTTAATTACAAAATGACTCAAGATTTACTTACTAGGGCAAGAAAAATGATTTTTCCTTGATTGTAAATAAATCACAGAGGCGAAATTTGTGTGAGATAAATTTTGAATAGTATGTTTAAAAGTATAAAATATATATAGCATTTTTGACAATCAACCCCATACTCTGACCCCTACCGTCTTCCAATGCTAGTAAATAAGTCTTAATAATACCTAAGACAACCATAATGTTGTTTATTTGAAAAAAAAGTTTCTTGCTACTTCAATATCAACATATGTTATGTAATATTATTATGCGTTTAACATCTGGGTAAACACATAGCAGAGAGATGATATTTTACTAAAATTATAACCACTGATAAACAGGCAATGATAGAGAGAGAGAGAGAGCATAAGCTGTAGACTTTAGTAATTTCTCAATGGATATTTTGAATAATACAATGGATATATAGAATTTGTTTGTCAATTTCTCTATGCTATAAAATATCACATACATAAATTGTATATTCAAATACAACACAAGAAGAAAATAACATTATTGTCGATGGTATTGAAATGGGACTTAAACGTATTATATTAATAAATGGGAAATTTAGATAAATAAGTTACTACTAATACTTCTTGGGAAAGGAAATAACAATTTAGCACAAAAAAAACAAATAGAAAAATATACCTGTTAGAAAAAGACCATTTATTGTCTGGCGCGTACTTTTTACTTTTCGTTTTTTCCTTGATTTAAATTTTAAAGTCTTATGTTTATAAGATAAAATCAAAATTATAAGATACTATTTAAATGATTTCAAATTTTAATTTTATTTTCAATTTGGCATTTAGCAATTTTTTTTTCCGACAATGAAAAATCCTCAAAATAAGGAAACTTGAAAACAAAAAATAAATAAATTTATGGGTCTTGATAAGTAATTACTAAAATACATAGGTATTTTTATATATGTTAATTTTTTGTCCAAGAATTCAAGATATATCAGAGCATATTGGGGAGTACATAAAAAAATAAATACTATTTTGTCTATAGTCTCGTACAATATATGTAGGTGATAGGTAGGAATGTAAATAATATGCAAATCAGGTTTGTAAGAAAAAAAGAAAGAAAAAATCAACCTGGTAACTCAATTGACAATTTGATGAATGTTGAGGGGGGAAGCAGATTGAGCTGTCATGACGTTTTACTGAGCTACATGCTGCTATTCTCTCTTAAATATATACAACAATAAATAATAACATGGATGAGAGGAAGAAAATTAACTGAAATTAATGTCAGGAAATTATATGTTTTTAATTAATAATAATTATACGAGGACTTGAGCCCTTTTTGTTTACATTTTATTTGCTTTATTAAACTTAATGCATGTATTCCTTCATGCGACATCTTTACTATCAGGTAGATGTTCTCCCCTCAGTAGTAATAAAGGAAAAATGATAACAGCTTGGGAAAACAAAAAGACCTGTTTGAAGAGCCAACTTCACTTTTTTATTACAAGCCCGATTTGCATATTATTTACATTCCTAGTGATAGGTTACAACAGGGATGTCAAATTCATTTCACATCGAGGGCCTCATACGATACTTAGGTAGACGTTGTGGGCCGGACCATCAAAATTAATGCATACTTAGCTATAAATAACCAAAATATCATCATGTCTTCCCTTTGTTTTGATTTAAAGAAGTGCAAGAGCATTGTTAAATTTAACTAAAGATTTATTGAGCACCACTTTTACAAAACATTTCACAAAATTGACCAAACTTTAAGTAACTAGAAAATATAAAATGATAATAATGAACTTTACATGAGATTACAACATGAGACTTATAAATAAAGACTAACATGCGCTCCTAGCGGATAATTCATGAATTACATTTAATTAAAAAATTTAACCCATGTCTTTTATCCACTTTCAAATTATCCTGCGGGCCTGATTAAACCTCCTTTCGGGCCGTATGTTTGACACCCCTGGATCATAATATAGAATGGAAACACTTTCTTTAGCATGATTTTTTAAGAATTAATAATTGAAATACAGTCAAACCTGTATCAGCTCTTTTTCAAGAGACCTGCATATTGCAATTTTCTAGAGAAGGTGCATTTTTTCTAATGTCACTTGGGTTCTATCCGATCATTTTCTGTTTGATTCTTTATCACTGATATTTGATCCATTTGATTATATAATTACTTATAATTTATTCGTAACAAGTAATCAATTGATAAAATCAATCTCCCAATGCGTTTTGATTAAATTTACCTTATTACATATTTATGATTGTTGACTCCATACATATATAAAATAAAACTTTAAATTGATGATTCTAAAAGGAAATTTACCACCTACAACAAAAATTTGCTCTTATATTTAGACAAAAATAACTGTTTTTCACTTAAGGTGCTCTTAAATTAAAGTACCACTATATGTATGTACAATGAAACCTTGGTTTACAAATGTTCTTCTAAGTTGTTGTTTTTGTACAGGTTTTTGGAAGACGAGCAAAGATTTTCAGGATTTGAAGTCTTGGTTAACGAGTGGTATCTACTACCGGGTGGTAACCTGAAATCTGAACACTCACAAAAATAGAAAAAAGTAAGGCTAGATGATTTTTTTTGCGTATGTTTCGTAAAATAACACTTGTTTATATTTACATGACGAGCATTTTTTGTTTCAAAAGTTTTTTTCTAAAACCAAAAATGTCAAACGAGGAGACCGTAAAGGCAAAAAGTGTCGTGCCTGCTCTGTGCGGAATTGACAGTATCGGCCATTGCAAAGAAGCTGAACATGTCAATGACGACCCTGTACCGAGTCAAAAACTTGATTGTCGCCAACCAGGCTCTTGAGAGAAAAACTGGGTCTAGTCAAAAGAAAAAAGTCAGCGGCAATTACGTCAGGAGGGCCTTCACCACGAATCCACTCAAGTCAATCCGGTTACACGCGAAGGATATGGGCTTGTGGCATGTGGCGTTGGTGAAGAATAAGAATAAGTTGAACGTTAAGTCCTTGGTGAGGTTGGAGAGACATTGAAGCAAAGGGCGGTTATATTGAATAAAACTTGTACATACATGTCATATGTTTCCAATATATCTAACTTTTTGTAAATCGGTCAATAAATTTTGAAATGAAGATTATTTTTCCGAAATGTAACTGATGTGTTCAGATTTCAGGTTACCACCCGGTAGCAGAGAGCCGAGTAAAAATTCTGTGTTCGTTTTTTTCAAATGTTTTGTACTCCGTGATAGTAGGTATGGAGTATACCAATTGGTCAGTTAAAAAATCTTTCTTTTTGACACATTTATCTCGTCACGTGTCAAATTTAGGTATGCGTAAAATTTCCCATCATCTTTTCACAAGTGTGTCAGACAGAATCCCTTTGTGTGTTTCTAGTGACACGCGTGTCATAGTTTTATACCATCACTGGTATATACCAAGACTACTCAACTGGTAACCTGCAGTCCAAATCTGGGCCTTTTGAGGGTTGCAGTTACCCCTTAGGCTTCGGGAGAAGAAAATATTGCTAACATTTGCAACCTCGAGTCTCAAAGGGGAAATAATTTTTTTGAAAAAACCACTGGTAGCTAGTCTTATGTACTTTCCTCATTTCCAACTTTGTAATATTGGGCAGAGTTATATTTAGATATACTATGCATCGATCAATTCTACCAATATACGAATCAATACTTGTTTATATTCAATAATTCAAAAAAAGAGCGCGCAATCATTGATTTAATATATTATATATTTGTCTAAATCATAAATAATAATAACATCCCCTTTGAGTTTATTTACGTAGAGTCAGCTGCTTTAGATCAAAATCTATCTATGTACATATTCTCATTGTGAAAGTTTGGAAGGAAATGGAAGAAGAGGATGGAACCCTTACTTCAAGTAAGACAAGGAAGGCTTCTAAAATGTGGGAAACACTGAAAAGTTTTATCAAAAAGCATCAACCTAGTACAAGTACAGAGATGTAAACCATAAAGTGCTGATTCAAAGAAAAAATTAAAACTGCGACAGCTGGAGAAAAAAAATAATTATACCTTCAGTGGGCCAAAACATTCAAATTGTAGTAATACACGACGGGCATTTTTGTGCACTCGCAATCTCGACTCTCAAAAGAGAAAGGAAATATTGAAAAAAAAACACGAAAAACATATGGTATCTAGTCTTCTATATTTTCCTAGTAGCCAACTGTTATATTGATAAATTTTATCAATATACAAATCAATAGTTAATACTGGTTTATTATTCAATCATTCAAAAAAAGGGCGGCAAATCCTTGATTTAATATATTTTTTATATATCAAAATCATAAATAATATTAATACTCTTTTTGAGTTCATAATACATAGAGACAGCTGCTTTAAATCAGAAGAGCCAACTGACTAAAAAAAATAGTTGAAGGGAGAATACATAGAATTTTTATTTATCTCCAAAAGCTTGGCGTGATAAAAAGGGGCTATTTTGTCATCTGACACAGTTTTAATTCCTCAATGTATACCTTGCTGTCACATGTGCCTTGGCTGACGAGCCTGCACCACCACCAAACTATGTCTACAACTACGCTGTTACCGATAATAAATCTGGAGTAAACGTATCTGCTGATGAGCAAGCTGAGAATGGAGCCATTGCTGGATCCTACAAGGTCGCTCTTCCCGATGGTCGCATCAAGACTGTAAGTTACATCGTTGATGGAGACAGTGGATTCATTACTGATGTTCAATTTGAGGATGCTCCCACCCCTGCTCCATACCCTTCATACGTCCTTTATAATGCTTAAAAGCTTTATCTCTTGTAAGTTTATTATCTCTATGATTACCGACCTTGTTAGAAAAGAAATCGACTAGACTATGTTTTTTTTTACTTGTTAAAGAACGCATGACTATTAATATAATTTTAACACTTCAGATCATATATGCTACAAAGTTATTCATAATCATATGCAATACTAATAATAAGTGACGGAATATTTAAAAGCCTTACTCATGCTCTTTAATTCTATTAGGAGCTTTGAAAATCATTTCAAACATCGGCACTGAGTAGATTAATTGAGACTTTGACCCACTTTAGTCATTAATATAATTATCATAGAGTGGAAATGACATTATATGCAAAGTTTTAGAGGAGGAGAGCAAGATTGACTTATGATAATAAATATTTATGAAAAATCTACTTGATTCAAACTCATAAAAAATGACTCGTCAACGGCTTTCCTTTGACACTCTTAATCACATCAAAGCTAGCTGTATGCGTATACATATGTAACGAAATTAAAAGAAACAAAAAAACACACTTCAAATACTTCCCACCAAGATAGAGGAATGTTCTGAGAATGTTTAAAAAATACTGTTTTGATGTCAAATAATAAAAAAAAAAGATGAATTCGAGTTAATAAATGTTGTTTTAATAAAATAAGAGTAGGAGTTGATCTATTAAAGGTACGTTAGTTCAAGGTTACATTTTTCCAAGGAATTTTAAATGAATATATTATATTATTAAAAACATTCATGCGTAGAAAAATAAAAACAAGAATACATATAAAGGGTACAAATTAGTTCGGGCCTTTTTCTAAAAATGACTCTGTTGATATGTTTGTTTCATAGTATCAACAGGTTCAGGTTGCTTCAGAGAGGTTAGTCATCTGTCAATAATATTCAATTTATATCAATATGAGTTCCAAACAAAAAAAAACCCAGTTTTTACTTTGTTGAAATTGTCAAATTTTGTGGACACTAAGCAGCATTTGCAGGAGGTTTTCTGTTTCCGCTTTAATTGGAAGAAAAGTGCAGCTGAAGCGGATTGAATGGTTGTAGAAGTTTATAGAGACAATGCTCCAACTGATAAATCATATAGAAAATTGTTTTGAGGTTTCAAGAAGGGTAAATTCAGTGTTGAAGACAAATCTTGCTTCTGTACAGCCAAAAAAATTCGAAGACGCAGAATGTGAGGCATTACTCGATGAAAACCCGAGTCAAACACAAGAAGAACTTGCAGAATCATTGGGAGTTATGCAACAAGCCGTTTCCATGCGATTGAAATCCATGGGTATTATTCACAAGGAAGGCAATTGGGAGCCTTATGAGCTGAAAACCGAGAGACGTTGAAAGAAGATTTATCAATTGGAAGCAGCTCATTCAAAGGCAACGAAGAAAGGGTTTTCTACATGGGATTGTGACTGAGGATAAAAAATGGATGTTACTATGACAACCCCAAAAGGTCAATCGTTACCATCGACCACAATATCAACACCAAAGCGGAATATTCATGGTTCAAAGGTGTATCTGATGGGACGAAAAAAGTCTTTTATACTATGAGCTACTACAAACTGGCGATTCAATTACGGGCAATCAGTATGGACTGCAATTGATTCGTTTGAACCGTGCCTTACGAAAAAAACAAAAAAAACACGGAAGGAATACGTGCAACGACATAATAATGTTATTCTCCTACATGATAACGCTTGGCCTCATGTTTCAAAAGTCTTCAAAAAATATTTTTAAATGGGGTACTTTAACACACCCACCGTATTTTTCAGACATTGTTCCCTCTGATTACAGGTTGTTTTGACGGATGCAGCACGATTTGGCAACTCATTGGTCCACTTCTTTCGAAGAAATCAAAAATTGTCTTCTAACTTGAACTGCCTCAAAAAGATTAGACATTTTTTCGAAAAGGAATTTGAAAATTGCCTGAAAGGTGAGAAAAAGTAGTGGCGAGTGATAGGCAATGCTTTAATTCATTTTCATTCTGAAATAAATGCATTTTGTATTACAAAAAACGGACCGAACTAATTGGTGATCCCTATATAATCAAGAATTATTCTTCTGACATCTAAACTGAACCCTCAGATGACGAGTTTAATCTTAATAAAAAACACCAAAATGTACCTATTAACTTGAAGTAAAAATAGCTTTAAAATCCTATTTTCTTTCATTTCTTCTTTTTCATTCCAACCTCCTTTTATGTTGAGCTGTCACATGTATCCTCGAGAAAAAATTGCTAAACCACTGCCGTCACCCGTAGATTGACATTTCTAATGAAATGAAGCAAGTAAAAAATCCCTGATTTACCTTATAGTCCATCCTCAAATCAAAGCGTTACTCTCTCTAAAAAAAATAGTAGGGTTCAGATGTCGACCCCAAACACACTTTTTAAATTATTTTCCCTCTCTTTCTTCCTTCTCTCTCCACAATGTTATCCTCAAAACAATATAGAGAACCAAACAGTTAAATTAAACCGATTTGATCTTTTTTTTATCGGTTAACATGTCCGGTTTATTTGTTTTAGCATTAATTAATTCCGTGAATAGATAATTAAATATTGATGTTTTTTTTTTTTTTTTTTTGTTAACTCAAAATAAAAATATACTTGATTGGCCCTTTTCTGTCCCTTAATTACATTCCTTGGACTTTATTCCAAAATCATACATATTTATCTTTCCATCTGACTGTTGTTGTCGTCACATTTCGTATCTGTCTATGTATATTTCGTCTAAAGAGGAATCATACAAAATAAATTAAAGAACTGTTTTCACCCGTCTTTGTCCTTAATAATAACACACTCATTCACGAAACTATCTCACAAAACTGTGATTAATTTATTAATACCTTAAAAGTGTAAAGTTTTTTTATTTTTATTTTCCTTTTGATTTTGTAACTCGCACTGATTCAGCTCATTTTCACATCATTTATCATCATTAGTGAGTCTTAAACTCTATGTATGCATAATTTAAATGTCATGTTTTTTTTTTTTTTATTAAATGTTCTCTTAATCATTTTGATATTAAATATATAATATGACAAAGCAACATCACAATGATACAAAAAGGCAAGTCATTCATACAAAAACAAACTAGCCTCTCATTATTCATTATTTATTATATTCATTATTCATACCTCAGGACACTTGTAAGACACTCTTTGATTACCATGTGTTTTTTTTTGTAAAATGTATTTATAATCGATTGAACTATATATTAGCATGATACAAAAGTAATGCGCTATGCATAATGCAGTATTCATTTCAGTTGCAGTATGTAAAAAGTTTAGATAGGAAGGAAGGAGCAAGTATACTTTGGTGCTTTTTGTCCTTGATAAATACCTGTTCTTGGGACGTAATTTTGAGATCAAAAACAAAAGTTCTGGTTTTAAATCATGTTTTTAAGAACAAAACACTTGAACAATTTTTCAATGGAAAGCAACAGTGAAGACATGTCAATTAAACATAGTTTAATGACTCTAGGAAAATTTATAGTTTGGGATAATTAATGTAAGAGACATCGATGTATGTCAAAAAATCTAAAGTTATTATACCCTGCTTCCTCAAATAATATTCCCAGCACATCAGTAGTTACGAAGGGGCTCTCTCTCTTACCAGTTTCTTGCTTTCCCCAGCTTACTGGCAAACATAACCGTTATTTATTAAGAAAAAAAGGATATATTACTCAAAGAAAAATTATCTCCCCATGCAAGAATATTCATCCAGGTTTTGAATGCAAAATTTAATTTTGAAACTTTGTGTTTTTTTTTTAAACAAAGAAACATACCTAATGTCTAAATATCATTACTAGATCTTTCAACTAACAATATTGCCTATTCATTTGACTTTTAGACGTAATATCTTAGTTATTTTGCTTGTTGAACCATGTTGAAGGTATCATATAGTTTGTCCAACAAAGTTCCATGTATTTTATATTCATTTTCAATTTTTTGTTTTTCAAAAACCCAAGAAGAATCTTAAAATTTGATTTTGGAATGTTTTAAGGGGTATACATTTTTTGTTGAGATTGACCATAGCGCCAAAAAATGGACGCACAAAAAGCGTCAAACAAACAGAAAATCAGATTTTCCTAGAATTCCAAAAATGTATAATACTTGTATGGTTATTAGTGAAACTTAGGAGAAAATATGTGTCGAAATTTTGTGTATACTGCTTTAATTGTATTATATGTATATCAAGGTTTTTTCATAGAGTTACATCATAAGAGATGTAATAATTGATGGAATCCCAGAGAGTGTATCTATTTTAAAAATATTTATGCTTGTACCCTACAAAATATTTCTACTTTTATGAATTTATTCTTCCTCATTCTGGAGATTCAAACTTCATCAGTGGACGAGAAACATTATAGTGGTATCCACCAGAAGATATGTTGTCTCTCAGAGTTACCATTTTTTTAAAAAACATCCTCTTAAGCTCACACTCACAGGGATTCCAGAAATTTTCACATATCAAAGGATGCAACTTTTTGTGCAAGAGTGAGTCCCTTCATTAACATTAACTGTTTATTATGATTTAGTTTAGAGAAAATTGTATTACTGCACTAGGAAGAAGTACCAATTCCATTTAAAATGCATTAATACAAAGAGAATGGTATAGTTATATTTATATCATAATATTATTTTGCATTTTGACAGAATCCTCAACAAAATATGTGGTTGGAAAGGAGGGAAATGTTTTATCCTCAACGGTCTTATACAGAATGAATATAAATTTAGAAAAGAACAATAGTACCAACCGTTTTTCCTTTTCTAATTATAAAATTATAATATCAGTTGCAAACTTATACAATGTTTTTTTATTAAGATGTTTTCTTATCTGTAGTGAGTAGTTCCATAATAATCAAACAGTTATTTCGCACCATCTTTCAAATACTCAAATACCAAGAGCTGAATGGTTAAAGTAGAAAAAATATGTATGCTTGAAACGCTCTCTGCTTTTAAGAAAAGTTGTGAACAACCATTCAGATCATCAAATTATTATTATTTATTCTGAGTGTATGTATATCGTAGTGTGTGGTAAAGTCTTTGAATAACTTTTTTTTAAAATGACGATCAAATTAAAATTTAATCTCATTTGAATAATATCATATAATGATTGTATCCTGTAGACACATAACTTTGAAAGTTATATAAAGGGAAAAACGCAGAGTAGTGCATGCTATATGGGGTGCAATAATTGTCTTTCTTTTTCTTTTTTTTTTTGAAAAACACATCTTTTCATGTTTTTTTCTGCGAAAAAGTAACTTATTTATTTAAATTTCCCATTCATAACTATTTACATGTAAGACCCATTTCAATACCCTTGACAATAATATTATTTTCTTCTTGTGTTGCATTTGAATATATAATGTAATTTGTAAAATACCTACAAATATATCAATAAATATAATTAGATTCTAATACAATACATTGTTTTATTCAAAACATCTTTTCTTCTATCATTTGATGATTAAAATGATTATTCAGAATTTAAAAAAAAAATTGAGAGCGTCTTAAGCACATTTTTAAATAAAAACACATCCTAATGCATACGTATTTTTAATGATTCAGCTTCAAAGTTTATTCTAAAGTTTGATTACTATTAAAAACTTACTCTACCCCTTACAATGAAAATATATCTCAAAAGCTTCATTTTATGAGGAATGAGTCGTCTTCTTTCTCCTTTTTTGTGTAAAAATTTGCTCAATTAGATAATTAAAGATACTTTCGGATAGAACAGCAACATAATAGCAAGTTCTTTTTTGCTTCTTATTCAAGAGCTGACATTGCGTTCCTCAGGTCTACTATCTCTTTTATGACATCATCTCGCGCGTGGTTTTTACGCCCTCCGGGAAAGCTCTTTATTCACATCTCTTGTTATAAGAGCTCATCTCATGTTGCATTTACTTGACAGTACTAAACAACATTGAAGAAAAAAAACAAATATATGGTTGTATGTCATTAATTACACTTCCCTCCATTTGGCAGGTGTAATGATAACAACAAGAACAACAAAAATGTATACGTAAACACTTTTTCCTTTTGATTTTCATTCTAAATTAATTGCAAACTTAATTGTTGATAATAAAGTATAATTAAATAAATAATGTATATAAAAACCACTATTCAAAAATACTTTTTTTTTTGCTGAGGAAAGTCATCGTTGAAAAAAAAATGTAAAAACTTGCGACTATATTCACATTTCCTCTATTTTAACTGATTTTTAAATTTGCATAATTGTTATTTTATGGAAAAACTGACTAAGACAAGTATTTATACAACTAAAATGCCCTTAAAATTTTGTTGCACAGAAAGAATAGGAGGGGAAACAAGAAAGCAAGTTGTTTGTTTTCAAATATTGAAAAGGAGAAAATCCACTATAAAAATTTTTTACTTCATAAATATAACTTTCAAATATTTATTTAGGAGTCATTTTAAGACCTATTGCGCACGGTTTTTACTAAAATATCACTTTTTTTTTAAATAAAGCAAGGATTGTTGTTTTCTACCCAATAGAGTGATTGGATAAATGTTACGACTGCACAAGGAGCCAATATGGTCCCTGAAGTAACGTCCATCTCTTTTATAGACCCAAAATTATCATCTATTGTAGAACTATTAAGAATCAACTACATCCGCTATCATGCTTACCATGAATAATAGTAACAAAATAGTCATAAATACCATTTGTTTTTTATTCTTGATTGTTGTCGGTATTTTTTTACTCCTATAATACAGTTGCAATTATTGTAGTCATTATTTAATTAATCGAAATATACTATTAATACAAACGAAAGAGAATTGCTTCAAGAATATGAGTGCAGTTCATACTCATTTTTGAAATATATTAGATAAACTTGGTTTCTTGTTGACTTGACACAAATTTTAGCATCTTCTAGTTAAAGGGTCCCATGAATTTGGATTTAAAAAAAGTACACTCTCTCATAGAGGGAGCAACGAGCATTTAGGGAATGAAATAGAAGGGGAAACGAGAGAGAAAGAGAGAAACATCCCTCAGTAGTAAGAAGAGAAAATAAGTCCACGTATTCAGAATCCGTCTCGGGAAAGAAATGAATGTTACCATTACCAAAATATGATATCTTTTATCCCATGGATTCCTTCAATATCGAATTAACAGTCTTGGTTTCCTCTCCGCATTCCAATCATGGGATCCTTTGTAGTCTCTTTTCCGAGGTCGATTAACGGATTTTGAACCCCTTTTTACTAAATTTATTGGAGGAAAAGGTTGCGAGATACAATGGAAAGTACAATGTACCGAAATAAACTGATAGCTGTTTAAGAATTCTTATCAACTATGGTATCAAGACGGGAATGTTTTAGTACTTAACAAAAGCTAACATGAGTTCAACCATTTCACGTTCAAAATACTACTAAGGAGGGGGGGGGGGGGAGGATAAGAGGAGTAGAAAAATCAAGAGCAAACATAAGTAAAGACATTTTTTATAATAGTAGGTTAACAATGTCGTAAAGTATTATGCATTATATTAATTATTATGATATGAAAAACTACAAAGTCTTTTACAAATACGAACAACAAAACAATTGCAAATTTTTTTTGTCAAAACAGGCAAAGTTATAAAAAGACTTCTTCATAATTTGTCGCATTTAAAATTTTATTATAGTACAATGCGTAGGATATTTTTTTATTCGATTATATTTAATCCACCTATATTTTATTACTCTAATTCTATATAATAAAGTGGTGATCATTCTAAAGGATCAACCTCACATAATTTCTGTTGATTACCTTGCATAGTCCATCTCTGATTATTTTGAGTATGTAGATACTTGAAACAAGGAAGAAAAAAAGAAGACAAATTGTTATGCAGGTTGCCAACTGAAGTTTTTAATATTATTTTGTGGGTATCTTTATGCAGTATTTTTTTTAGAAGTTCAAAGTACGAATACATATATCGTAGATATATCACGTCGAGCTTTTTGTGCTCACTCGCAATATCGACTTTGGAAAAACAACTGGTTGCTACCTTTCTGTATTTTCCTTATTGTCAACTTTTGAATATTGGGCAGGGTTATAATTTAGATATAATATACATTTATAAATTTCATCAATATACAAATCAATCGTTAATACTTAATATACTTTTTATATATCACAATCAAAAACACGTAGAGTCACCTGCTTTAAATCAAAAGAGTCAAATGAAGAGTCAGCTGAAGGAAGAGTACAGTGTATTTTTGTTTATTCCAAAAAGTCTGTCGTGATATGTGAAGGGTTTGTCAATAGAAATGGTGCATTTTTATTTTATTAGGGACGGAGAACTACGTCATATTTTGATTTGATTTTGATTACATTTTAAATCAGAAATAGCCAACAAACCATTATGGAGTAGATAAACTTTGAGCAGCCTTTGCAAATTAACCAAATTTATTACCAAAATTCACGTTCAGTCATGGCAACTTGAGGTGGTGTTATGTGGCCATACTTTTGATTATTTTAATGCAAATCACTTAGACATTCATTACACTTGCGTTAACTGGCTAAATAATTGAAAAAAACTGCATATTGAGTTCAAAACTCCTTGTGTCACCAATTCAAATCTATGTATATGTAAAAACAACAACATACAAAAGAAATTGATTCAAAAAACAAAAACAAAAAGTATTTACATACAATTGTCTCTACGTCAAATCCTTACAAAAAAAATAAGAAATACGTTAAACCCATTGTTTCTTTGTATTTTTTTACTCACGTGCGAGTTATAACTGCATACCAATTCTTCAATTCAAGAAAATGTATGTCTGTCGAAGCACATTTTCAAAATCCTTTGATGCTGCTAACATCTTTTACTCCACCTTCTCAATACAAATGTATTTATATATATATATAAACCCTTATCTGTTTGTATTTGAGTAAAAAACTCAATCCCATGCATTATTTCTGTTATAGTTTAATGAAAAGTATGTAGCAATTTGATTACTGACGCTTCTCAGTACATATGTATTTATATATTTAGAAACCCTAATTTGTTCAATATTCGTATTTGAGTAAAAAAGTTCGAAACTAATTCACATACATATTTTCCATGCCACATATTTATTTCTAAGTATATCACAAACTCAAAAATACCCCAATTTACACATTAAATGATATTGAAATAGGAAAGAAGAGAAAATGTATATATACATATATATTCTTTACAGCTTTTATGTGAAAAAGTTTATACGAATTTAAATACATTATCGTGCATTTCTAAGGTACATCTTTATCTACAAACATTACATCATTTAAATTTGATTTAAAAAAATTGATAAAAGTATTTTAAAGCGTAAATATAACATATCTCAGAATATATATAAAAACAGTAAATGTAAAAATTTTACACATTATCTTCTTAATCTTCTAAAAAATTAATAAAGCACAATATCAAAATAATTTAACATATTTTTAAGTTTGAGTGACGTATTTTCTGTGTTTATTTCTAATCTTATGGTTGATTCTACAAAAAAAAAATGTATGAAGCAAATGTAATTAATAATTTTATTCTTGTAGGAATGCAACGCAAAATTTTTATTTTTTTAAAAAAACTTTTCAATATGTAACACCTTACAGAAATTTCTAAAATAGATAATGGGATTTTTCTTGTGTTTTTTAAAAACCAATAAAGTATAGTTCATATGACACCTTCAACTTATTTTTATAGCGGCAATAGAAGAGCTCGTGCAAGGAATCAAGGGAAAATATGGAGGTTTTGGAGTAAGCTTTAAGGGAGCCCAACATATCATTGATTTATATACGGATGATATTATTGATCTCCTCAGACTGCATTAAGTTTGTAAAGCCATGTAAGGACTTTGGAAAGATCTACATCGACACTCTTCATGCTTTTGTAGACTGTCCTGCCATCTTTATACTCAAATTCTTGGTGTCTCTCAAATGAGGGGGTTGACGGAAGGTGAGGTAAAATATTTAAAAGGGCTGATTCTCTTCGGAATTTCAAGTAAAAGGAGAGGAGCTTCTCCAAGAAAAAGAACTTTGGACATAGCAATTATCAACTCTAAGGCCCTCATTCCCGGCCACCTTACAACCCATTCGAGAAGCATTTTCTGTGTTGATTTCTGATCTTATGGTCGACTCTACAAAAAAATGTATGAAACAAAAGGTACATATTGTATTGTATTATTAAAAAAAAATGTTAAGTTGTAAGACAAAACATACAACACTTTCAGCTGGGTTCTTAAGTATCTATCTCTGTTTAATAACACAAATCGTCAAAATGGAACTTTGCATTCAAAATCTGGATGAATATGGGAAGGTGATTTTTCTTTAAGTAACAACTTTCTTCTTTAACCGAATTAAAGTTTGAATATTGATTTTAAAAATATGAATATATATTGTGGTATGTATTATCTCTTAAAGTATTTATATATATATATTGAAATGATTTTTTTAAATTAAGAAAAGAATCAAGAAACAGGCTCAAATATTGAAATGTAATTTACTTTTCCTTAAATAGCCCATGATTTTATATGGTTTTTCAAAGTAAGCTGGAGGAAGCAAGAGGAAAATAACCAAATAAAATAGCTTTAGTTATTTGGCATCAATCGATATCTCTTACATTAACAATCCTTATTTCCTTGATTCATTAATTTAAGGGTAGTTTACATGTCTTCACTGTTGCTTATTATTCAAGTGTTTTTGTTCTTAAAAACATGATTTAAAACCAAGACTTTTGATGCCGACCTTAAATTTAGGTGCAAAGGACGTATATTTATCTAGTATATATAAAAATTAAGTACTCATATTAAGTTCTGTTTAAGGCATTGGATAGAAATCGTACAAAAATTTGATATATATATATATATATATATTCTAGACTTATTTTTTACAATACTATTTAGGTTCATCAAAGAACTTAATAACAATTTAACCCAAAATGAATATGGACATCTTTAAATACTTGAAATGGTAGAAATAATATCTAGAAAATTAGATTATTATAGATTAAATTCAATTTAGACAGTGAGTATTTAGTTACTTCTCAATAACTCGTACATTAAAAGACATTTACTAATTATAAATATAATCACAAAAAAAGTATTCTAGAAAAAAAGTTAAATTATATTTATAAATTAAAAACCTTTAGTAAATAATATCAGTCAAAGACAGTGAGCAGAAATTGTACCAAAATCAAACATTCAAATTTTGGGCCAGCTTTATTTAAGTACATTTGATTTTCTCTCTTTCTTTTTCTTTTTTGTTCTTCAAAAAGTTTAATATCAAATGCAAGTTTTTTAAAAACTCAAATTTGTGATAGATTGATTCCGTGGAATCAGTCTGTCATTAGTACTCTTAAGAGAAACATCATTTATATTTCATTCAAGACAAAATGACGAATTATATTCAAAATCCACACTCTTGTCAAACGAATCCCGGATCATATCAACCTCAAGGAGAAGAAAATAGGGAAAGCATTGAAGCCTATAACGGCTATTCACAATACCCTTCCTCTATGCAGTATAATCCTCAGTACAGGCAGCATCAAGATACACCCCTAACACCAGAAACGCAACAATATATGCAAACACAGCAACAACACTTTTACATAAACAACAATAATCATAACAATAACCACTATTTTTATTCTATTCCAGAACCCACGCCTCTAAGAAACCCTGAAGAAGAGAAACAAACCCCTTTTGCAGAACCACAAGGCTCCTCCTCAAACATTGTACAGAGATCCATTCGTAATTCCTACGAAACCCATTCACCCGGATCCAGTCATTCTACCCTGAGCCAGGACTCCATCGAAGAGAGGACTCATCAACCCAATAACAATTTTGATGATTGGAGTAACAACGCCTACTACTGGAATCAACAAATTCAGAATCCAAACGGCTATTATAATCCACAATTCTATCCATCAAACGATTATTACGAAAGGATAGCAACGGGAAATGACCATGAAGACCAACACTTTTATTCAAATTATAGTGTTGCTCAATCTACAGACTTTTCTCTTCATCACTATTTTGAGACATTAGGCCCAAGCTTCAAGAACAACAACTTATTTAGTTCTCAAGCCTCTTTCGAGACTCTCCATCAAAATGATGAGTCAAAAGAACTCTCATCGAACATTAATCTCGGAGGCTCAGAAATCAATGTAAGCGTGCTACCTAACAAAGGAAGTAGCAACATTAAAAGCTATAACGCCATCAAGAACAAAAAGCCATGTCCCAAAATGAAAAAAGAACGGAAAAAAAGAGCATCTCCTCACGAACACATACCTCATACCCATCAAAATGAAGAAAACAAAAGAATTTGTGAATTTGATCATTGTGGTTATATGACATCTCGTCATTCCAATATGTTACGACATATTCGTGCAAAGCATGTCTCTCATTACATAATTTGTTGTAATCAGTTATTTCCCACAAAGACACACTTTGAGGATCATCGGCACTTGGTCCTTAGTGATGGGAACTTTCGTTGTTTAGTCGCAAAGTGTGGTCGCGACTTTCGTCGAAAGGCAAGTCTTCACAAACATGAAGATAACGTCCATTCAGAAATCCCCAAAGGTCTCATTTCATGTTGTGTATGCGATGAAAAACTTCCACATCCCGAAATCAGCGAACAAGACGTCAAGAACCATGCAATAACACACTCCACAGACTAATTCCATTAGTAACTGATCATGTTTCATCCATGATTTCTTTTATACAAATAAAAAAAAGATATATATATATACATTTATTATTTTTGTATTCATTCATATTGTATTTTGAGTACAAGAACATAGCTACCTCAAATAATTGTAGAATATTCCTTGGATCAGGTTAAATAAATTATTTTTAATTCAAAAATCATTAAAACACACTAGTTTATTTCTTAAAAATATCATAAAAGTAAAATTAAAGTAGGAATAATAAGAAAGCCTTACAAGAATGGTATATGAAATATGATTATTCTCCTCTGTCGATGGTAGAAAGATAACAAATTAGTAACGTCTAGCTCAAAAACAAGCAAACCAATAAATAAAGGTCTAAAACAAGTTCATCATCTTTTCCCTTGTGGTTCTTTTTTTGGTATAGACAAAAAAATTTAGATACAGGGTAGCTTTCACTTACTAAATAAACACTGATCTACATATATGTACTTGTATTTATTTTACATGGTGTAGATATATATTATTATATCTCCGACAAATCCCTACACATAATTTGGCCTAAAAAATAAACAATCTGAAACCTGAAAGTAAAGAAAAACCATTGTTTCTTTGAAATTTAAAAGTATATACTTTATTGTACAAGTGCATACCAGTCTTTCAAGTTAAGAAAATAGATCTCAATCGACTTTGTCCAAAGAAAAAAAGAAAAATTCATACCCCCGTGTAAAAACAACAACTTTATTTGTGATCATAAAAGCAACAAATCAATTTGACCAATTTGACCCAAAAAAAAAGGATGATATCATATCTAATTCTGTAAAGTAGTAAAAATAATCTTAAATAATGATATATAATAATTTATTAAGAATAGTACAGAATGTAGGAGGTTACAGTCCACCTCACAAAGATCTGATCTCTATATAAAAGAGATAGGGCTGAGTAGTGAGCCCCTTATGTTAAGAGGAAACCACTTCATATCGCCCCCCTCCCCCTCCCCTCACACGAAAATAACTTTCAACGTGCTTATGTTGGATTTTTCTCTTCTTTTCTTAACAAAAAGCAAAAAACCGTGGCACATTTAAATAATGTATTAGAGTATCTAACAAGCTATTAGATCTAGATGTTCATAAAGAACCTGAAATATATCCGGTCGGTCTATTGGAGGCTACATCAAAATTATTTAATCATCAAAAAACGTAAGAGATAGGATATTTACATATTGTTGAAATATGTAAATATCTATTTCAGTGCATTTGAAGATGTATATTTACACCCATGGAAATGTTAAATTCAGTTACAAATAATATGAAGTGAAAAGAAGTATTCTGAAAGAACTACTCACTTGTTTGTTGTTGTAAATATATTTCATTGTAAACTAAATATTATGTATGTATCTGTTCATTAATTTATCAATCAATAAAGTATCATTCAAATAGATGTACATATATTTGATTATGTTTTCTAAGGGTCTATTTGAAGTTCAAGCTGGTTTCTGTATATTTGAAGACATGGTTTACTTTAATATCATGAGTAACTGTTAGAATGTAAGATATTGAATTATTGCATTTAAGAAAAATAAGTTCTACTATGAATGTCTGTGCTACCTTTTTGAAGTCAATATTGGGTTCTTATTTTTTGATGATAAAATACTGAGTGAAAAGACAAATCCTTCCACGTTTTAAATCCTGGAATGGCTAGTTATATGAAATATATGTATGTATGTAGTTTTACTTGATATCCATATGATAATGTATATATTATCGAAAACTTTAAAGTAAAATATATGTACATGGATCCCCTTTAATTCAAGCTAGAACATGAATAATTTTCTTCATTGGAGAAGTCTTTTATATATCTATATACAAAATTAACTATTGCTCTCAAAAACCTTTTATCTTTTCCAAGCAATGACAGTCAGCTTTCAAAATATCTATGTATACTCATTGAAATAATTGTTTTTCGCTGCAATAGTTGACTGCAACTTAGTTGAGACACAGATAGAAAAATGCCTTACAAAAGCTTGATATTCTGTCAATCTGACAAACTCATGTAGATTTAATATCATTTCAAAGACAATGACTTTTAGTTTACATCGATTACAATTTGTATTTTTGGACTGTAGAGCATATGGAATATTAATTTGCTCATTTATAAACTTTCTGTTATGATTAAAAATATGTAACCATAAAGATTTTAATAATTTAAAATAATTAATTGGATTGACTACCAAAAAAGAAGGATAGAGTTTTACTTCTTAAGCCGAATCACATTCATGAGAATTTGAGCCTTTTGAATGAGAACAACACGCAAAATAATAGTTTCATGGAATAAAAAGGGGGACGTATAGAGTTGTGAACCCCAAACACAACGGTTTGACAAGGCCAAGACCTTTCATAACTTTATTTTATTCTTTTGTCGCCAATTAAAAAGGTGTGTCTCACTCTCAAGATCCAAATCTCCGAATGGAAGGGCCAATAGAAAACAAATTCTCAGACAAGCCAATAAACTTGGATACAAAGCAAGGAATTAATTAAAGAGCTCACTTCCTTCAATCACAAAGTGGAATGAGGAAGGCCCAGGAAAAAATAATTTGAATTGAATATTAAGAAATCTCTATGAAGAGAGCATCTGAAGCAAAAGTCTTCAATAGCTCACCCTCCATTCAGGAGAAAGAGATCCAAAGAGCTTGACAGCCTCTTTAATGATTTTTTTTTTCAAAAATTGAATATTTATTTATATTTCTTTTCCATTTTCTACAAATTATAATTTTTAATTTTCTTATTTGTTATAAGTCATATATGTATGTACATAGTTAAAAAAAAGTTTCCCAGTCGATGATGGTTTTCATTATTTATATATCGAGCTGTATAAGTATGATAAGTTTATGCTATAGGGCATACTAACGACGCATTTTCTTTCTTAAATAAAATTAAAAGGATTTGAGAATTAAATGAATTTCTTATTTAGTGTTGAAGTACATTCAATTACATGGGCATGTTTGCAGAAGTTCAATCTTTCAACACAGTTTTCTACCACTTTTTGTATAAATCGACAGAAATTGCAGGAATTTCCCATTCAATATTTACTTTGAGCTCCTTAAGTGTTACTGGCTTGTTGATGTAGACCAATGACTTATCCTAGCCCCATAGAAAATAGTCCAAAGGCGTCAAATCGCATGAGCAGGCCTCATAATTGAGTGGTCCATTTCTTAAAAAAACACATTCACCGATTTTACCAACTCCTGATTTCTTCTAAATCCTTTTCCTCAAAATCATGGATCATCGAATAAACTAACTATTGACCATTTAAAAAAAAATATATAACATTCATAAGAAATTGTGACAAAAACAATATTTCGACCTACGATTGTATTTCTGTAAAATCCCTACAAAAAAATTAAAACATACGCTAAACAATAGAAACCACGTGCGAGTTATAACTGCATACCAATTCTTCAATTCAAGAAAATGTATGTATGTCGAAGAACATTTTCAAAATCCTTTGATGCTGCTAACATCTTTTACTCCACCTTCTCAATACAAATGTATTTATATATATAAACCCTTATCTGTTTGTATTTGAGTAAAAAACTCATTCCCATGCATTATTTCTGTTATAGTTTAATGAAAATTATGTAGCGATTTGATTACTGAAGCTTCTCAGTACATATGTATTTTTATATTTAGAAACCCTAATTTGTTCAATATTCGTATTTGAGTATATCACAAACTCAAAAATACCCCAATTTACAGTTTAAATGATATTGAAATAGGAAAGAAGAGAAAATGTATATATACATATATATTCTTTACGGCTTTTATTTGAAAAAGTTTATACGAATTTAAATACATTATCGTGCATTTCTAAGGTACATATTTATCTACAAACATTACATCAGTTAAATTTGATTTAAAAAAATTGATAAAAGTATTTTAAAGCGTAAATATAACATATCTCAGAATATATATACAAAAATAGATGAAATGTTTTTACTCACATATCCTCCTAATCTTCAAAAAAATAAATAAAACACACAATTAAAATGTTTTTATTTATTTTCCTTTTAAGTGACGCATTTTCTCTGTTGATTTCTGATCTTATGGTCGACTCTACAAAAAAATGTATGAAACAAAAGGTACATATTGTATTGTATTATTAAAAAAAAATGTTAAGTTGTAAGACAAAACATACAACACTTTCAGCTGGGTTCTTAAGTATCTATCTCTGTTTAATAACACAAATCGTCAAAATGGAACTTTGCATTCAAAATCTGGATGAATATGGGAAGGTGATTTTTCTTTAAGTAACAACTTTCTTCTTTAACCGAATTAAAGTTTGAATATTGATTTTAAAAATATGAATATATATTGTGGTATGTATTATCTCTTAAAGTATTTATATATATATATTGAAATGATTTTTTTAAATTAAGAAAAGAATCAAGAAACAGGCTCAAATATTGAAATGTAATTTACTTTTCCTTAAATAGCCCATGATTTTATATGGTTTTTCAAAGTAAGCTGGAGGAAGCAAGAGGAAAATAACCAAATAAAATAGCTTTAGTTATTTGGCATCAATCGATATCTCTTACATTAACAATCCTTATTTCCTTGATTCATTAATTTAAGGGTAGTTTACATGTCTTCACTGTTGCTTATTATTCAAGTGTTTTTGTTCTTAAAAACATGATTTAAAACCAAGACTTTTGATGCCGACCTTAAATTTAGGTGCAAAGGACGTATATTTATCTAGTATATATAAAAATTAAGTACTCATATTAAGTTCTGTTTAAGGCATTGGATAGAAATCGTACAAAAATTTGATATATATATATATATATATATTCTAGACTTATTTTTTACAATACTATTTAGGTTCATCAAAGAACTTAATAACAATTTAACCCAAAATGAATATGGACATCTTTAAATACTTGAAATGGTAGAAATAATATCTAGAAAATTAGATTATTATAGATTAAATTCAATTTAGACAGTGAGTATTTAGTTACTTCTCAATAACTCGTACATTAAAAGACATTTACTAATTATAAATATAATCACAAAAAAAGTATTCTAGAAAAAAAGTTAAATTATATTTATAAATTAAAAACCTTTAGTAAATAATATCAGTCAAAGACAGTGAGCAGAAATTGTACCAAAATCAAACATTCAAATTTTGGGCCAGCTTTATTTAAGTACATTTGATTTTCTCTCTTTCTTTTTCTTTTTTGTTCTTCAAAAAGTTTAATATCAAATGCAAGTTTTTTAAAAACTCAAATTTGTGATAGATTGATTCCGTGGAATCAGTCTGTCATTAGTACTCTTAAGAGAAACATCATTTATATTTCATTCAAGACAAAATGACGAATTATATTCAAAATCCACACTCTTGTCAAACGAATCCCGGATCATATCAACCTCAAGGAGAAGAAAATAGGGAAAGCATTGAAGCCTATAACGGCTATTCACAATACCCTTCCTCTATGCAGTATAATCCTCAGTACAGGCAGCATCAAGATACACCCCTAACACCAGAAACGCAACAATATATGCAAACACAGCAACAACACTTTTACATAAACAACAATAATCATAACAATAACCACTATTTTTATTCTATTCCAGAACCCACGCCTCTAAGAAACCCTGAAGAAGAGAAACAAACCCCTTTTGCAGAACCACAAGGCTCCTCCTCAAACATTGTACAGAGATCCATTCGTAATTCCTACGAAACCCATTCACCCGGATCCAGTCATTCTACCCTGAGCCAGGACTCCATCGAAGAGAGGACTCATCAACCCAATAACAATTTTGATGATTGGAGTAACAACGCCTACTACTGGAATCAACAAATTCAGAATCCAAACGGCTATTATAATCCACAATTCTATCCATCAAACGATTATTACGAAAGGATAGCAACGGGAAATGACCATGAAGACCAACACTTTTATTCAAATTATAGTGTTGCTCAATCTACAGACTTTTCTCTTCATCACTATTTTGAGACATTAGGCCCAAGCTTCAAGAACAACAACTTATTTAGTTCTCAAGCCTCTTTCGAGACTCTCCATCAAAATGATGAGTCAAAAGAACTCTCATCGAACATTAATCTCGGAGGCTCAGAAATCAATGTAAGCGTGCTACCTAACAAAGGAAGTAGCAACATTAAAAGCTATAACGCCATCAAGAACAAAAAGCCATGTCCCAAAATGAAAAAAGAACGGAAAAAAAGAGCATCTCCTCACGAACACATACCTCATACCCATCAAAATGAAGAAAACAAAAGAATTTGTGAATTTGATCATTGTGGTTATATGACATCTCGTCATTCCAATATGTTACGACATATTCGTGCAAAGCATGTCTCTCATTACATAATTTGTTGTAATCAGTTATTTCCCACAAAGACACACTTTGAGGATCATCGGCACTTGGTCCATAGTGATGGGAACTTTCGTTGTTTAGTCGCAAAGTGTGGTCGCGACTTTCGTCGAAAGGCAAGTCTTCACAAACATGAAGATAACGTCCATTCAGAAATCCCCAAAGGTCTCATTTCATGTTGTGTATGCGATGAAAAACTTCCACATCCCGAAATCAGCGAACAAGACGTCAAGAACCATGCAATAACACACTCCACAGACTAATTCCATTAGTAACTGATCATGTTTCATCCATGATTTCTTTTATACAAATAAAAAAAAGATATATATATATATATATACATATATTATTTTTGTATTCATTCATATTGTATTTTGAGTACAAGAACATAGCTACCTCAAATAATTGTAGAATATACCTTGGATCAGGTTAAATAAATTATTTTTAATTCAAAAATCATTAAAACACACTAGTTTATTTCTTAAAAATATCATTAAAGTAAAATTAAAGCAGGAATAATAAGAAAGCCTTACAAGAATGGTATATGAAATATGATTATTCTCCTCTGTCGATGGTAAAAAGATAACAAATTAGTAACGTCTAGCTCAAAAACAAGCAAACCAATAAATGAAGGTCTTAAACAAGTTCATCATCTTTTCGCTTGTGGTTCTTTTTTTGGTATAGACAAAAAAATTTAGATACAGGGTAGCTTTCACTTACTAAATAAACACTGATCTACATATATGTACTTGTATTTATTTTACATGGTGTAGATTTATTATTATATCTCCGACAAATCCCAACACATAATTTGGCCTAAAAATAAACAAACTGAAATCTGAAAGTAAAGAAAAACCATTGTTTCTTTGAAATTTAAAAGTATATACTCAATTGTACAAGTGCATACCAGTCATTCAAGTTAAGAAAATGGATCTCAATCGACTTTTTCCAAAGAAAAAAAGAAAAATTCATACCCCCGTGTAAAAACAACAACTTTATTTGTGATCATAAAAGCAACAAATCAATTTGACCAATTTGACCCAAAAAAAAAGGATGATATCATATCTAATTCTGTAAAGTAGTAAAAATAATCTTAAATAATGATATATAATAATTTATTAAGAATAGTACAGAATGTAGGAGGTTACAGTCCACCTCACAAAGATCTGATCTCTATATAAAAGAGATAGGGCTGAGTAGTGAGCCCCTTATGTTAAGAGGAAACCACTTCATATCGCCCCCCTCCCCCTCCCCTCACACGAAAATAACTTTCAACGTGCTTATGTTGGATTTTTCTCTTCTTTTCTTAACAAAAAGCAAAAAACCGTGGCACATTTAAATAATGTATTAGAGTATCTAACAAGCTATTAGATCTAGATGTTCATAAAGAACCTGAAATATATCCGGTCGGTCTATTGGAGGCTACATCAAAATTATTTAATCATCAAAAAACGTAAGAGATAGGATATTTACATATTGTTGAAATATGTAAATATCTATTTCAGTGCATTTGAAGATGTATATTTACACCCATGGAAATGTTAAATTCAGTTACAAATAATATGAAGTGAAAAGAAGTATTCTGAAAGAACTACTCACTTGTTTGTTGTTGTAAATATATTTCATTGTAAACTAAATATTATGTATGTATCTGTTCATTAATTTATCAATCAATAAAGTATCATTCAAATAGATGTACATATATTTGATTATGTTTTCTAAGGGTCTATTTGAAGTTCAAGCTGGTTTCTGTATATTTGAAGACATGGTTTACTTTAATATCATGAGTAACTGTTAGAATGTAAGATATTGAATTATTGCATTTAAGAAAAATAAGTTCTACTATGAATGTCTGTGCTACCTTTTTGAAGTCAATATTGGGTTCTTATTTTTTGATGATAAAATACTGAGTGAAAAGACAAATCCTTCCACGTTTTAAATCCTGGAATGGCTAGTTATATGAAATATATGTATGTATGTAGTTTTACTTGATATCCATATGATAATGTATATATTATCGAAAACTTTAAAGTAAAATATATGTACATGGATCCCCTTTAATTCAAGCTAGAACATGAATAATTTTCTTCATTGGAGAAGTCTTTTATATATCTATATACAAAATTAACTATTGCTCTCAAAAACCTTTTATCTTTTCCAAGCAATGACAGTCAGCTTTCAAAATATCTATGTATACTCATTGAAATAATTGTTTTTCGCTGCAATAGTTGACTGCAACTTAGTTGAGACACAGATAGAAAAATGCCTTACAAAAGCTTGATATTCTGTCAATCTGACAAACTCATGTAGATTTAATATCATTTCAAAGACAATGACTTTTAGTTTACATCGATTACAATTTGTATTTTTGGACTGTAGAGCATATGGAATATTAATTTGCTCATTTATAAACTTTCTGTTATGATTAAAAATATGTAACCATAAAGATTTTAATAATTTAAAATAATTAATTGGATTGACTACCAAAAAAGAAGGATAGAGTTTTACTTCTTAAGCCGAATCACATTCATGAGAATTTGAGCCTTTTGAATGAGAACAACACGCAAAATAATAGTTTCATGGAATAAAAAGGGGGACGTATAGAGTTGTGAACCCCAAACACAACGGTTTGACAAGGCCAAGACCTTTCATAACTTTATTTTATTCTTTTGTCGCCAATTAAAAAGGTGTGTCTCACTCTCAAGATCCAAATCTCCGAATGGAAGGGCCAATAGAAAACAAATTCTCAGACAAGCCAATAAACTTGGATACAAAGCAAGGAATTAATTAAAGAGCTCACTTCCTTCAATCACAAAGTGGAATGAGGAAGGCCCAGGAAAAAATAATTTGAATTGAATTTGAGTCTATTAAGAAATCTCTATAAAGAGAGCATCTGAAGCAAAAGTCTTCAATAGCTCACCCTCCATTCAGGAGAAAGAGATCCAAAGAGCTTGACAGCCTCTTTAATGATTTTTTTTTCAAAAATTGAATATTTATTTATATTTCTTTTCCATTTTCTACAAATTATAATTTTTAATTTTCTTATTTGTTATAAGTCATATATGTATGTACATAGTTAAAAAAAAGTTTCTCAGTCGATGATGGTTTTCATTATTTATATATCGAGCTGTATAAGTATGATAAGTTTATGCTATAGGGCATACTAACGACGCATTTTCTTTCTTAAATAAAATTAAAAGGATTTGAGAATTAAATGAATTTCTTATTTAGTGTTGAAGTACATTCAATTACATGGGCATGTTTGCAGAAGTTCAATCTTTCAACATAGTTTTCTACCACTTTTTGTATAAATCGACAGAAATTGCAGGAATTTCCCATTCAATATTTACTTTGAGCTCCTTAAGTGTTACTGGCTTGTTGATGTAGACCAATGACTTATCCTAGCCCCATAGAAAATAGTCCAAAGGCGTCAAATCGCATGAGCAGGCCTCATAATTGAGTGGTCCATTTCTTAAAAAAACACATTCACCGATTTTACCAACTCCTGATTTCTTCTAAATCCTTTTCCTCAAAATCATGGATCATCGAATAAACTAACTATTGACCATTTAAAAAAAAATATATAACATTCATAAGAAATTGTGACAAAAACAATATTTCGACCTACGATTGTATTTCTGTAAAATCCCTACAAAAAAATTAAAACATACGCTAAACAATAGAAACCACGTGCGAGTTATAACTGCATACCAATTCTTCAATTCAAGAAAATGTATGTATGTCGAAGAACATTTTCAAAATCCTTTGATGCTGCTAACATCTTTTACTCCACCTTCTCAATACAAATGTATTTATATATATAAACCCTTATCTGTTTGTATTTGAGTAAAAAACTCATTCCCATGCATTATTTCTGTTATAGTTTAATGAAAATTATGTAGCGATTTGATTACTGAAGCTTCTCAGTACATATGTATTTTTATATTTAGAAACCCTAATTTGTTCAATATTCGTATTTGAGTATATCACAAACTCAAAAATACCCCAATTTACAGTTTAAATGATATTGAAATAGGAAAGAAGAGAAAATGTATATATACATATATATTCTTTACGGCTTTTATTTGAAAAAGTTTATACGAATTTAAATACATTATCGTGCATTTCTAAGGTACATATTTATCTACAAACATTACATCAGTTAAATTTGATTTAAAAAAATTGATAAAAGTATTTTAAAGCGTAAATATAACATATCTCAGAATATATATACAAAAATAGATGAAATGTTTTTACTCACATATCCTCCTAATCTTCAAAAAAATAAATAAAACACACAATTAAAATGTTTTTATTTATTTTCCTTTTAAGTGACGCATTTTCTCTGTTGATTTCTGATCTTATGGTCGACTCTACAAAAAAATGTATGAAACAAAAGGTACATATTGTATTGTATTATTTAAAAAAAATGTTAAGTTGTAAGACAAAACATACAACACTTTCAGCTGGGTTCTTAAGTATCTATCTCTGTTTAATAACACAAATCGTCAAAATGGAACTTTGCATTCAAAATCTGGATGAATATGGGAAGGTGATTTTTCTTTAAGTAACAACTTTCTTCTTTAACCGAATTAAAGTTTGAATATTGATTTTAAAAATATGAATATATATTGTGGTATGTATTATCTCTTAAAGTATTTATATATATATATTGAAATGATTTTTTTAAATTAAGAAAAGAATCAAGAAACAGGCTCAAATATTGAAATGTAATTTACTTTTCCTTAAATAGCCCATGATTTTATATGGTTTTTCAAAGTAAGCTGGAGGAAGCAAGAGGAAAATAACCAAATAAAATAGCTTTAGTTATTTGGCATCAATCGATATCTCTTACATTAACAATCCTTATTTCCTTGATTCATTAATTTAAGGGTAGTTTACATGTCTTCACTGTTGCTTATTATTCAAGTGTTTTTGTTCTTAAAAACATGATTTAAAACCAAGACTTTTGATGCCGACCTTAAATTTAGGTGCAAAGGACGTATATTTATCTAGTATATATAAAAATTAAGTACTCATATTAAGTTCTGTTTAAGGCATTGGATAGAAATCGTACAAAAATTTGATATATATATATATATATATATTCTAGACTTATTTTTTACAATACTATTTAGGTTCATCAAAGAACTTAATAACAATTTAACCCAAAATGAATATGGACATCTTTAAATACTTGAAATGGTAGAAATAATATCTAGAAAATTAGATTATTATAGATTAAATTCAATTTAGACAGTGAGTATTTAGTTACTTCTCAATAACTCGTACATTAAAAGACATTTACTAATTATAAATATAATCACAAAAAAAGTATTCTAGAAAAAAAGTTAAATTATATTTATAAATTAAAAACCTTTAGTAAATAATATCAGTCAAAGACAGTGAGCAGAAATTGTACCAAAATCAAACATTCAAATTTTGGGCCAGCTTTATTTAAGTACATTTGATTTTCTCTCTTTCTTTTTCTTTTTTGTTCTTCAAAAAGTTTAATATCAAATGCAAGTTTTTTAAAAACTCAAATTTGTGATAGATTGATTCCGTGGAATCAGTCTGTCATTAGTACTCTTAAGAGAAACATCATTTATATTTCATTCAAGACAAAATGACGAATTATATTCAAAATCCACACTCTTGTCAAACGAATCCCGGATCATATCAACCTCAAGGAGAAGAAAATAGGGAAAGCATTGAAGCCTATAACGGCTATTCACAATACCCTTCCTCTATGCAGTATAATCCTCAGTACAGGCAGCATCAAGATACACCCCTAACACCAGAAACGCAACAATATATGCAAACACAGCAACAACACTTTTACATAAACAACAATAATCATAACAATAACCACTATTTTTATTCTATTCCAGAACCCACGCCTCTAAGAAACCCTGAAGAAGAGAAACAAACCCCTTTTGCAGAACCACAAGGCTCCTCCTCAAACATTGTACAGAGATCCATTCGTAATTCCTACGAAACCCATTCACCCGGATCCAGTCATTCTACCCTGAGCCAGGACTCCATCGAAGAGAGGACTCATCAACCCAATAACAATTTTGATGATTGGAGTAACAACGCCTACTACTGGAATCAACAAATTCAGAATCCAAACGGCTATTATAATCCACAATTCTATCCATCAAACGATTATTACGAAAGGATAGCAACGGGAAATGACCATGAAGACCAACACTTTTATTCAAATTATAGTGTTGCTCAATCTACAGACTTTTCTCTTCATCACTATTTTGAGACATTAGGCCCAAGCTTCAAGAACAACAACTTATTTAGTTCTCAAGCCTCTTTCGAGACTCTCCATCAAAATGATGAGTCAAAAGAACTCTCATCGAACATTAATCTCGGAGGCTCAGAAATCAATGTAAGCGTGCTACCTAACAAAGGAAGTAGCAACATTAAAAGCTATAACGCCATCAAGAACAAAAAGCCATGTCCCAAAATGAAAAAAGAACGGAAAAAAAGAGCATCTCCTCACGAACACATACCTCATACCCATCAAAATGAAGAAAACAAAAGAATTTGTGAATTTGATCATTGTGGTTATATGACATCTCGTCATTCCAATATGTTACGACATATTCGTGCAAAGCATGTCTCTCATTACATAATTTGTTGTAATCAGTTATTTCCCACAAAGACACACTTTGAGGATCATCGGCACTTGGTCCATAGTGATGGGAACTTTCGTTGTTTAGTCGCAAAGTGTGGTCGCGACTTTCGTCGAAAGGCAAGTCTTCACAAACATGAAGATAACGTCCATTCAGAAATCCCCAAAGGTCTCATTTCATGTTGTGTATGCGATGAAAAACTTCCACATCCCGAAATCAGCGAACAAGACGTCAAGAACCATGCAATAACACACTCCACAGACTAATTCCATTAGTAACTGATCATGTTTCATCCATGATTTCTTTTATACAAATAAAAAAAAGATATATATATATACATTTATTATTTTTGTATTCATTCATATTGTATTTTGAGTACAAGAACATAGCTACCTCAAATAATTGTAGAATATTCCTTGGATCAGGTTAAATAAATTATTTTTAATTCAAAAATCATTAAAACACACTAGTTTATTTCTTAAAAATATCATTAAAGTAAAATTAAAGCAGGAATAATAAGAAAGCCTTACAAGAATGGTATATGAAATATGATTATTCTCCTCTGTCGATGGTAAAAAGATAACAAATTAGTAACGTCTAGCTCAAAAACAAGCAAACCAATAAATGAAGGTCTTAAACAAGTTCATCATCTTTTCGCTTGTGGTTCTTTTTTTGGTATAGACAAAAAAATTTAGATACAGGGTAGCTTTCACTTACTAAATAAACACTGATCTACATATATGTACTTGTATTTATTTTACATGGTGTAGATTTATTATTATATCTCCGACAAATCCCAACACATAATTTGGCCTAAAAATAAACAAACTGAAATCTGAAAGTAAAGAAAAACCATTGTTTCTTTGAAATTTAAAAGTATATACTCAATTGTACAAGTGCATACCAGTCATTCAAGTTAAGAAAATGGATCTCAATCGACTTTTTCCAAAGAAAAAAAGAAAAATTCATACCCCCGTGTAAAAACAACAACTTTATTTGTGATCATAAAAGCAACAAATCAATTTGACCAATTTGACCCAAAAAAAAAGGATGATATCATATCTAATTCTGTAAAGTAGTAAAAATAATCTTAAATAATGATATATAATAATTTATTAAGAATAGTACAGAATGTAGGAGGTTACAGTCCACCTCACAAAGATCTGATCTCTATATAAAAGAGATAGGGCTGAGTAGTGAGCCCCTTATGTTAAGAGGAAACCACTTCATATCGCCCCCCTCCCCCTCCCCTCACACGAAAATAACTTTCAACGTGCTTATGTTGGATTTTTCTCTTCTTTTCTTAACAAAAAGCAAAAAACCGTGGCACATTTAAATAATGTATTAGAGTATCTAACAAGCTATTAGATCTAGATGTTCATAAAGAACCTGAAATATATCCGGTCGGTCTATTGGAGGCTACATCAAAATTATTTAATCATCAAAAAACGTAAGAGATAGGATATTTACATATTGTTGAAATATGTAAATATCTATTTCAGTGCATTCGAAGATGTATATTTACACCCATGGAAATGTTAAATTCAGTTACAAATAATATGAAGTGAAAAGAAGTATTCTGAAAGAACTACTCACTTGTTTGTTGTTGTAAATATATTTCATTGTAAACTAAATATTATGTATGTATCTGTTCATTAATTTATCAATCAATAAAGTATCATTCAAATAGATGTACATATATTTGATTATGTTTTCTAAGGGTCTATTTGAAGTTCAAGCTGGTTTCTGTATATTTGAAGACATGGTTTACTTTAATATCATGAGTAACTGTTAGAATGTAAGATATTGAATTATTGCATTTAAGAAAAATAAGTTCTACTATGAATGTCTGTGCTACCTTTTTGAAGTCAATATTGGGTTCTTATTTTTTGATGATAAAATACTGAGTGAAAAGACAAATCCTTCCACGTTTTAAATCCTGGAATGGCTAGTTATATGAAATATATGTATGTATGTAGTTTTACTTGATATCCATATGATAATGTATATATTATCGAAAACTTTAAAGTAAAATATATGTACATGGATCCCCTTTAATTCAAGCTAGAACATGAATAATTTTCTTCATTGGAGAAGTCTTTTATATATCTATATACAAAATTAACTATTGCTCTCAAAAACCTTTTATCTTTTCCAAGCAATGACAGTCAGCTTTCAAAATATCTATGTATACTCATTGAAATAATTGTTTTTCGCTGCAATAGTTGACTGCAACTTAGTTGAGACACAGATAGAAAAATGCCTTACAAAAGCTTGATATTCTGTCAATCTGACAAACTCATGTAGATTTAATATCATTTCAAAGACAATGACTTTTAGTTTACATCGATTACAATTTGTATTTTTGGACTGTAGAGCATATGGAATATTAATTTGCTCATTTATAAACTTTCTGTTATGATTAAAAATATGTAACCATAAAGATTTTAATAATTTAAAATAATTAATTGGATTGACTACCAAAAAAGAAGGATAGAGTTTTACTTCTTAAGCCGAATCACATTCATGAGAATTTGAGCCTTTTGAATGAGAACAACACGCAAAATAATAGTTTCATGGAATAAAAAGGGGGACGTATAGAGTTGTGAACCCCAAACACAACGGTTTGACAAGGCCAAGACCTTTCATAACTTTATTTTATTCTTTTGTCGCCAATTAAAAAGGTGTGTCTCACTCTCAAGATCCAAATCTCCGAATGGAAGGGCCAATAGAAAACAAATTCTCAGACAAGCCAATAAACTTGGATACAAAGCAAGGAATTAATTAAAGAGCTCACTTCCTTCAATCACAAAGTGGAATGAGGAAGGCCCAGGAAAAAATAATTTGAATTGAATATTAAGAAATCTCTATGAAGAGAGCATCTGAAGCAAAAGTCTTCAATAGCTCACCCTCCATTCAGGAGAAAGAGATCCAAAGAGCTTGACAGCCTCTTTAATGATTTTTTTTTTCAAAAATTGAATATTTATTTATATTTCTTTTCCATTTTCTACAAATTATAATTTTTAATTTTCTTATTTGTTATAAGTCATATATGTATGTACATAGTTAAAAAAAAGTTTCCCAGTCGATGATGGTTTTCATTATTTATATATCGAGCTGTATAAGTATGATAAGTTTATGCTATAGGGCATACTAACGACGCATTTTCTTTCTTAAATAAAATTAAAAGGATTTGAGAATTAAATGAATTTCTTATTTAGTGTTGAAGTACATTCAATTACATGGGCATGTTTGCAGAAGTTCAATCTTTCAACACAGTTTTCTACCACTTTTTGTATAAATCGACAGAAATTGCAGGAATTTCCCATTCAATATTTACTTTGAGCTCCTTAAGTGTTACTGGCTTGTTGATGTAGACCAATGACTTATCCTAGCCCCATAGAAAATAGTCCAAAGGCGTCAAATCGCATGAGCAGGCCTCATAATTGAGTGGTCCATTTCTTAAAAAAACACATTCACCGATTTTACCAACTCCTGATTTCTTCTAAATCCTTTTCCTCAAAATCATGGATCATCGAATAAACTAACTATTGACCATTTAAAAAAAAATATATAACATTCATAAGAAATTGTGACAAAAACAATATTTCGACCTACGATTGTATTTCTGTAAAATCCCTACAAAAAAATTAAAACATACGCTAAACAATAGAAACCACGTGCGAGTTATAACTGCATACCAATTCTTCAATTCAAGAAAATGTATGTATGTCGAAGAACATTTTCAAAATCCTTTGATGCTGCTAACATCTTTTACTCCACCTTCTCAATACAAATGTATTTATATATATAAACCCTTATCTGTTTGTATTTGAGTAAAAAACTCATTCCCATGCATTATTTCTGTTATAGTTTAATGAAAATTATGTAGCGATTTGATTACTGAAGCTTCTCAGTACATATGTATTTTTATATTTAGAAACCCTAATTTGTTCAATATTCGTATTTGAGTATATCACAAACTCAAAAATACCCCAATTTACAGTTTAAATGATATTGAAATAGGAAAGAAGAGAAAATGTATATATACATATATATTCTTTACGGCTTTTATTTGAAAAAGTTTATACGAATTTAAATACATTATCGTGCATTTCTAAGGTACATATTTATCTACAAACATTACATCAGTTAAATTTGATTTAAAAAAATTGATAAAAGTATTTTAAAGCGTAAATATAACATATCTCAGAATATATATACAAAAATAGATGAAATGTTTTTACTCACATATCCTCCTAATCTTCAAAAAAATAAATAAAACACACAATTAAAATGTTTTTATTTATTTTCCTTTTAAGTGACGCATTTTCTCTGTTGATTTCTGATCTTATGGTCGACTCTACAAAAAAATGTATGAAACAAAAGGTACATATTGTATTGTATTATTAAAAAAAAATGTTAAGTTGTAAGACAAAACATACAACACTTTCAGCTGGGTTCTTAAGTATCTATCTCTGTTTAATAACACAAATCGTCAAAATGGAACTTTGCATTCAAAATCTGGATGAATATGGGAAGGTGATTTTTCTTTAAGTAACAACTTTCTTCTTTAACCGAATTAAAGTTTGAATATTGATTTTAAAAATATGAATATATATTGTGGTATGTATTATCTCTTAAAGTATTTATATATATATATTGAAATGATTTTTTTAAATTAAGAAAAGAATCAAGAAACAGGCTCAAATATTGAAATGTAATTTACTTTTCCTTAAATAGCCCATGATTTTATATGGTTTTTCAAAGTAAGCTGGAGGAAGCAAGAGGAAAATAACCAAATAAAATAGCTTTAGTTATTTGGCATCAATCGATATCTCTTACATTAACAATCCTTATTTCCTTGATTCATTAATTTAAGGGTAGTTTACATGTCTTCACTGTTGCTTATTATTCAAGTGTTTTTGTTCTTAAAAACATGATTTAAAACCAAGACTTTTGATGCCGACCTTAAATTTAGGTGCAAAGGACGTATATTTATCTAGTATATATAAAAATTAAGTACTCATATTAAGTTCTGTTTAAGGCATTGGATAGAAATCGTACAAAAATTTGATATATATATATATATATATATTCTAGACTTATTTTTTACAATACTATTTAGGTTCATCAAAGAACTTAATAACAATTTAACCCAAAATGAATATGGACATCTTTAAATACTTGAAATGGTAGAAATAATATCTAGAAAATTAGATTATTATAGATTAAATTCAATTTAGACAGTGAGTATTTAGTTACTTCTCAATAACTCGTACATTAAAAGACATTTACTAATTATAAATATAATCACAAAAAAAGTATTCTAGAAAAAAAGTTAAATTATATTTATAAATTAAAAACCTTTAGTAAATAATATCAGTCAAAGACAGTGAGCAGAAATTGTACCAAAATCAAACATTCAAATTTTGGGCCAGCTTTATTTAAGTACATTTGATTTTCTCTCTTTCTTTTTCTTTTTTGTTCTTCAAAAAGTTTAATATCAAATGCAAGTTTTTTAAAAACTCAAATTTGTGATAGATTGATTCCGTGGAATCAGTCTGTCATTAGTACTCTTAAGAGAAACATCATTTATATTTCATTCAAGACAAAATGACCAATTATATTCAAAATCCACACTCTTGTCAAACGAATCCCGGATCATATCAACCTCGAGGAGAAGAAAATAGGGAAAGCATTGAAGCCTATAACGGCTATTCACAATACCCTTCCTCTATGCAGTATAATTTTCAGTACAGGCAGCATCAAGATACACCCCTAACACCAGAAACGCAACAATATATGCAAACACAGCAACAACACTTTTACATAAACAACAATAATCATAACAATAACCACTATTTTTATTCTATTCCAGAACCCACGCCTCTAAGAAACCCTGAAGAAGAGAAACAAACCCCTTTTGCAGAACCACAAGGCTCCTCCTCAAACATTGTACAGAGATCCATTCGTAATTCCTACGAAATCCATTCACCCGGATCCAGTCATTCTACCCTGAGCCAGGACTCCATCGAAGAGAGGACTCATCAACCCAATAACAATTTTGATGATTGGAGTAACAACGCCTACTACTGGAATCAACAAATTCAGAATCCAAACGGCTATTATAATCCACAATTCTATCCATCAAACGATTATTACGAAAGGATAGCAACGGGAAATGACCATGAAGACCAACACTTTTATTCAAATTATAGTGTTGCTCAATCTACAGACTTTTCTCTTCATCACTATTTTGAGACATTAGGCCCAAGCTTCAAGAACAACAACTTATTTAGTTCTCAAGCCTCTTTCGAGACTCTCCATCAAAATGATGAGTCAAAAGAACTCTCATCGAACATTAATCTCGGAGGCTCAGAAATCAATGTAAGCGTGCTACCTAACAAAGGAAGTAGCAACATTAAAAGCTATAACGCCATCAAGAACAAAAAGCCATGTCCCAAAATGAAAAAAGAACGGAAAAAAAGAGCATCTCCTCACGAACACATACCTCATACCCATCAAAATGAAGAAAACAAAAGAATTTGTGAATTTGATCATTGTGGTTATATGACATCTCGTCATTCCAATATGTTACGACATATTCGTGCAAAGCATGTCTCTCATTACATAATTTGTTGTAATCAGTTATTTCCCACAAAGACACACTTTGAGGATCATCGGCACTTGGTCCATAGTGATGGGAACTTTCGTTGTTTAGTCGCAAAGTGTGGTCGCGACTTTCGTCGAAAGGCAAGTCTTCACAAACATGAAGATAACGTCCATTCAGAAATCCCCAAAGGTATCATTTCATGTTGTGTATGCGATGAAAAACTTCCACATCCCGAAATCAGCGAACAAGACGTCAAGAACCATGCAATAACACACTCCACAGACTAATTCCATTAGTAACTGATCATGTTTCATCCATGATTTCTTTTATACAAATAAAAAAAAGATATATATATATACATTTATTATTTTTGTATTCATTCATATTGTATTTTGAGTACAAGAACATAGCTACCTCAAATAATTGTAGAATATACCTTGGATCAGGTTAAATAAATTATTTTTAATTCAAAAATCATTAAAACACACTAGTTTATTTCTTAAAAATATCATTAAAGTAAAATTAAAGCAGGAATAATAAGAAAGCCTTACAAGAATGGTATATGAAATATGATTATTCTCCTCTGTCGATGGTAAAAAGATAACAAATTAGTAACGTCTAGCTCAAAAACAAGCAAACCAATAAATGAAGGTCTTAAACAAGTTCATCATCTTTTCGCTTGTGGTTCTTTTTTTGGTATAGACAAAAAAATTTAGATACAGGGTAGCTTTCACTTACTAAATAAACACTGATCTACATATATGTACTTGTATTTATTTTACATGGTGTAGATTTATTATTATATCTCCGACAAATCCCAACACATAATTTGGCCTAAAAATAAACAAACTGAAATCTGAAAGTAAAGAAAAACCATTGTTTCTTTGAAATTTAAAAGTATATACTCAATTGTACAAGTGCATACCAGTCATTCAAGTTAAGAAAATGGATCTCAATCGACTTTTTCCAAAGAAAAAAAGAAAAATTCATACCCCCGTGTAAAAACAACAACTTTATTTGTGATCATAAAAGCAACAAATCAATTTGACCAATTTGACCCAAAAAAAAAGGATGATATCATATCTAATTCTGTAAAGTAGTAAAAATAATCTTAAATAATGATATATAATAATTTATTAAGAATAGTACAGAATGTAGGAGGTTACAGTCCACCTCACAAAGATCTGATCTCTATATAAAAGAGATAGGGCTGAGTAGTGAGCCCCTTATGTTAAGAGGAAACCACTTCATATCGCCCCCCTCCCCTCACACGAAAATAACTTTCAACGTGCTTATGTTGGATTTTTCTCTTCTTTTCTTAACAAAAAGCAAAAAACCGTGGCACATTTAAATAATGTATTAGAGTATCTAACAAGCTATTAGATCTAGATGTTCATAAAGAACCTGAAATATATCCGGTCGGTCTATTGGAGGCTACATCAAAATTATTTAATCATCAAAAAACGTAAGAGATAGGATATTTACATATTGTTGAAATATGTAAATATCTATTTCAGTGCATTTGAAGATGTATATTTACACCCATGGAAATGTTAAATTCAGTTACAAATAATATGAAGTGAAAAGAAGTATTCTGAAAGAACTACTCACTTGTTTGTTGTTGTAAATATATTTCATTGTAAACTAAATATTATGTATGTATCTGTTCATTAATTTATCAATCAATAAAGTATCATTCAAATAGATGTACATATATTTGATTATGTTTTCTAAGGGTCTATTTGAAGTTCAAGCTGGTTTCTGTATATTTGAAGACATGGTTTACTTTAATATCATGAGTAACTGTTAGAATGTAAGATATTGAATTATTGCATTTAAGAAAAATAAGTTCTACTATGAATGTCTGTGCTACCTTTTTGAAGTCAATATTGGGTTCTTATTTTTTGATGATAAAATACTGAGTGAAAAGACAAATCCTTCCACGTTTTAAATCCTGGAATGGCTAGTTATATGAAATATATGTATGTATGTAGTTTTACTTGATATCCATATGATAATGTATATATTATCGAAAACTTTAAAGTAAAATATATGTACATGGATCCCCTTTAATTCAAGCTAGAACATGAATAATTTTCTTCATTGGAGAAGTCTTTTATATATCTATATACAAAATTAACTATTGCTCTCAAAAACCTTTTATCTTTTCCAAGCAATGACAGTCAGCTTTCAAAATATCTATGTATACTCATTGAAATAATTGTTTTTCGCTGCAATAGTTGACTGCAACTTAGTTGAGACACAGATAGAAAAATGCCTTACAAAAGCTTGATATTCTGTCAATCTGACAAACTCATGTAGATTTAATATCATTTCAAAGACAATGACTTTTAGTTTACATCGATTACAATTTGTATTTTTGGACTGTAGAGCATATGGAATATTAATTTGCTCATTTATAAACTTTCTGTTATGATTAAAAATATGTAACCATAAAGATTTTAATAATTTAAAATAATTAATTGGATTGACTACCAAAAAAGAAGGATAGAGTTTTACTTCTTAAGCCGAATCACATTCATGAGAATTTGAGCCTTTTGAATGAGAACAACACGCAAAATAATAGTTTCATGGAATAAAAAGGGGGACGTATAGAGTTGTGAACCCCAAACACAACGGTTTGACAAGGCCAAGACCTTTCATAACTTTATTTTATTCTTTTGTCGCCAATTAAAAAGGTGTGTCTCACTCTCAAGATCCAAATCTCCGAATGGAAGGGCCAATAGAAAACAAATTCTCAGACAAGCCAATAAACTTGGATACAAAGCAAGGAATTAATTAAAGAGCTCACTTCCTTCAATCACAAAGTGGAATGAGGAAGGCCCAGGAAAAAATAATTTGAATTGAATATTAAGAAATCTCTATGAAGAGAGCATCTGAAGCAAAAGTCTTCAATAGCTCACCCTCCATTCAGGAGAAAGAGATCCAAAGAGCTTGACAGCCTCTTTAATGATTTTTTTTTTCAAAAATTGAATATTTATTTATATTTCTTTTCCATTTTCTACAAATTATAATTTTTAATTTTCTTATTTGTTATAAGTCATATATGTATGTACATAGTTAAAAAAAAGTTTCCCAGTCGATGATGGTTTTCATTATTTATATATCGAGCTGTATAAGTATGATAAGTTTATGCTATAGGGCATACTAACGACGCATTTTCTTTCTTAAATAAAATTAAAAGGATTTGAGAATTAAATGAATTTCTTATTTAGTGTTGAAGTACATTCAATTACATGGGCATGTTTGCAGAAGTTCAATCTTTCAACACAGTTTTCTACCACTTTTTGTATAAATCGACAGAAATTGCAGGAATTTCCCATTCAATATTTACTTTGAGCTCCTTAAGTGTTACTGGCTTGTTGATGTAGACCAATGACTTATCCTAGCCCCATAGAAAATAGTCCAAAGGCGTCAAATCGCATGAGCAGGCCTCATAATTGAGTGGTCCATTTCTTAAAAAAACACATTCACCGATTTTACCAACTCCTGATTTCTTCTAAATCCTTTTCCTCAAAATCATGGATCATCGAATAAACTAACTATTGACCATTTAAAAAAAAATATATAACATTCATAAGAAATTGTGACAAAAACAATATTTCGACCTACGATTGTATTTCTGTAAAATCCCTACAAAAAAATTAAAACATACGCTAAACAATAGAAACCACGTGCGAGTTATAACTGCATACCAATTCTTCAATTCAAGAAAATGTATGTATGTCGAAGAACATTTTCAAAATCCTTTGATGCTGCTAACATCTTTTACTCCACCTTCTTAATACAAATGTATTTATATATATAAACCCTTATCTGTTTGTATTTGAGTAAAAAACTCATTCCCATGCATTATTTCTGTTATAGTTTAATGAAAATTATGTAGCAATTTGATTACTGAAGCTTCTCAGTACATATGTATTTTTATATTTAGAAACCCTAATTTGTTCAATATTCGTATTTGAGTATATCACAAACTCAAAAATACCCCAATTTACAGTTTAAATGATATTGAAATAGGAAAGAAGAGAAAATGTATATATACATATATATTCTTTACGGCTTTTATTTGAAAAAGTTTATACGAATTTAAATACATTATCGTGCATTTCTAAGGTACATATTTATCTACAAACATTACATCAGTTAAATTTGATTTAAAAAAATTGATAAAAGTATTTTAAAGCGTAAATATAACATATCTCAGAATATATATACAAAAATAGATGAAATGTTTTTACTCACATATCCTCCTAATCTTCAAAAAAATAAATAAAACACACAATTAAAATGTTTTTATTTATTTTCCTTTTAAGTGACGCATTTTCTCTGTTGATTTCTGATCTTATGGTCGACTCTACAAAAAAATGTATGAAACAAAAGGTACATATTGTATTGTATTATTAAAAAAAAATGTTAAGTTGTAAGACAAAACATACAACACTTTCAGCTGGGTTCTTAAGTATCTATCTCTGTTTAATAACACAAATCGTCAAAATGGAACTTTGCATTCAAAATCTGGATGAATATGGGAAGGTGATTTTTCTTTAAGTAACAACTTTCTTCTTTAACCGAATTAAAGTTTGAATATTGATTTTAAAAATATGAATATATATTGTGGTATGTATTATCTCTTAAAGTATTTATATATATATATTGAAATGATTTTTTTAAATTAAGAAAAGAATCAAGAAACAGGCTCAAATATTGAAATGTAATTTACTTTTCCTTAAATAGCCCATGATTTTATATGGTTTTTCAAAGTAAGCTGGAGGAAGCAAGAGGAAAATAACCAAATAAAATAGCTTTAGTTATTTGGCATCAATCGATATCTCTTACATTAACAATCCTTATTTCCTTGATTCATTAATTTAAGGGTAGTTTACATGTCTTCACTGTTGCTTATTATTCAAGTGTTTTTGTTCTTAAAAACATGATTTAAAACCAAGACTTTTGATGCCGACCTTAAATTTAGGTGCAAAGGACGTATATTTATCTAGTATATATAAAAATTAAGTACTCATATTAAGTTCTGTTTAAGGCATTGGATAGAAATCGTACAAAAATTTGATATATATATATATATATATATTCTAGACTTATTTTTTACAATACTATTTAGGTTCATCAAAGAACTTAATAACAATTTAACCCAAAATGAATATGGACATCTTTAAATACTTGAAATGGTAGAAATAATATCTAGAAAATTAGATTATTATAGATTAAATTCAATTTAGACAGTGAGTATTTAGTTACTTCTCAATAACTCGTACATTAAAAGACATTTACTAATTATAAATATAATCACAAAAAAAGTATTCTAGAAAAAAAGTTAAATTATATTTATAAATTAAAAACCTTTAGTAAATAATATCAGTCAAAGACAGTGAGCAGAAATTGTACCAAAATCAAACATTCAAATTTTGGGCCAGCTTTATTTAAGTACATTTGATTTTCTCTCTTTCTTTTTCTTTTTTGTTCTTCAAAAAGTTTAATATCAAATGCAAGTTTTTTAAAAACTCAAATTTGTGATAGATTGATTCCGTGGAATCAGTCTGTCATTAGTACTCTTAAGAGAAACATCATTTATATTTCATTCAAGACAAAATGACCAATTATATTCAAAATCCACACTCTTGTCAAACGAATCCCGGATCATATCAACCTCGAGGAGAAGAAAATAGGGAAAGCATTGAAGCCTATAACGGCTATTCACAATACCCTTCCTCTATGCAGTATAATCCTCAGTACAGGCAGCATCAAGATACACCCCTAACACCAGAAACGCAACAATATATGCAAACACAGCAACAACACTTTTACATAAACAACAATAATCATAACAATAACCACTATTTTTATTCTATTCCAGAACCCACGCCTCTAAGAAACCCTGAAGAAGAGAAACAAACCCCTTTTGCAGAACCACAAGGCTCCTCCTCAAACATTGTACAGAGATCCATTCGTAATTCCTACGAAACCCATTCACCCGGATCCAGTCATTCTACCCTGAGCCAGGACTCCATCGAAGAGAGGACTCATCAACCCAATAACAATTTTGATGATTGGAGTAACAACGCCTACTACTGGAATCAACAAATTCAGAATCCAAACGGCTATTATAATCCACAATTCTATCCATCAAACGATTATTACGAAAGGATAACAACGGGAAATGACCATGAAGACCAACACTTTTATTCAAATTATAGTGTTGCTCAATCTACAGACTTTTCTCTTCATCACTATTTTGAGACATCAGGCCCAAGCTTCAAGAACAACAACTTATTTAGTTCTCAAGCCTCTTTCGAGACTCTCCATCAAAATGATGAGTCAAAAGAACTCTCATCGAACATTAATCTCGGAGGCTCAGAAATCAATGTAAGCGTGCTACCTAACAAAGGAAGTAGCAACATTAAAAGCTATAACGCCATCAAGAACAAAAAGCCATGTCCCAAAATGAAAAAAGAACGGAAAAAAAGAGCATCTCCTCACGAACACATACCTCATACCCATCAAAATGAAGAAAACAAAAGAATTTGTGAATTTGATCATTGTGGTTATATGACATCTCGTCATTCCAATATGTTACGACATATTCGTGCAAAGCATGTCTCTCATTACATAATTTGTTGTAATCAGTTATTTCCCACAAAGACACACTTTGAGGATCATCGGCACTTGGTCCATAGTGATGGGAACTTTCGTTGTTTAGTCGCAAAGTGTGGTCGCGACTTTCGTCGAAAGGCAAGTCTTCACAAACATGAAGATAACGTCCATTCAGAAATCCCCAAAGGTCTCATTTCATGTTGTGTATGCGATGAAAAACTTCCACATCCCGAAATCAGCGAACAAGACGTCAAGAACCATGCAATAACACACTCCACAGACTAATTCCATTAGTAACTGATCATGTTTCATCCATGATTTCTTTTATACAAATAAAAAAAAGATATATATATATACATTTATTATTTTTGTATTCATTCATATTGTATTTTGAGTACAAGAACATAGCTACCTCAAATAATTGTAGAATATTCCTTGGATCAGGTTAAATAAATTATTTTTAATTCAAAAATCATTAAAACACACTAGTTTATTTCTTAAAAATATCATTAAAGTAAAATTAAAGCAGGAATAATAAGAAAGCCTTACAAGAATGGTATATGAAATATGATTATTCTCCTCTGTCGATGGTAAAAAGATAACAAATTAGTAACGTCTAGCTCAAAAACAAGCAAACCAATAAATGAAGGTCTTAAACAAGTTCATCATCTTTTCGCTTGTGGTTCTTTTTTTGGTATAGACAAAAAAATTTAGATACAGGGTAGCTTTCACTTACTAAATAAACACTGATCTACATATATGTACTTGTATTTATTTTACATGGTGTAGATTTATTATTATATCTCCGACAAATCCCAACACATAATTTGGCCTAAAAATAAACAAACTGAAATCTGAAAGTAAAGAAAAACCATTGTTTCTTTGAAATTTAAAAGTATATACTCAATTGTACAAGTGCATACCAGTCATTCAAGTTAAGAAAATGGATCTCAATCGACTTTTTCCAAAGAAAAAAAGAAAAATTCATACCCCCGTGTAAAAACAACAACTTTATTTGTGATCATAAAAGCAACAAATCAATTTGACCAATTTGACCCAAAAAAAAAGGATGATATCATATCTAATTCTGTAAAGTAGTAAAAATAATCTTAAATAATGATATATAATAATTTATTAAGAATAGTACAGAATGTAGGAGGTTACAGTCCACCTCACAAAGATCTGATCTCTATATAAAAGAGATAGGGCTGAGTAGTGAGCCCCTTATGTTAAGAGGAAACCACTTCATATCGCCCCCCTCCCCCTCCCCTCACACGAAAATAACTTTCAACGTGCTTATGTTGGATTTTTCTCTTCTTTTCTTAACAAAAAGCAAAAAACCGTGGCACATTTAAATAATGTATTAGAGTATCTAACAAGCTATTAGATCTAGATGTTCATAAAGAACCTGAAATATATCCGGTCGGTCTATTGGAGGCTACATCAAAATTATTTAATCATCAAAAAACGTAAGAGATAGGATATTTACATATTGTTGAAATATGTAAATATCTATTTCAGTGCATTTGAAGATGTATATTTACACCCATGGAAATGTTAAATTCAGTTACAAATAATATGAAGTGAAAAGAAGTATTCTGAAAGAACTACTCACTTGTTTGTTGTTGTAAATATATTTCATTGTAAACTAAATATTATGTATGTATCTGTTCATTAATTTATCAATCAATAAAGTATCATTCAAATAGATGTACATATATTTGATTATGTTTTCTAAGGGTCTATTTGAAGTTCAAGCTGGTTTCTGTATATTTGAAGACATGGTTTACTTTAATATCATGAGTAACTGTTAGAATGTAAGATATTGAATTATTGCATTTAAGAAAAATAAGTTCTACTATGAATGTCTGTGCTACCTTTTTGAAGTCAATATTGGGTTCTTATTTTTTGATGATAAAATACTGAGTGAAAAGACAAATCCTTCCACGTTTTAAATCCTGGAATGGCTAGTTATATGAAATATATGTATGTATGTAGTTTTACTTGATATCCATATGATAATGTATATATTATCGAAAACTTTAAAGTAAAATATATGTACATGGATCCCCTTTAATTCAAGCTAGAACATGAATAATTTTCTTCATTGGAGAAGTCTTTTATATATCTATATACAAAATTAACTATTGCTCTCAAAAACCTTTTATCTTTTCCAAGCAATGACAGTCAGCTTTCAAAATATCTATGTATACTCATTGAAATAATTGTTTTTCGCTGCAATAGTTGACTGCAACTTAGTTGAGACACAGATAGAAAAATGCCTTACAAAAGCTTGATATTCTGTCAATCTGACAAACTCATGTAGATTTAATATCATTTCAAAGACAATGACTTTTAGTTTACATCGATTACAATTTGTATTTTTGGACTGTAGAGCATATGGAATATTAATTTGCTCATTTATAAACTTTCTGTTATGATTAAAAATATGTAACCATAAAGATTTTAATAATTTAAAATAATTAATTGGATTGACTACCAAAAAAGAAGGATAGAGTTTTACTTCTTAAGCCGAATCACATTCATGAGAATTTGAGCCTTTTGAATGAGAACAACACGCAAAATAATAGTTTCATGGAATAAAAAGGGGGACGTATAGAGTTGTGAACCCCAAACACAACGGTTTGACAAGGCCAAGACCTTTCATAACTTTATTTTATTCTTTTGTCGCCAATTAAAAAGGTGTGTCTCACTCTCAAGATCCAAATCTCCGAATGGAAGGGCCAATAGAAAACAAATTCTCAGACAAGCCAATAAACTTGGATACAAAGCAAGGAATTAATTAAAGAGCTCACTTCCTTCAATCACAAAGTGGAATGAGGAAGGCCCAGGAAAAAATAATTTGAATTGAATATTAAGAAATCTCTATGAAGAGAGCATCTGAAGCAAAAGTCTTCAATAGCTCACCCTCCATTCAGGAGAAAGAGATCCAAAGAGCTTGACAGCCTCTTTAATGATTTTTTTTTTCAAAAATTGAATATTTATTTATATTTCTTTTCCATTTTCTACAAATTATAATTTTTAATTTTCTTATTTGTTATAAGTCATATATGTATGTACATAGTTAAAAAAAAGTTTCCCAGTCGATGATGGTTTTCATTATTTATATATCGAGCTGTATAAGTATGATAAGTTTATGCTATAGGGCATACTAACGACGCATTTTCTTTCTTAAATAAAATTAAAAGGATTTGAGAATTAAATGAATTTCTTATTTAGTGTTGAAGTACATTCAATTACATGGGCATGTTTGCAGAAGTTCAATCTTTCAACACAGTTTTCTACCACTTTTTGTATAAATCGACAGAAATTGCAGGAATTTCCCATTCAATATTTACTTTGAGCTCCTTAAGTGTTACTGGCTTGTTGATGTAGACCAATGACTTATCCTAGCCCCATAGAAAATAGTCCAAAGGCGTCAAATCGCATGAGCAGGCCTCATAATTGAGTGGTCCATTTCTTAAAAAAACACATTCACCGATTTTACCAACTCCTGATTTCTTCTAAATCCTTTTCCTCAAAATCATGGATCATCGAATAAACTAACTATTGACCATTTAAAAAAAAATATATAACATTCATAAGAAATTGTGACAAAAACAATATTTCGACCTACGATTGTATTTCTGTAAAATCCCTACAAAAAAATTAAAACATACGCTAAACAATAGAAACCACGTGCGAGTTATAACTGCATACCAATTCTTCAATTCAAGAAAATGTATGTATGTCGAAGAACATTTTCAAAATCCTTTGATGCTGCTAACATCTTTTACTCCACCTTCTTAATACAAATGTATTTATATATATAAACCCTTATCTGTTTGTATTTGAGTAAAAAACTCATTCCCATGCATTATTTCTGTTATAGTTTAATGAAAATTATGTAGCAATTTGATTACTGAAGCTTCTCAGTACATATGTATTTTTATATTTAGAAACCCTAATTTGTTCAATATTCGTATTTGAGTATATCACAAACTCAAAAATACCCCAATTTACAGTTTAAATGATATTGAAATAGGAAAGAAGAGAAAATGTATATATACATATATATTCTTTACGGCTTTTATTTGAAAAAGTTTATACGAATTTAAATACATTATCGTGCATTTCTAAGGTACATATTTATCTACAAACATTACATCAGTTAAATTTGATTTAAAAAAATTGATAAAAGTATTTTAAAGCGTAAATATAACATATCTCAGAATATATATACAAAAATAGATGAAATGTTTTTACTCACATATCCTCCTAATCTTCAAAAAAATAAATAAAACACACAATTAAAATGTTTTTATTTATTTTCCTTTTAAGTGACGCATTTTCTCTGTTGATTTCTGATCTTATGGTCGACTCTACAAAAAAATGTATGAAACAAAAGGTACATATTGTATTGTATTATTAAAAAAAAATGTTAAGTTGTAAGACAAAACATACAACACTTTCAGCTGGGTTCTTAAGTATCTATCTCTGTTTAATAACACAAATCGTCAAAATGGAACTTTGCATTCAAAATCTGGATGAATATGGGAAGGTGATTTTTCTTTAAGTAACAACTTTCTTCTTTAACCGAATTAAAGTTTGAATATTGATTTTAAAAATATGAATATATATTGTGGTATGTATTATCTCTTAAAGTATTTATATATATATATTGAAATGATTTTTTTAAATTAAGAAAAGAATCAAGAAACAGGCTCAAATATTGAAATGTAATTTACTTTTCCTTAAATAGCCCATGATTTTATATGGTTTTTCAAAGTAAGCTGGAGGAAGCAAGAGGAAAATAACCAAATAAAATAGCTTTAGTTATTTGGCATCAATCGATATCTCTTACATTAACAATCCTTATTTCCTTGATTCATTAATTTAAGGGTAGTTTACATGTCTTCACTGTTGCTTATTATTCAAGTGTTTTTGTTCTTAAAAACATGATTTAAAACCAAGACTTTTGATGCCGACCTTAAATTTAGGTGCAAAGGACGTATATTTATCTAGTATATATAAAAATTAAGTACTCATATTAAGTTCTGTTTAAGGCATTGGATAGAAATCGTACAAAAATTTGATATATATATATATATATATTCTAGACTTATTTTTTACAATACTATTTAGGTTCATCAAAGAACTTAATAACAATTTAACCCAAAATGAATATGGACATCTTTAAATACTTGAAATGGTAGAAATAATATCTAGAAAATTAGATTATTATAGATTAAATTCAATTTAGACAGTGAGTATTTAGTTACTTCTCAATAACTCGTACATTAAAAGACATTTACTAATTATAAATATAATCACAAAAAAAGTATTCTAGAAAAAAAGTTAAATTATATTTATAAATTAAAAACCTTTAGTAAATAATATCAGTCAAAGACAGTGAGCAGAAATTGTACCAAAATCAAACATTCAAATTTTGGGCCAGCTTTATTTAAGTACATTTGATTTTCTCTCTTTCTTTTTCTTTTTTGTTCTTCAAAAAGTTTAATATCAAATGCAAGTTTTTTAAAAACTCAAATTTGTGATAGATTGATTCCGTGGAATCAGTCTGTCATTAGTACTCTTAAGAGAAACATCATTTATATTTCATTCAAGACAAAATGACGAATTATATTCAAAATCCACACTCTTGTCAAACGAATCCCGGATCATATCAACCTCGAGGAGAAGAAAATAGGGAAAGCATTGAAGCCTATAACGGCTATTCACAATACCCTTCCTCTATGCAGTATAATCCTCAGTACAGGCAGCATCAAGATACACCCCTAACACCAGAAACGCAACAATATATGCAAACACAGCAACAACACTTTTACATAAACAACAATAATCATAACAATAACCACTATTTTTATTCTATTCCAGAACCCACGCCTCTAAGAAACCCTGAAGAAGAGAAACAAACCCCTTTTGCAGAACCACAAGGCTCCTCCTCAAACATTGTACAGAGATCCATTCGTAATTCCTACGAAACCCATTCACCCGGATCCAGTCATTCTACCCTGAGCCAGGACTCCATCGAAGAGAGGACTCATCAACCCAATAACAATTTTGATGATTGGAGTAACAACGCCTACTACTGGAATCAACAAATTCAGAATCCAAACGGCTATTATAATCCACAATTCTATCCATCAAACGATTATTACGAAAGGATAACAACGGGAAATGACCATGAAGACCAACACTTTTATTCAAATTATAGTGTTGCTCAATCTACAGACTTTTCTCTTCATCACTATTTTGAGACATCAGGCCCAAGCTTACACAACAACAACTTATTTAGTTCTCAAGCCTCTTTCGAGACTCTCCATCAAAATGATGAGTCAAAAGAACTCTCATCGAACATTAATCTCGGAGGCTCAGAAATCAATGTAAGCGTGCTACCTAACAAAGGAAGTAGCAACATTAAAAGCTATAACGCCATCAAGAACAAAAAGCCATGTCCCAAAATGAAAAAAGAACGGAAAAAAAGAGCATCTCCTCACGAACACATACCTCATACCCATCAAAATGAAGAAAACAAAAGAATTTGTGAATTTGATCATTGTGGTTATATGACATCTCGTCATTCCAATATGTTACGACATATTCGTGCAAAGCATGTCTCTCATTACATAATTTGTTGTAATCAGTTATTTCCCACAAAGACACACTTTGAGGATCATCGGCACTTGGTCCATAGTGATGGGAACTTTCGTTGTTTAGTCGCAAAGTGTGGTCGCGACTTTCGTCGAAAGGCAAGTCTTCACAAACATGAAGATAACGTCCATTCAGAAATCCCCAAAGGTCTCATTTCATGTTGTGTATGCGATGAAAAACTTCCACATCCCGAAATCAGCGAACAAGACGTCAAGAACCATGCAATAACACACTCCACAGACTAATTCCATTAGTAACTGATCATGTTTCATCCATGATTTCTTTTATACAAATAAAAAAAAGATATATATATATACATTTATTATTTTTGTATTCATTCATATTGTATTTTGAGTACAAGAACATAGCTACCTCAAATAATTGTAGAATATTCCTTGGATCAGGTTAAATAAATTATTTTTAATTCAAAAATCATTAAAACACACTAGTTTATTTCTTAAAAATATCATTAAAGTAAAATTAAAGCAGGAATAATAAGAAAGCCTTACAAGAATGGTATATGAAATATGATTATTCTCCTCTGTCGATGGTAAAAAGATAACAAATTAGTAACGTCTAGCTCAAAAACAAGCAAACCAATAAATGAAGGTCTTAAACAAGTTCATCATCTTTTCGCTTGTGGTTCTTTTTTTGGTATAGACAAAAAAATTTAGATACAGGGTAGCTTTCACTTACTAAATAAACACTGATCTACATATATGTACTTGTATTTATTTTACATGGTGTAGATTTATTATTATATCTCCGACAAATTCCAACACATAATTTGGCCTAAAAATAAACAAACTGAAATCTGAAAGTAAAGAAAAACCATTGTTTCTTTGAAATTTAAAAGTATATACTCAATTGTACAAGTGCATACCAGTCATTCAAGTTAAGAAAATGGATCTCAATCGACTTTTTCCAAAGAAAAAAAGAAAAATTCATACCCCCGTGTAAAAACAACAACTTTATTTGTGATCATAAAAGCAACAAATCAATTTGACCAATTTGACCCAAAAAAAAAGGATGATATCATATCTAATTCTGTAAAGTAGTAAAAATAATCTTAAATAATGATATATAATAATTTATTAAGAATAGTACAGAATGTAGGAGGTTACAGTCCACCTCACAAAGATCTGATCTCTATATAAAAGAGATAGGGCTGAGTAGTGAGCCCCTTATGTTAAGAGGAAACCACTTCATATCGCCCCCCTCCCCCTCCCCTCACACGAAAATAACTTTCAACGTGCTTATGTTGGATTTTTCTCTTCTTTTCTTAACAAAAAGCAAAAAACCGTGGCACATTTAAATAATGTATTAGAGTATCTAACAAGCTATTAGATCTAGATGTTCATAAAGAACCTGAAATATATCCGGTCGGTCTATTGGAGGCTACATCAAAATTATTTAATCATCAAAAAACGTAAGAGATAGGATATTTACATATTGTTGAAATATGTAAATATCTATTTCAGTGCATTCGAAGATGTATATTTACACCCATGGAAATGTTAAATTCAGTTACAAATAATATGAAGTGAAAAGAAGTATTCTGAAAGAACTACTCACTTGTTTGTTGTTGTAAATATATTTCATTGTAAACTAAATATTATGTATGTATCTGTTCATTAATTTATCAATCAATAAAGTATCATTCAAATAGATGTACATATATTTGATTATGTTTTCTAAGGGTCTATTTGAAGTTCAAGCTGGTTTCTGTATATTTGAAGACATGGTTTACTTTAATATCATGAGTAACTGTTAGAATGTAAGATATTGAATTATTGCATTTAAGAAAAATAAGTTCTACTATGAATGTCTGTGCTACCTTTTTGAAGTCAATATTGGGTTCTTATTTTTTGATGATAAAATACTGAGTGAAAAGACAAATCCTTCCACGTTTTAAATCCTGGAATGGCTAGTTATATGAAATATATGTATGTATGTAGTTTTACTTGATATCCATATGATAATGTATATATTATCGAAAACTTTAAAGTAAAATATATGTACATGGATCCCCTTTAATTCAAGCTAGAACATGAATAATTTTCTTCATTGGAGAAGTCTTTTATATATCTATATACAAAATTAACTATTGCTCTCAAAAACCTTTTATCTTTTCCAAGCAATGACAGTCAGCTTTCAAAATATCTATGTATACTCATTGAAATAATTGTTTTTCGCTGCAATAGTTGACTGCAACTTAGTTGAGACACAGATAGAAAAATGCCTTACAAAAGCTTGATATTCTGTCAATCTGACAAACTCATGTAGATTTAATATCATTTCAAAGACAATGACTTTTAGTTTACATCGATTACAATTTGTATTTTTGGACTGTAGAGCATATGGAATATTAATTTGCTCATTTATAAACTTTCTGTTATGATTAAAAATATGTAACCATAAAGATTTTAATAATTTAAAATAATTAATTGGATTGACTACCAAAAAAGAAGGATAGAGTTTTACTTCTTAAGCCGAATCACATTCATGAGAATTTGAGCCTTTTGAATGAGAACAACACGCAAAATAATAGTTTCATGGAATAAAAAGGGGGACGTATAGAGTTGTGAACCCCAAACACAACGGTTTGACAAGGCCAAGACCTTTCATAACTTTATTTTATTCTTTTGTCGCCAATTAAAAAGGTGTGTCTCACTCTCAAGATCCAAATCTCCGAATGGAAGGGCCAATAGAAAACAAATTCTCAGACAAGCCAATAAACTTGGATACAAAGCAAGGAATTAATTAAAGAGCTCACTTCCTTCAATCACAAAGTGGAATGAGGAAGGCCCAGGAAAAAATAATTTGAATTGAATTTGAGTCTATTAAGAAATCTCTATAAAGAGAGCATCTGAAGCAAAAGTCTTCAATAGCTCACCCTCCATTCAGGAGAAAGAGATCCAAAGAGCTTGACAGCCTCTTTAATGATTTTTTTTTCAAAAATTGAATATTTATTTATATTTCTTTTCCATTTTCTACAAATTATAATTTTTAATTTTCTTATTTGTTATAAGTCATATATGTATGTACATAGTTAAAAAAAAGTTTCCCAGTCGATGATGGTTTTCATTATTTATATATCGAGCTGTATAAGTATGATAAGTTTATGCTATAGGGCATACTAACGACGCATTTTCTTTCTTAAATAAAATTAAAAGGATTTGAGAATTAAATGAATTTCTTATTTAGTGTTGAAGTACATTCAATTACATGGGCATGTTTGCAGAAGTTCAATCTTTCAACACAGTTTTCTACCACTTTTTGTATAAATCGACAGAAATTGCAGGAATTTCCCATTCAATATTTACTTTGAGCTCCTTAAGTGTTACTGGCTTGTTGATGTAGACCAATGACTTATCCTAGCCCCATAGAAAATAGTCCAAAGGCGTCAAATCGCATGAGCAGGCCTCATAATTGAGTGGTCCATTTCTTAAAAAAACACATTCACCGAATTTACCAACTCCTGATTTCTTCTAAATCCTTTTCCTCAAAATCATGGATCATCGAATAAACTAACTATTGACCATTTAAAAAAAAATATATAACATTCATAAGAAATTGTGACAAAAACAATATTTCGACCTACGATTGTATTTCTGTAAAATCCCTACAAAAAAATTAAAACATACGCTAAACAATAGAAACCACGTGCGAGTTATAACTGCATACCAATTCTTCAATTCAAGAAAATGTATGTATGTCGAAGAACATTTTCAAAATCCTTTGATGCTGCTAACATCTTTTACTCCACCTTCTCAATACAAATGTATTTATATCTATAAACCCTTATCTGTTTGTATTTGAGTAAAAAACTCATTCCCATGCATTATTTCTGTTATAGTTTAATGAAAATTATGTAGCGATTTGATTACTGAAGCTTCTCAGTACATATGTATTTTTATATTTAGAAACCCTAATTTGTTCAATATTCGTATTTGAGTATATCACAAACTCAAAAATACCCCAATTTACAGTTTAAATGATATTGAAATAGGAAAGAAGAGAAAATGTATATATACATATATATTCTTTACGGCTTTTATTTGAAAAAGTTTATACGAATTTAAATACATTATCGTGCATTTCTAAGGTACATATTTATCTACAAACATTACATCAGTTAAATTTGATTTAAAAAAATTGATAAAAGTATTTTAAAGCGTAAATATAACATATCTCAGAATATATATACAAAAATAGATGAAATGTTTTTACTCACATATCCTCCTAATCTTCAAAAAAATAAATAAAACACACAATTAAAATGTTTTTATTTATTTTCCTTTTAAGTGACGCATTTTCTCTGTTGATTTCTGATCTTATGGTCGACTCTACAAAAAAATGTATGAAACAAAAGGTACATATTGTATTGTATTATTAAAAAAAAATGTTAAGTTGTAAGACAAAACATACAACACTTTCAGCTGGGTTCTTAAGTATCTATCTCTGTTTAATAACACAAATCGTCAAAATGGAACTTTGCATTCAAAATCTGGATGAATATGGGAAGGTGATTTTTCTTTAAGTAACAACTTTCTTCTTTAACCGAATTAAAGTTTGAATATTGATTTTAAAAATATGAATATATATTGTGGTATGTATTATCTCTTAAAGTATTTATATATATATATTGAAATGATTTTTTTAAATTAAGAAAAGAATCAAGAAACAGGCTCAAATATTGAAATGTAATTTACTTTTCCTTAAATAGCCCATGATTTTATATGGTTTTTCAAAGTAAGCTGGAGGAAGCAAGAGGAAAATAACCAAATAAAATAGCTTTAGTTATTTGGCATCAATCGATATCTCTTACATTAACAATCCTTATTTCCTTGATTCATTAATTTAAGGGTAGTTTACATGTCTTCACTGTTGCTTATTATTCAAGTGTTTTTGTTCTTAAAAACATGATTTAAAACCAAGACTTTTGATGCCGACCTTAAATTTAGGTGCAAAGGACGTATATTTATCTAGTATATATAAAAATTAAGTACTCATATTAAGTTCTGTTTAAGGCATTGGATAGAAATCGTACAAAAATTTGATATATATATATATATATATATTCTAGACTTATTTTTTACAATACTATTTAGGTTCATCAAAGAACTTAATAACAATTTAACCCAAAATGAATATGGACATCTTTAAATACTTGAAATGGTAGAAATAATATCTAGAAAATTAGATTATTATAGATTAAATTCAATTTAGACAGTGAGTATTTAGTTACTTCTCAATAACTCGTACATTAAAAGACATTTACTAATTATAAATATAATCACAAAAAAAGTATTCTAGAAAAAAAGTTAAATTATATTTATAAATTAAAAACCTTTAGTAAATAATATCAGTCAAAGACAGTGAGCAGAAATTGTACCAAAATCAAACATTCAAATTTTGGGCCAGCTTTATTTAAGTACATTTGATTTTCTCTCTTTCTTTTTCTTTTTTGTTCTTCAAAAAGTTTAATATCAAATGCAAGTTTTTTAAAAACTCAAATTTGTGATAGATTGATTCCGTGGAATCAGTCTGTCATTAGTACTCTTAAGAGAAACATCATTTATATTTCATTCAAGACAAAATGACCAATTATATTCAAAATCCACACTCTTGTCAAACGAATCCCGGATCATATCAACCTCGAGGAGAAGAAAATAGGGAAAGCATTGAAGCCTATAACGGCTATTCACAATACCCTTCCTCTATGCAGTATAATCCTCAGTACAGGCAGCATCAAGATACACCCCTAACACCAGAAACGCAACAATATATGCAAACACAGCAACAACACTTTTACATAAACAACAATAATCATAACAATAACCACTATTTTTATTCTATTCCAGAACCCAAGCCTCTAAGAAACCCTGAAGAAGAGAAACAAACCCCTTTTGCAGAACCACAAGGCTCCTCCTCAAACATTGTACAGAGATCCATTCGTAATTCCTACGAAACCCATTCACCCGGATCCAGTCATTCTACCCTGAGCCAGGACTCCATCGAAGAGAGGACTCATCAACCCAATAACAATTTTGATGATTGGAGTAACAACGCCTACTACTGGAATCAACAAATTCAGAATCCAAACGGCTATTATAATCCACAATTCTATCCATCAAACGATTATTACGAAAGGATAGCAACGGGAAATGACCATGAAGACCAACACTTTTATTCAAATTATAGTGTTGCTCAATCTACAGACTTTTCTCTTCATCACTATTTTGAGACATTAGGCCCAAGCTTCAAGAACAACAACTTATTTAGTTCTCAAGCCTCTTTCGAGACTCTCCATCAAAATGATGAGTCAAAAGAACTCTCATCGAACATTAATCTCGGAGGCTCAGAAATCAATGTAAGCGTGCTACCTAACAAAGGAAGTAGCAACATTAAAAGCTATAACGCCATCAAGAACAAAAAGCCATGTCCCAAAATGAAAAAAGAACGGAAAAAAAGAGCATCTCCTCACGAACACATACCTCATACCCATCAAAATGAAGAAAACAAAAGAATTTGTGAATTTGATCATTGTGGTTATATGACATCTCGTCATTCCAATATGTTACGACATATTCGTGCAAAGCATGTCTCTCATTACATAATTTGTTGTAATCAGTTATTTCCCACAAAGACACACTTTGAGGATCATCAGCACTTGGTCCATAGTGATGGGAACTTTCGTTGTTTAGTCGCAAAGTGTGGTCGCGACTTTCGTCGAAAGGCAAGTCTTCACAAACATGAAGATAACGTCCATTCAGAAATCCCCAAAGGTCTCATTTCATGTTGTGTATGCGATGAAAAACTTCCACATCCCAAAATCAGCGAACAAGACGTCAAGAACCATGCAATAACACACTCCACAGACTAATTCCATTAGTAACTGATCATGTTTCATCCATGATTTCTTTTATACAAATAAAAAAAAGATATATATATATATATATACATATATTATTTTTGTATTCATTCATATTGTATTTTGAGTACAAGAACATAGCTACCTCAAATAATTGTAGAATATACCTTGGATCAGGTTAAATAAATTATTTTTAATTCAAAAATCATTAAAACACACTAGTTTATTTCTTAAAAATATCATTAAAGTAAAATTAAAGCAGGAATAATAAGAAAGCCTTACAAGAATGGTATATGAAATATGATTATTCTCCTCTGTCGATGGTAAAAAGATAACAAATTAGTAACGTCTAGCTCAAAAACAAGCAAACCAATAAATGAAGGTCTTAAACAAGTTCATCATCTTTTCGCTTGTGGTTCTTTTTTTGGTATAGACAAAAAAATTTAGATACAGGGTAGCTTTCACTTACTAAATAAACACTGATCTACATATATGTACTTGTATTTATTTTACATGGTGTAGATTTATTATTATATCTCCGACAAATCCCAACACATAATTTGGCCTAAAAATAAACAAACTGAAATCTGAAAGTAAAGAAAAACCATTGTTTCTTTGAAATTTAAAAGTATATACTCAATTGTACAAGTGCATACCAGTCATTCAAGTTAAGAAAATGGATCTCAATCGACTTTTTCCAAAGAAAAAAAGAAAAATTCATACCCCCGTGTAAAAACAACAACTTTATTTGTGATCATAAAAGCAACAAGTCAATTTGACCAATTTGACCCAAAAAAAAAGGATGATATCATATCTAATTCTGTAAAGTAGTAAAAATAATCTTAAATAATGATATATAATAATTTATTAAGAATAGTACAGAATGTAGGAGGTTACAGTCCACCTCACAAAGATCTGATCTCTATATAAAAGAGATAGGGCTGAGTAGTGAGCCCCTTATGTTAAGAGGAAACCACTTCATATCGCCCCCCTCCCCCTCCCCTCACACGAAAATAACTTTCAACGTGCTTATGTTGGATTTTTCTCTTCTTTTCTTAACAAAAAGCAAAAAACCGTGGCACATTTAAATAATGTATTAGAGTATCTAACAAGCTATTAGATCTAGATGTTCATAAAGAACCTGAAATGTATCCGGTCGGTCTATTGGAGGCTACATCAAAATTATTTAATCATCAAAAAACGTAAGAGATAGGATATTTACATATTGTTGAAATATGTAAATATCTATTTCAGTGCATTCGAAGATGTATATTTACACCCATGGAAATGTTAAATTCAGTTACAAATAATATGAAGTGAAAAGAAGTATTCTGAAAGAACTACTCACTTGTTTGTTGTTGTAAATATATTTCATTGTAAACTAAATATTATGTATGTATCTGTTCATTAATTTATCAATCAATAAAGTATCATTCAAATAGATGTACATATATTTGATTATGTTTTCTAAGGGTCTATTTGAAGTTCAAGCTGGTTTCTGTATATTTGAAGACATGGTTTACTTTAATATCATGAGTAACTGTTAGAATGTAAGATATTGAATTATTGCATTTAAGAAAAATAAGTTCTACTATGAATGTCTGTGCTACCTTTTTGAAGTCAATATTGGGTTCTTATTTTTTGATGATAAAATACTGAGTGAAAAGACAAATCCTTCCACGTTTTAAATCCTGGAATGGCTAGTTATATGAAATATATGTATGTATGTAGTTTTACTTGATATCCATATGATAATGTATATATTATCGAAAACTTTAAAGTAAAATATATGTACATGGATCCCCTTTAATTCAAGCTAGAACATGAATAATTTTCTTCATTGGAGAAGTCTTTTATATATCTATATACAAAATTAACTATTGCTCTCAAAAACCTTTTATCTTTTCCAAGCAATGACAGTCAGCTTTCAAAATATCTATGTATACTCATTGAAATAATTGTTTTTCGCTGCAATAGTTGACTGCAACTTAGTTGAGACACAGATAGAAAAATGCCTTACAAAAGCTTGATATTCTGTCAATCTGACAAACTCATGTAGATTTAATATCATTTCAAAGACAATGACTTTTAGTTTACATCGATTACAATTTGTATTTTTGGACTGTAGAGCATATGGAATATTAATTTGCTCATTTATAAACTTTCTGTTATGATTAAAAATATGTAACCATAAAGATTTTAATAATTTAAAATAATTAATTGGATTGACTACCAAAAAAGAAGGATAGAGTTTTACTTCTTAAGCCGAATCACATTCATGAGAATTTGAGCCTTTTGAATGAGAACAACACGCAAAATAATAGTTTCATGGAATAAAAAGGGGGACGTATAGAGTTGTGAACCCCAAACACAACGGTTTGACAAGGCCAAGACCTTTCATAACTTTATTTTATTCTTTTGTCGCCAATTAAAAAGGTGTGTCTCACTCTCAAGATCCAAATCTCCGAATGGAAGGGCCAATAGAAAACAAATTCTCAGACAAGCCAATAAACTTGGATACAAAGCAAGGAATTAATTAAAGAGCTCACTTCCTTCAATCACAAAGTGGAATGAGGAAGGCCCAGGAAAAAATAATTTGAATTGAATTTGAGTCTATTAAGAAATCTCTATAAAGAGAGCATCTGAAGCAAAAGTCTTCAATAGCTCACCCTCCATTCAGGAGAAAGAGATCCAAAGAGCTTGACAGCCTCTTTAATGATTTTTTTTTTCAAAAATTGAATATTTATTTATATTTCTTTTCCATTTTCTACAAATTATAATTTTTAATTTTCTTATTTGTTATAAGTCATATATGTATGTACATAGTTAAAAAAAAGTTTCCCAGTCGATGATGGTTTTCATTATTTATATATCGAGCTGTATAAGTATGATAAGTTTATGCTATAGGGCATACTAACGACGCATTTTCTTTCTTAAATAAAATTAAAAGGATTTGAGAATTAAATGAATTTCTTATTTAGTGTTGAAGTACATTCAATTACATGGGCATGTTTGCAGAAGTTCAATCTTTCAACACAGTTTTCTACCACTTTTTGTATAAATCGACAGAAATTGCAGGAATTTCCCATTCAATATTTACTTTGAGCTCCTTAAGTGTTACTGGCTTGTTGATGTAGACCAATGACTTATCCTAGCCCCATAGAAAATAGTCCAAAGGCGTCAAATCGCATGAGCAGGCCTCATAATTGAGTGGTCCATTTCTTAAAAAAACACATTCACCGAATTTACCAACTCCTGATTTCTTCTAAATCCTTTTCCTCAAAATCATGGATCATCGAATAAACTAACTATTGACCATTTAAAAAAAAATATATAACATTCATAAGAAATTGTGACAAAAACAATATTTCGACCTACGATTGTATTTCTGTAAAATCCCTACAAAAAAATTAAAACATACGCTAAACAATAGAAACCACGTGCGAGTTATAACTGCATACCAATTCTTCAATTCAAGAAAATGTATGTATGTCGAAGAACATTTTCAAAATCCTTTGATGCTGCTAACATCTTTTACTCCACCTTCTTAATACAAATGTATTTATATATATAAACCCTTATCTGTTTGTATTTGAGTAAAAAACTCATTCCCATGCATTATTTCTGTTATAGTTTAATGAAAATTATGTAGCGATTTGATTACTGAAGCTTCTCAGTACATATGTATTTTTATATTTAGAAACCCTAATTTGTTCAATATTCGTATTTGAGTATATCACAAACTCAAAAATACCCCAATTTACAGTTTAAATGATATTGAAATAGGAAAGAAGAGAAAATGTATATATACATATATATTCTTTACGGCTTTTATTTGAAAAAGTTTATACGAATTTAAATACATTATCGTGCATTTCTAAGGTACATATTTATCTACAAACATTACATCAGTTAAATTTGATTTAAAAAAATTGATAAAAGTATTTTAAAGCGTAAATATAACATATCTCAGAATATATATACAAAAATAGATGAAATGTTTTTACTCACATATCCTCCTAATCTTCAAAAAAATAAATAAAACACACAATTAAAATGTTTTTATTTATTTTCCTTGTAAGTGACGCATTTTCTCTGTTGATTTCTGATCTTATGGTCGACTCTACAAAAAAATGTATGAAACAAAAGGTACATATTGTATTGTATTATTAAAAAAAAATGTTAAGTTGTAAGACAAAACATACAACACTTTCAGCTGGGTTCTTAAGTATCTATCTCTGTTTAATAACACAAATCGTCAAAATGGAACTTTGCATTCAAAATCTGGATGAATATGGGAAGGTGATTTTTCTTTAAGTAACAACTTTCTTCTTTAACCGAATTAAAGTTTGAATATTGATTTTAAAAATATGAATATATATTGTGGTATGTATTATCTCTTAAAGTATTTATATATATATATTGAAATGATTTTTTTAAATTAAGAAAAGAATCAAGAAACAGGCTCAAATATTGAAATGTAATTTACTTTTCCTTAAATAGCCCATGATTTTATATGGTTTTTCAAAGTAAGCTGGAGGAAGCAAGAGGAAAATAACCAAATAAAATAGCTTTAGTTATTTGGCATCAATCGATATCTCTTACATTAACAATCCTTATTTCCTTGATTCATTAATTTAAGGGTAGTTTACATGTCTTCACTGTTGCTTATTATTCAAGTGTTTTTGTTCTTAAAAACATGATTTAAAACCAAGACTTTTGATGCCGACCTTAAATTTAGGTGCAAAGGACGTATATTTATCTAGTATATATAAAAATTAAGTACTCATATTAAGTTCTGTTTAAGGCATTGGATAGAAATCGTACAAAAATTTGATATATATATATATATATATTCTAGACTTATTTTTTACAATACTATTTAGGTTCATCAAAGAACTTAATAACAATTTAACCCAAAATGAATATGGACATCTTTAAATACTTGAAATGGTAGAAATAATATCTAGAAAATTAGATTATTATAGATTAAATTCAATTTAGACAGTGAGTATTTAGTTACTTCTCAATAACTCGTACATTAAAAGACATTTACTAATTATAAATATAATCACAAAAAAAGTATTCTAGAAAAAAAGTTAAATTATATTTATAAATTAAAAACCTTTAGTAAATAATATCAGTCAAAGACAGTGAGCAGAAATTGTACCAAAATCAAACATTCAAATTTTGGGCCAGCTTTATTTAAGTACATTTGATTTTCTCTCTTTCTTTTTCTTTTTTGTTCTTCAAAAAGTTTAATATCAAATGCAAGTTTTTTAAAAACTCAAATTTGTGATAGATTGATTCCGTGGAATCAGTCTGTCATTAGTACTCTTAAGAGAAACATCATTTATATTTCATTCAAGACAAAATGACGAATTATATTCAAAATCCACACTCTTGTCAAACGAATCCCGGATCATATCAACCTCGAGGAGAAGAAAATAGGGAAAGCATTGAAGCCTATAACGGCTATTCACAATACCCTTCCTCTATGCAGTATAATCCTCAGTACAGGCAGCATCAAGATACACCCCTAACTCCAGAAACGCAACAATATATGCAAACACAGCAACAACATTTTTACATAAACAACAATAATCATAACAATAACCACTATTTTTATTCTATTACAGAACCCACGCCTCTAAGAAACCCTGAAGAAGAGAAACAAACCCCTTTTGCAGAACCACAAGGCTCCTCCTCAAACATTGTACAGAGATCCATTCGTAATTCCTACGAAACCCATTCACCCGGATCCAGTCATTCTACCTTGAGCCAGGACTCCATCGAAGAGAGGACTCATCAACCCAATAACAATTTTGATGATTGGAGTAACAACGCCTACTACTGGAATCAACAAATTCAGAATCCAAACGGCTATTATAATCCACAATTCTATCCATCAAACGATTATTACGAAAGGATAACAACGGGAAATGACCATGAAGACCAACACTTTTATTCAAATTATAGTGTTGCTCAATCTACAGACTTTTCTCTTCATCACTATTTTGAGACATCAGGCCCAAGCTTACACAACAACAACTTATTTAGTTCTCAAGCCTCTTTCGAGACTCTCCATCAAAATGATGAGTCAAAAGAACTCTCATCGAACATTAATCTCGGAGGCTCAGAAATCAATGTAAGCGTGCTACCTAACAAAGGAAGTAGCAACATTAAAAGCTATAACGCCATCAAGAACAAAAAGCCATGTCCCAAAATGAAAAAAGAACGAAAAAAAAGAGCATCTCCTCACGAACACATACCTCATACCCATCAAAATGAAGAAAACAAAAGAATTTGTGAATTTGATCATTGTGGTTATATGACATCTCGTCATTCCAATATGTTACGACATATTCGTGCAAAGCATGTCTCTCATTACATAATTTGTTGTAATCAGTTATTTCCCACAAAGACACACTTTGAGGATCATCGGCACTTGGTCCATAGTGATGGGAACTTTCGTTGTTTAGTCGCAAAGTGTGGTCGCGACTTTCGTCGAAAGGCAAGTCTTCACAAACATGAAGATAACGTCCATTCAGAAATCCCCAAAGGTCTCATTTCATGTTGTGTATGCGATGAAAAACTTCCACATCCCGAAATCAGCGAACAAGACGTCAAGAACCATGCAATAACACACTCCACAGACTAATTCCATTAGTAACTGATCATGTTTCATCCATGATTTCTTTTATACAAATAAAAAAAAGATATATATATATATATATACATATATTATTTTTGTATTCATTCATATTGTATTTTGAGTACAAGAACATAGCTACCTCAAATAATTGTAGAATATACCTTGGATCAGGTTAAATAAATTATTTTTAATTCAAAAATCATTAAAACACACTAGTTTATTTCTTAAAAATATCATTAAAGTAAAATTAAAGCAGGAATAATAAGAAAGCCTTACAAGAATGGTATATGAAATATGATTATTCTCCTCTGTCGATGGTAAAAAGATAACAAATTAGTAACGTCTAGCTCAAAAACAAGCAAACCAATAAATGAAGGTCTTAAACAAGTTCATCATCTTTTCGCTTGTGGTTCTTTTTTTGGTATAGACAAAAAAATTTAGATACAGGGTAGCTTTCACTTACTAAATAAACACTGATCTACATATATGTACTTGTATTTATTTTACATGGTGTAGATTTATTATTATATCTCCGACAAATCCCAACACATAATTTGGCCTAAAAATAAACAAACTGAAATCTGAAAGTAAAGAAAAACCATTGTTTCTTTGAAATTTAAAAGTATATACTCAATTGTACAAGTGCATACCAGTCATTCAAGTTAAGAAAATGGATCTCAATCGACTTTTTCCAAAGAAAAAAAGAAAAATTCATACCCCCGTGTAAAAACAACAACTTTATTTGTGATCATAAAAGCAACAAATCAATTTGACCAATTTGACCCAAAAAAAAAGGATGATATCATATCTAATTCTGTAAAGTAGTAAAAATAATCTTAAATAATGATATATAATAATTTATTAAGAATAGTACAGAATGTAGGAGGTTACAGTCCACCTCACAAAGATCTGATCTCTATATAAAAGAGATAGGGCTGAGTAGTGAGCCCCTTATGTTAAGAGGAAACCACTTCATATCGCCCCCCTCCCCCTCCCCTCACACGAAAATAACTTTCAACGTGCTTATGTTGGATTTTTCTCTTCTTTTCTTAACAAAAAGCAAAAAACCGTGGCACATTTAAATAATGTATTAGAGTATCTAACAAGCTATTAGATCTAGATGTTCATAAAGAACCTGAAATATATCCGGTCGGTCTATTGGAGGCTACATCAAAATTATTTAATCATCAAAAAACGTAAGAGATAGGATATTTACATATTGTTGAAATATGTAAATATCTATTTCAGTGCATTCGAAGATGTATATTTACACCCATGGAAATGTTAAATTCAGTTACAAATAATATGAAGTGAAAAGAAGTATTCTGAAAGAACTACTCACTTGTTTGTTGTTATAAATATATTTCATTGTAAACTAAATATTATGTATGTATCTGTTCATTAATTTATCAATCAATACAGTATCATTCAAATAGATGTACATATATTTGATTATGTTTTCTAAGGGTCTATTTGAAGTTCAAGCTGGTTTCTGTATATTTGAAGACATGGTTTACTTTAATATCATGAGTAACTGTTAGAATGTAAGATATTGAATTATTGCATTTAAGAAAAATAAGTTCTACTATGAATGTCTGTGCTACCTTTTTGAAGTCAATATTGGGTTCTTATTTTTTGATGATAAAATACTGAGTGAAAAGACAAATCCTTTCACGTTTTAAATCCTGGAATGGCTAGTTATATGAAATATATGTATGTATGTAGTTTTACTTGATATCCATATGATAATGTATATATTATCGAAAACTTTAAAGTAAAATATATGTACATGGATCCCCTTTAATTCAAGCTAGAATATATACATATATTACAAATTTGACTTGGGTGGCTTTTATGTCTTTAACCCTTGTTGTAATTACATAATATTTGATCTTCATAATTATATTTAGTTAAGATATGTATTATGATACTTTTTATCGATTAATACATTTGGTATTTTTAAGTATGTTTATTACTATATTAGAAGCCAACTCGTTTTACGACAGACTTGATTTGAATTCAATACTTGTATAAATTGTTGCAACCTGTTTTACTCTTGAATTCAATGGTTAAATAGTTCAATCACAACATCATAACAAGATTGTCTGCTGATAAACTGTATAGATTTTAAAGTTACTATTTATATCTATAAATGAGAAGTTGTTAAACTTTACCAAGTTGTTGTTCCTCCCACTTTCTATAATTTTAATCTTGTATCCCCTCTGAAACAGTTCGTCATAATATAATAGATAGTAGTTTGTTCTTTAAATATTATGTTGATAAATGATAAGCTCTTTACTCTAGACTTCTTAAATTAAAATGCCATAAATTATAATAATTAATTATTATCAGATTAATTGTATTTTATTTGGAATTAAAATGCAACCCATGGCGTTAAACTTTTTTGAAATAAGTTGGTTTTGTTTTTAAAATACATACATATATAAAAAATGAAGGCATTACCTATTTAAAATCAACAATCGGTCAGGGTCCGACCCAAAGTAGATCGATCTTTATATCAAGTACTTTAATTTTCTTTGACTTTAAGGGCTTTAAGCAACAACAACAACAACAATGAAAAGTTGCGTGATTATGGTGACATCAATGTGTGAGGTCATTTTTATAAAACTGTAGCCCAGCTTCCCTCATTTGTGAAGGGGCTTCATTCCAAGCTGTCCCTGCCAATCATACAGGGAAATTGTGTATATCAAATTTAATTATTTTTTAAATTTATTACTCCAATCAGGAGGGATTTTAAGGAGAGGGTTCTTTGAGGACCTAAGCCTCCTCCCCCCAAAAAATAAATAAATAAATGTTAATTAATACATTTTTCAAGCTCCCCCAATTTTTTTTGAGTTTATAGCTGCACCTGATCCGAATATTCATTAGTCATAAATTAAGAAATATTCTTAATGCATTGAGAAATATGTATTTATAAAATATGGTTAAGGTATATAAATTCAAAGTATAAGTTGATCCATTAATACATTGTACCACTCCCGGTCTCCCCTAGCTAGTTACCTACTTTATTATTAATTATTATTATTATTTATATTATTTCATATTCGAAATACACACCTTGCAGCTAGCTAGATATATAGAAGGGGCGACCTTAATATTAAAATGAATAAAGTTGAAGACTTAGCTATATAACTAGCTACAAAAGGGTATAATAAATATTATCTATTATTTTTAGTAGCTAGCTAGCGCTTATAACTTAGTGGAAGGATATTATTATTTAGACTGAGTCTTCCATTTGTATCGTAGCAGTGAATTTGTTTTCTTATTTCACAACAAGGGGAAACACACACGTGGATTCTGCCGTTTCTATTTGGATTCATTGATTAAGTGGAGGGATCATGTCTGTGGTGAGGACTCATTTCGAGAACAATAACGAGGTTGGCGTGTTTAGCAAGCTGACCAACTCCTACTGCCTCGTGGGCATCGGAGGATCCGCTCATTTCTACAGTTGTTTCGAGTCTGAATTGGATGGAGTCATTCCCGTGGTGTATGGAAGTGTGTCGGGATGTAGAATCCTGGGTCGGATGACAGTGGGTAATCGACACGGTCTCATCGTTCCAAACGGAACCACGGATCAAGAGCTTCAACACATTCGAAACTCCCTTCCAGACTCTGTCCGTATTCGACGAGTTGAGGAGAGGCTCTCCGCTTTAGGGAATGTCATTGCATGTAATGACTATGTTGCACTTGTTCATCCAGATTTGGATCGAGAGACAGAGGAAATCCTGGCGGATGTGCTCAAGTAATTCCTCACACACTCACTATACCCTTTTTTTTTAATTTGATATTATATTAATGAGCCCCTTCCTTTGTATTTCAGAGTCGAAGTATTCCGACAAACAGTCGCAGACAATGTTTTAGTAGGATCCTACTGCGCTCTCTCGAATCAAGGAGGATTAGTTCATCCTAAAACTACCACAGCAGAACAAGATGAACTCTCCTCACTCCTTCAAATACCCCTTGTGGCAGGAACGGTCAATCGGGGCTCAGAAGTCATTGGGGCAGGAATGGTCGTGAATGATTGGATGGCATTCTGTGGACAGGACACTACCTCCACTGAAATTTCCGTTGTTGAATCCATATTTAAATTGAATGAATCACAAGCATCAAATATTACACAGCAAATGAGAGCCTCATTGATAGAGAGTATGACGTAAAGTCATTCATAATTACACTATCCTTTTCATCATCAAGAGACTTGTATATTTTCAAATAAATTTATGTGAAGCGATTAAAATTGTACGTACTCATTAAGCGTTCAGATATAATATTATATGATATACGGAGAGTTATTTAATGTTCTTCTTTGTGAGCTACGTCTTATTGTTTTTAATTTCTTCCTGTTCTTAGCAAAGGTCATTAAGAAATTAATATTCTAAATTCTGAACGGAAATAAATTCAATTTTTTTATAGGTTTACTGAAATAATTTTGTGATTGATTCATTTATTACTTAACCACTGTGTTTTAATTTTTCACCCCGAGAAAGCTACCTATTCATATTTAAAAGCACTCCATTTTAACGATAAATGAAGTCCACGGGAGTTGTCGTAATCTTGTTTTTTTCCCCACATACTGTCACTGATATACGAAATAACATCGTTGAGGGCGTATAAGTTTTTAATAAACACGAAATATAGAAATTGATGAGAGCCAGTGTCGGTTTAGAATAAGTGGAGCTTTTTCTTTGAGTAAATTTTCAATTTTTTTATCTTTCATATTTTGAGGGTGCTAGGAGTTCAATACATCTATTTACATGGCTAGGGTACTCATTTGTATTGTAACAACTCCTTTATTATTAACTCGAGTTGTTTCATAGACAGGACAGTCCAACTGAGTGAGTGAGTACAATCTTTAGTTCCCTAGATTTGGAGCCGAAGTTCTTCAATGATATTTACAGTACATACCATATCAATGAAATTTAAAACCCCACGTATACTAGTTGTAATTTCGTTGAGGAGGTCTCACTTATAAGGTTTATTGCCTTCGTCCTAGATGAACAAAGGAAACTATAGGACTACAAGTTACAATATGATCTTTTATGCCATGATAAGGGAAAGTAGGTTACTTCAATGTAGTATCCAAATTCCCTATCAAGGATGTAACCATCCTTCACATAGACGCCATACACTTATAATTATTTAATATGACGAAATTGTACGTTAAATATTATCCATGTTAGCTCCATATTTAGGCCAACTATTTGGACGGGGATCAGCAATCCTAAAGTGGTGTCATATCTATATTTTTACATTTTATAGCTTGTGTTTCAAGTCTATGTTCAATTAGATGTTGTGAGTTTTTTAAATCCAAAGTAACTTTTTTTTACATCGGATTTCGACAACAGGATAATAAGTTTATGAAAATCGTAAATTAACTTTTTATGTATGTACATAAACGATATTTAAAATGCCAAGTCTGAATTTACCAAAGGATAATTTAGCACTTCGAAATGAAGGGGTACAGCAGTATTTGGGTATTTCTCGGATTGATAGTCGTATAATTATTAATTAATACAAGAGTGAATGGGATGAATAATTACTTTAATACTTGTGTAATGAACATCTATGAATGTGTTACGTTATTATATTAATAATAATCTAAAGTTACTTAATTAAGGAGCCGGTTACTGCGAATATTATACGAATATAACAAATATATTTATCATGATGAAAATAAAATAATAAGTTACATAATCATCTATCTATGTAAAGTATAAACACGAAGAGTTTGCTATGATTTAATCAGCACTTTCGTTCTTTTTGCTCTTCTTCTTCTTCTTTTTTGGAGTCACAGCCTCAACCTTCTCCTCAGGAGTGTTTTCTTCCTCTTCAACAACCTTCCTCTTCTTTTTCTTGGGTGAAACAACTTCTTCCTTCACCTCTTCTTCCACTTTAACTGCTGCTTCCTCATTCTCCATTTCTTCAGCCTTCCTTTTCTTTTTCTTCTTTTTATCCTTTTTCACGATCTTAAAAGAGTCAGCCTCTTCTTTCACTGCTTGGATGGCCTCTTGCATAACCTCAATGTTCTTCTTTGGAATTTCTCCCGTTTCATAAAACTTGAGACGATCCTCAACTTGTTCTTTAAGCTTCTTACCAAATAAATCCGTGGGCATTTCCGAGAAACAATCAATGCGAGATGCAATCGAGCACTTGTTGGCTAAATAACGCGAGATACGCCCCTTGTTCTTGGCACCAGCCTTACCAATGAAGGAGGAATGGAATATGAGTCCATACTTAGGAGTGTTACCTAAATTAAAGTCAACGAATGAATACATTTTTCTTAAAATCAAACATCATCATCCCTTTACCTTTCGTTTTAAGAGCTCTAAAAAGAGCTTTTTCTGCACCAAGGATCTGTACGGTAGAAGCAGGATACTTAGCCAAATTGGTCAAGGAACCTGCATGTGAAATCAAACGTGCAGCGACGGAGTCACCAATTAAAGTTGCTAAATTTGGTGCAACTGAGGCCATTTTCTTTTGTAAATATTCACTGAGTTCTTTTCTGTATTCAGCAAGACCAATCACACGATCAGCAAACTGTTCAATGTGCATGAGATCAATGATGGATATATCCATTCCCATAGAGGATTTACAGGCATCAATAATGGCTTTAACCTTAGCTGAATCCATAAGTATGGCTTCTAACTTACTCGAAGTTTCCTCATTGATTTCCTTACGATTCTTAACAGCCTTGACGCAACGAGCAAAAGTATAATTATCGCTGACAATTTTGATCAATTCTGGGAAGTGGTAAGAGTACCATTCTCTGATCCGCATAGCAAATGTGTTGACATCCTTATCCAATTGATCAAGGAGAGCAATGGATTGAATGATCATGTTGTCTGCTTTGTGAACGTTGAACTTGACTTTTGCTCTGGAGTAGGAGTGTCCAAGACCCAATTGTGATTTTTTAGAGGCTTCAGCGTTCATACCCTGAGAAGTAAAAAAAAAGCATTGGTGGTATCATTGTGTAACATGCTAAAGTTGGATGGACTCAATACCTTGACGAGCTTAGCAAAATGATGACGGATGCCACGAATCACCTCTGGTACGACGCCGATGTGGGAAACCTTGATGCCCAAGTCATCAGACAGTGCACCTCCCAATTTGGGGTCCAGTACACCGAGTACAACACCCTTCTTCTTGGGCAAATGCGTCTTGAGGAAGAGTTTCACATCCTCAGTGGCGATGCCCTCGGAGACAGCATTGATGTTGCTCAGCGCATCTCCTGCAGTTTTGAAGGGGAGAAAGGATGAGAGGGACACGATTTTATTGAAGCTGGAAACGTCGGAGAGGGAAGCTTCCACTTCGCTCTAGAGGAGAGAAATCAAGATCATTGAATTTAGAGATAAGAGGACAAAGGCTCAATGAGTACAACAACTTACTTGGAAAACACCGATCTCTTCGAACTCCTTCACTTTAAAAAGGCCATAACCCGAAGCATGCTCAAAAAGAGCAAATTGAACCGACATGCTGAAAAAACAAACACGCACGTGGTTCCACACTCACACAACTGAACACAAATTCACAATTCATAAAATATTAATCAGCGTGCGACGATGCGCGTGACGCAGAAACAACTCACTACAAAGTTAGTTAGCTGAGGGGATAGCTCTATTATAATACCAAGACTTACTAAGTTTAAATCACGCAACCCGTATAACTGAGGCATAGCTAATAATAATTAATTATAACTATTATTCAAGGATTGAACGAACTAAAGCTACCTTACATTTTAATCCTTCAACACGTTTCATGAATAATTAATGAGTAAACTTTATTGTACCATATAAGTACAATTTAAGGAATACATCAATTTATTTAGTACATAATACTGTAGCCATTTTTATAGCTACGTTGAGATGTTGCGTGGTTTTGAAAATACTTTTCAATATATGTTTATAGGTGGATATTATCAGCTGAAAGGCTATATGTTTATATTCAAAATAGTGGGCAGCAATGCGCTGTTTACTACTAAAATGGTTATAATGCGCATTTATTTCTATTTGTATATATGTAGGTAGCTTTAATTAATGTGTAATTTTGATGGACTTTCGGGTCACGTAAAATTAAGTTCTTCACAGTTACAGATAAATGATATGAAATGACTTATTAGAAAGAGTATTTGCTACATAGTACATAAACATGAAACTGAGAAAATATTACGAGATGACTTGAGAGGTTGACTTGTATTAATTTTCAACTTCTCTTCATTTTTTTCGAGAGGACTTGAACGAATTTATTCATTTAAGCAATCATATAAAACTGTTTTGGGTTGTAGCAAGCACCACTCTAAGAAAATTCCATACAATTAGAGAGTTCTGATTCCGTCTATTATATCGAAAATTTAAAAAAAAAATCAATTATTCTCCATTGATTATATTATTATCGGTTTTTAAGTTCATCAATACTTATATTATCACTCTAAAAATTCATAAAAAAATAATTAGCAATACTGATTTTATAAAAGTGGTCAAAGGATGATCTCCTTTGTAGGTTTTCGTTTTATTTTTCTGGATAAATAATTAATTATCTTAGCTAGTGACTCTATCAATTGATAGCATAATTAATTAATTAAATTATCACAGCTATTGAAAAACATCCCTAAATAATGATTTTTATAAAATGACTTCATGAAATTAACAGATATAGTTAAGATTAATGATATATATGATTCTATTTTATATAAAAACAATCCCTTGACAACCAATGACAAGTTCACAGGAAGATTGGAACGGAAAAAAGCGATAATGGACATGCATTATTAATATGAAGAAGCATTTTCGACTCCAATCCTCATCTCAGTTAATAAGAATACAAATGATGATGGATGGAAAGCAGTGCTCTGATTTGGGCGGAGGGAACCTGTCAAGCTGTTAGCTACGACGTGATTGACGTCATCTGGTGAGTGAGCTGTTGCTGAGCAAAGCTAGCTTGTGGTCAACTTTCAACGACCTATATTCACAGGCAGCAATCACTAGTTTATGCGCTCTGCTACGAGTTGAAGTGCAGTTGTGATGTCTTCTCCTAAGCCTGGAGATATGATTGGACGGTTCAAGCGTATTCGACATTTGGGTTCGGGAACATTTGGTACGGCTTGGCTCGTGAGCTCATCTAAAAGTGGAAATCCTTATGTGATCAAGGAAATGGTCATAACAAATGAAAAAGGGAAAACAAAGAATGAAGTGGATATTTTGAAGCGCTGCTTTCATTTTAATATTATCAGGCAATTGATATCCGTATTCATATCTTTTGGATATTCTCTATTTCTCTCTCTTTTTCCATCCACTCCTCACTCCATCTTTTCTTTGTAGGCACAAATCATTTTATTATTAGTAGTATTATTGTTTAAATATATAGATTTAGTTTAATGGATCGAGGAGTTGTGATAATAGTACAACTTGGGTGGAAATAGAGAGAGAAAAAAACAAAATGAAGCTCATGCCATAGATATAAGGAATTTTTCTATGGTGGAACTGAGGAGGAAGTCATTTTATACATGGTCATGGAGTACGCCGATGGTGGAGACTTGCATCAGTATATAAACAAATGGCGTGATCAAAATAAGACCTATATTCCTGAATCCCAAATACTCAATTGGTTCATTCAGATTGCACTCGCCCTTAATTATTTGCATAGGGAAATGATTCTTCATCGGGATTTAAAGACTCACAACATATTCGTAACGGCAGGGAACAAGATACTCAAACTTGGGGATTTTGGAATATCTCGAACACTCAGTCATGAGAATGAGTTTGCCACAACCGGCATTGGAACTCCTCAGTACCTCTCTCCAGAAATGTGTCAGTCGCAGCCATATAACTACAAATCGGATATTTGGAGTCTGGGATGTGTGTTGTATGAAATGTGTGTTCTCGAGCCGGCCTTCTCTGGTAGTGAGCTAGGGCCGTTAGTTCAAAAAATTGTAAAAGGGGAATACAATCCCTTGCCTTCGCATTTTTCTGAAAATGTTAAGGATCTTGTTAAAGTACTTTTAAGACCCATACCCGAGAAACGACCCTCAGCGGGCCAAATCCTTTCCTCGACAATATTCATTGATGAAGTTAAGTCCTATATGAACTATGTTTCTACGTTTCCTAGCTTTAAAAAATGCATTATATCTGAAAGGAAAGACTCGAGTGGCTCAATTAGTTCCACTGAACTACCTTCTCAATCTCATTGACGACAACTTACTCGTTTAATTTTTAAATGGATTAATTATTTTTTTTATTTTTCCCAAAAAAAGTATATAAGTTTTATAATCAACTTGATTGATTACGTGATATTCTATAATATTCTTTAATTAGCTAGTACTATTTTTATTGCAATGAGATTTCCAGTCTCAATAACCGTAATCTTTAGTATTAAAACTATTTAACATGTTACTTAGATCAGAATCAATAAATTATTATTTTAAATCCTGAAATTAAATCTGTTTCACATTTATTTGAATGATCATGAAAGGATCACTTGAGATCCAGATCTGTTAAACATTTATTTGAATCATAAAACTAATGGGCTGATTGTTCAAGCTCCGTGCTTTCTTTTAATTATCCCCTATATTAGCTAGACAACATTCAAATTTAAATTTTTTCCTTCAATTCTCCCTTTTTTCTCCCCCCCCCCCCTTTTTTTTTAAATGCAATCACAAATCAGCGCCTAATCTCCTTTCAGCCATTTTGATTAATTTAATTAGACATGTTAAAGATGGATTTATTACGTGAGGAGTATGGAGGAGATGCTAAAAATAATTTTTTAATATCTTGGTCCTTTGAAGATATTTTGTCCTCAAAGGAGGTTAGTTCCATCCATGTAGCCAATGTCGTGTCTAAATTTGGAAATAGGGGCTCATTACCTGGTCATTTGAACTCTCCACATGGGTTTTGTTTCGGAGTGTCTGGAGAGATTGTCGTGGCGGATACTTTTAATCATCGTATTCAAGTAAAAAAAAATAATATTTTTAAATAAATATATTTAAATGATTTGATGAATTCTTGTTCTTTTATAATGGTTAGATATTTGATAAGACTGGACAACTTCGATTTGTATTCGGAGTAGCTGGGAAAGGGGATGGAAAATTTTGGTTTCCACGAAAGGTTGCAATGATTCGTGATTTTTCAAAGAATCTTGTTATTTGTGATCGAGGAAGTCTTCGTTCGCGAATGCAAATATTTTCTCTCACGGGTCAATTTGTTAGGAAAATAGAAATTCAATTTATTGATATCGTTGCGGGTCTAACAATTAATGAGCATAACAATATTGTTGTTGTGGATAGTGTGACCCCAGCAATATTTGTTATAACTCCATATGGAACTCTAATAAAGTATATTGAATGTAAGGACTACATGATTGAGCCCTCTGATATAGCAGTACATCAAAAAGAATATTATGTTTGCGACTTTAAAGGTAATTTGAAATCCCAAATAGGGAAATTAATATACATGTCACTCCAAATGAGGATTTTTTTTTTTTTTTTTTTTTTTTTGGGGGGGGGGGGGTTCTTTTAGCAAAAATACCCAAAAACCACACGAGAATAAATTAAGTCCCAATAGAGAAAGAATAACCATGTTGACTAATTAAAAATACCAAGCATTCATTTCTATCATTATATTATATAGGATTTGGTGTTATTATTTTAGGAGAGGATGGTCAATTAATAAGGCGCATAGGTGGCTTTGAAAACGTTCGATTCCCCAATGGAATTGACATTTCTGACAATGGATGCATTCTAATTGGTGACTCTCATGGTAATGAATTCCATATCGCTATATTTTCAAAAAATGGAACACTTTTATCTCAATATATATGTCCTCATGTCAAAGTATCTCGATGCTGTGGTTTAAAAATCACACCAGAGGGTCATATCATAACAGTTGCTAAAAATAATCATCATGTTCTCATTTTGGATACGTTAACTTTGAAATACTAAACGTTATGACCTCGCTATTTATAAGCTGTGTAGGTCATGTACCATAAGAACATCGAGTCCAGGTAACGGATTGGATTAAAATCAATGAAGGTATTTTTGTTGTTGATTATTCTATATTTTATACAACTGATTGTAGAGTCCTGTCCAAGTTATAGAATATTATAAATGTTAAATGAATTGAGGTAATGATAAGGGAATATTATAGACGACTAATGAATTGTTATATGAATGTGCAGATACATAATTTGTATTTATGATCAAATTATTTGTTATACCTATAAAGTATTTATAATCCAAAAATATGTAGTTAATTAATGTCTTAAAAATATAAAATTTACAGAAACAGTGCTTATGAATACTTTGGAATAAATAAAAAAAAAGTGATGAGGAGTTTGATTTATTTATGGAGTATTATTGTATTTGGCTTTACAAATGAAAATTGTAGAGAATGCATGAGTCTGCACTTACATCTCTCATAAATATGTATATACTTATATACTATAATTAAATCAGTAATCTTAATAATTAATTAATTGGTCTAAACGGAGTGATATCACTTTATCGTAGATATAATTAAAGTGGCTAGTGCAATCAGTATGAGGGATAGAAATCATTTGAAGTCACATCAAGACCTCTACTACTAATTAATTATACTATAATTCTCCCATTATTTGAGAAAATACTATTGGGAAATATTCAATTCCCATTGTTGTAAAGTACAACTTATAAAAACGTAACACAAGTAGTTATAAATATCTTGATTTTGTAAGCATAAAACCCCGATATCTCAGGCATTTGTTGCACTTTAGTACAATTTCTACGCTTTATGCCATTTAATTTAATATATTGAACTCCTCGTAAGGTTTAAATATTATTATTACATATTATTATAAATTTATAGTCTAGCTGCTGGGGAATCGATTTCTAAACAATAATCGGGCCATAAGTAAACAATGTTGGCCGGATCCTTTATGCTGTACTATGAAACTAGTATACAAAAGAGAAGTCCAGTGACGTCATCGAATTGAATCATGTGGCAAGCCTTATAGATTGTAGAATTCCACTTTTCTCTCTTCCTTTTCCTCCTGATCCTCTTCAAGTGCGGGACGTGCGATTTCAGTGCATTAACCGAATCATGGTTTCCGTTAGCGTCAAGGATGTGGACCAACAGGCCTTTGTTAAGGCTTTGGCCGCTTTTTTCAAGAAATCCGGGAAGGTGAAACTCCCCGACTACGTCGACTATGTCAAAACAAACATCGCCAAGGAGTTAGCTCCCTATGATGAGGATTGGTACTACATTCGTTGTGCCTCTGTCGCTAGACATATCTACATTCGTTCTCCAGTCGGTGTTTCCACCGTTCGTAAAATCTACGGAGGTGAGGAAATTGCATCCGGTTCTAGAGGCTGCCTTTAGTTGATCTTTTGTCCTCTGAGTGCTGCTCTCACCACTTCCTTCCATCCATTCACTCATTTATTTCTTTTTCATTTATCTCTACTTGCAGTGAGGAAGAACAATGGAAGTTGTCCCAGCCATTGGTCTCGTGGCTCCGGAACCGTTGCCAGAAATGCTTTGCAAACATTGGAAGAGCTCAAGTTGGTAAAGAAGGACAACGGCGGCAGAGTTTTGACTTCCCAAGGACGCAGGGATCTTGATCGTATTGCTTCTCAAATTAAAAGAGCTAAATAAATTAAGTTGCCTCAATAAACTAAGAACTTTATCCACCAAAATTTGGGACTTTTTCTTTCATACATATTGTCTTACGTCAGGTGATGATTCTTTTTAAATCCCCGCCCCAGTCTTTCATCCATTTCGATTCCATTCTAAGAAGAGGGTATTGGGTGATTTGGTGTTATTACCTTTTTCCCTTTCTTTTTGAACGGTGCACAGTGGAGTGATACAATTGTGATGGTACTGTGTTTTTTATGTGTTACATCTATGAGGCAAATTCTGCTTGATTTCTGTTCCTCTCTAATAGGGGTCTTCAAATGACTGATGTTCTATCAATTACTTTCTTTATCTTTGTATTGTTCTCTTTTAATGATCAATGCGCTCATTTTCTTTGATGAATTAATTATTTACGATCAGTCGCTGGATGCGATGCTTCATCCCTTCTTCATCGTAAGGATTTCCAGATATATTCATTTACATAATGGTAATATATTTTTTTCGGTTGTTCTCATATATGAAGTAAAAAATCCTTAAGATTGGGATATTGTGAAGAGACTTACACTGCTTTCCAGCACTTCTTAGGTTTTTGACGTAGGGATACAGGTTTTGTACTCTGGTCCCTTGAGCCTCATCTTCTTGGAGGTACATCTTATTTTTTTTTACCTATTAGCCTAAACCTTTCAGACTGAAAAGGGAGTCTGATCCAATTATCTTAAATATTTGTTTTATCTCGAGCTATTAGACCCAAGCCCATTCTCTTAATGATTTCTTCCTCCAAATATATTAGACCATTTCGATGAAAGCGAGTACACGAGAAAACATGCTGAAATTTGTTATCTCTTAGTTTCGATAGTTGATACGATGATACCATATTTACTTACAGTTTCGTGTTCATTGAATAATTAATGATCTTCATATCATAGTTCTTTGATCCTTAGCAAATAGTATCTACTTTTTTTTTAAAGATTCATTTTTATATTGTAAAAAAATATTTTTTTATCCTTATAGCAATTAACAAGGTTTTTGTAAAATGATTCTTTTCTAAGAAACTTTACCAAGGATACCGAAAAATGATAAATCATGATTTATGATCCAACTTATGGAGATAAGATGGACGGATACGTAATATGAAATACGAATTTTTAAGGCTGTGTAAGCAGAGTGTAACAAGTTTCTAGTCTAAGAGTACATGTCTCAAATCAAGTCAGCAATCGCATTCGATAGACATGTCTTATTCCAAATGATAAAGGCCTCTTTTTCATTTTCTCACTGCAATCTTGATGTATTTAAAATACAAAGCACTCTTAAAATATCTCTTAGAAACATGTAACCCAATCTGTCATCTGGGCGTTATCGAGTTCACATTTCTATGTCTATGTAGAATAGATTGTTTTCCGGATTGGGGAAATTTAGGTTTAGCATATTCAAATTTAAGAAATATTTAGTATAATTTTGAAAGAATATATACTTGATGAAATGTTTTTGTTGAATAGGTCAAATACCTTTACCTTCAGCAGAGAAATTGGATTAGATAATCGGTGTCCGGTAAATTCATCAACATCGATCATCAACCGTCAATTCATCGATTTGTAAATCCATCGACTTCTTTTCTCCCAATGAATACTTTCCAACAGCTTAGAGCAAATTTTTTTTGGCAGAGTTTTTCACATGAACACCGACCAGATATTATTATAAAAAGAAATTTTGTGCATAAAATAGCAAAAATTATGTTTTTAATTACATATTTAGGACTTGTATTTCCAAAAATGTAGAAATCAAAGATGTACGACATCCAACTTTGGAACTTTCAAAAACCGTAAATTAGATTTATTTTTAGATTTTGCGAATTGAACGAAACAAAAACAATGGTTTTGAATTAGGCATGGCATATTTCCATCAAATTTACCTGGATTGATGGGAGCTTGACGAATGTAAAGAAGCACTCAAATAGAAAACGACAAATTATAATTAAAAGCTTGTTCATCTAATCAGAGACAGCAATAGGTATACACAAATTTACTCTAGTCTGTTAAAAGTATTCATTGGGAGGAAAAAGTCGATGAATTGTTGATCGATGAATTTGCAAATCAATGTAATTGCTATTAATGAATCTTCCTAGACCCTAGATAGTCAATTATAATACAATGCAAATTTTCAAGAATTCATATTGGAAACGAATATTTAGATTTTATACAAGAGTTATTTTTCTTGTATTTTAAGCTTCAAGTCGAGTCTTGAGTTTTTTAACAGGTATGGAAAATTCAAGTTATCCAAGAAATAATTATATAGAACAGTAGCTGCTTGCATAACAAGGTTCCAAGCTTATTTATTATTCTTTCAGGAGTCATATATTATAACTTCAGACTTGAATTAACTCTGTTTATAAAGTTATTCGAAAAACATTTTAAATCAAAATCAAGAAAGTGGAGGGTTATAATGATATTCATTTTATATTTGGTCCCTGATTAAGAACCGAGCAGTATGATAACATTTTAACTACTTATATTCTTATTCTAACAATAATGGATAAACTACTTTCTAACAAAACATACCTACTTAGTATTTAAATTAATTACTATGGCATTGATATCAGTTTAGATACAAAATAGTGTTTTGACTTATGCTTTAAATATTCTTAGACAATGATTTGACATTTGTATGTGTGAATGGGACCATTTACAATCATTTGTTCTAAGAGATCATACAAATGTGCAAATCAAAATCATTATAATTCTTTGGTGAGTATCTATCCTTGTTCTATTGAGGAATGGTGGAAGGAGTTATTCAACTAAAGTTCATTATTTTTTGAGTCACAAGTTGTAATGGTGATTTAAGGATACTCATAAAATTATGGTACAATTCAAAACTGAGCAATCGTGAATAGGGGCTCTCAACTGATCTTTCACTGAGACTCATTTTTACTGTCCTTCAGATCAAGGAGTTATTACGTTTATCAATATAATTCAAATAATTATTTAGTGGGATTTTAAGTAGTGAATGTCTTCACGATCCACCTGTTGAGAAACACTGATCCAGAACAAATCCCTCAAAAAGAAAAAACAGTTTGTTTAAAAGATAACCGATATCCGTAATGACATTTTAATGTGTACGGATAAATGACTATTTCTTAGCACCTCTCTAAGTTTAATTTTGTTACATACTACCTAATAAAATGCTTTAAGTTTGTAAATAAGTCTTTTTTTGATTTGGAAAATAGTTTTTGAATAATTTGTTTTTGTTTTTGAAGAAATATGTTGGAATTCTTATATACAATATTTCTCAAGACACACCTAATTTGATTTTTTATTATTAATGATCAAAGCAATTATTGTGTAACACAGTCATTAATCTATTTCTTCGAAATAATACAAATACAATCGTTTGACATCACAAAATTTCTCCTTTTAAATTGTCTAAAATTGAATCCTGTGGGGATTCTCGCTGGAAGCACACTACTGAATGGATTTGATTGAGGTTCGAGAATGATATTAAGTTCTCCTTCCCAAAGATCGTCAATTTTTTCAAGGTTGAATTCTGCATCTTCTAGATAATATTCGGTGAAAAGTAAACTGGATCCTCTCGAGACCATGAGCGGTATTGAGTCATCCCAGGATGAGTAAAAAACAAAACCACAATTTAGAACAGCTACTAAATCTGGAAGTGGACAGTTTTTAGCCTCCTTATGATAAAAATCTTCATAGTCCATCTTAAAAAATTGAAAACTCTGATTTAAATTTGGACGGCATGTTTTCAAATACTCAGAGGATCCATCAATGGTAGGAGTTACAACGTCGACTCTGAAAGTAGATAAAGGGATATTCGTAATTAGTTGTAATATAATTATGTAAAGAGAAATTTCTTGCCACACTCACTCAATTTCGGGTCCAATGAACACAAAGGTTATATTCATTAGCCTTGGTAAACGAAGTGGAATGATCTCCCACTTGGTTAAATCATTTGTTTCTGCAATACGGGCTCCAACAATTTCAATAATTAGATTTTCTTTCATTGACAAATCCGGAATAGATGTTTGAAGACCGTATAAGATGGATAAAGGACATGTGTAACGAAAACTTGTGTATCGAATTTCTGGAAATATCCTTGACTTTGACTTGGATAACATATTGGTTAGCTCAGGCTCTAGAAACTTGACCATACCTTCTTGAGGCAAAGGTTCATATCCAAATCTTACGATTCATAAAAATAAGAGTACGTTATCATGACCAATTGTTTTTGTGATGATTAGTGACTGTTTAGGAATAATTTTATTACCTTGCAAATCTAGGAAGATAGGAATCAGATGGATGATTCATATATATTCTTTCTTCGCGATAATCCTCTAGACATATTTTTAATTGACAGCAGCTTCTCAAATGTTCTTCTTTGTCTTCTTCAAGATGGGCTTCAGAGCAATAAACAGCACAATGACAGTTGGAACATGTCACCATTGAACTCTTTAAAATGTATACATACATACATATTATTATCAATTATTTTGACTAATTATCACCATTCTACCTGCTTCCCATCCAAACATATATTGCAAAGTCGGGGATAATTAAACATATCGGATTCATCTTGTTGTAAGCCTCTTCCAAAAGTATTTGAGAGTAGCATTTGCAATTGCTTACTTCTTACTGCAGGATCTTCCGTTAATGGATGTTCTCCAGGCTTACAGGATTTAACTTTTGAGTCATGAAAGAAACAAATGATCCAAATTAATTCATTATTATCATTACTAATGAGAGTTGCCAATTTTGGTTCTAGTACAATTCTCTGGTGGAAAATTCACTGCGATGATCTTAAAATAAATAATATGTAATCTAATAACTTTAGTATTTATAGATCATACCACTGTTTTTTGATTTGAATATCCTTGATATGCTTATATTTGTGATTTGAAGGAATTATTTTTCTATAAGAAGAACACTAATAAATAAATTTTTACAAGTTCGATAATTAATTAATTCATTGATCAGACAATTAAGTGAGTAGTGACTGCTTTTTTTTTCTAGTATTCTTTCTGACCCATACGGTCGATTTATATTTATTACTGATACTGATTTATTAATCATTATTAATTGATGATGCACATGGAATACGAAGTGAAAGTTGCTAGAACTTCATTGTCAGAGAGATTGAGTTATTATACTAACAGTTTTTACCCTGGATGATGGGTAATACTTTTGAAAAAATTAACGACTTTGAAAATAAAAGTTCCACTAAACGCAGGTTTCCTACACCTGGACTAATAAAAGATGATACTAGCTTGATCACATCATTTCTTTACATTGTAAAAATTTGTTTAGTGGGGTTATCCATTTATGAAATAATCCTCTCAAGTCTCAAAAAGGAGCACATTAAGATATTTAAATCAAGGAAAAGTAACGTGATCTAGAAATGCTAAATAATAAGGTTCTTAAAAGACATGTAAATAAATCTTCCTAACAGCGAATTTGTCCCAGAGCGGATTTTCCTGACAAGGTAAATTTTTGTATAGATAACCTATGTTTAAAGTTGTCTTTAAACTTTCAGGTTTAGATCTTATAGGGTTCAAACTGAACAGTGGTATCAGTGATATGAGTTCAGTTTTAACTATATAAAATCCAAATCTGAGTAACTAATCTCAAATTGTGACTTACAACTAATGACTCTAGTCAAGCAAATTGACTAAAGTAATTCCAATCCTTCTCTCCAGTCATATAAACAATTTATTTTTCGAGTTATATAACTCTTTAGCCCGAGAGGGACTTTAATGAAGTCATTTGACCCGAGTCACAAGTCAAACGAATGACTTGAATCATGTGACTCGAGTTCCCATTTCTGATTTAAACTCACTAAAAAAGTTTTCATGTAAAAATATATATAAGTTCATATAGAATACAAAGAAATTTCAAGATTTGATGAAATAAAATGTACAATTAGTTGCTAAATAAGATAATATTACCGATTGTCTGAAGTATTTTGCAAGTAGATTTATGTTCCTTCCAATCCTTTTTCTGGTCTTCTTTACTAAAATACCCAATGGATAAACATCCTGAACATATTTTTGCAGAATTTAAAATCTCAAAACTAACAGGACAAAGTCCAAAGAAGTATCTTCTTTGTATAGGAGTAGGATTTGTACGGTATTCCAATCGTTCCCCATTTGTCGTGATAAACTCCATAACTAAAAAATTAATTATTATTTAAAGACTCACTTAGTTTATCAATTATAAAACAAAAAATCAAGGACTCAACCCTTCAAATCCTCTGAACTTTCCATTGTTTTGATCCAAAAAAAATAATCCTCTAGGAATATATTTGTCCAATAACTCAAACTGATCTATTAAGAGAAATGGTAAGTAACACTTTTTGTGTGTCGTTAATCATAATTGATTATAAGTAATCAATAAATACCTCATCCTTGTCCTTAAGATTCCCAACCCAGCACTCCATTGCCTCCTCATCAATCCTCTCTAAATCCATGTCTTTGAAGACTTCTCCCTGGAAAAAATTAAGATTTTTCGTGTGATTTATGTAGTTGTTCAAAGTCTTGAACATGACAGAATCATGATGATATTTCTTTCTTTCTTTCCAATAGTGATGTAGTTCTCAAGATCAATCCTGATATCAAACCCTCAAAATCTTGGAGTCATGAACAAGAACAAAGGAGGAAGATTCAAAATTTCCTCTCTTTTTCCCCAGAGAAACAAGAACATTTTTCTTCACATAGTCTCGATCCCTCAAGTTCATTACCACAACACGTCTTTCGAGTTCTTAAAACTCTATTCAAAATGCAATGCCTACCTCAACAAAACTTTTCCATTCCAAAAACATCAAACTGAGATTTTCATGCTCAAATTGGGTCAGATTTTTGCATTGAAGCCTTTTCAGAAACTTTGAGTTGATTGATTTGATCATTGATTGGATATCATCCATCATTTCTCTGTAAAAGAAGGAAATCAAATAGTGAATGAATGAGACAATGGATTTGAGTCTTTGAATTTATTCATTTTTATATGTTTTATCAAACTAATATATCTCAAAAGGAGGACTTTGACATTGAATTACAATTGACTCGTGCGACTTTATGCTTCAATTTCTGCGGTTACCTTCAAAAGTATAAAAGTATTTTAAGTAGTAATTTTACCAATCTGCTTAAATATGTAGATGTACTCATTAATAGAAAATACACTTTGTTAGGACTTAACAAGTCATAAATGTACTACTCCTCCCTTAAACAAATCGTTAAGAAACTTATTATGTAATTCCTTTGGAATGTTTAACTTATTAAGATAAATTATTATTATTATTATATTTCAATATATAAGAATTTCCTTGAAGAAGACCCCCCCAAGAATGTTCATTATTTATAGGTAATAATAATAATAATAATAATACAAATTATAATGAAGACTAAGGCTTGAAATGAGATACTTACTACTTATTTGTGTATGTTTGAGCAAAGATTTTGGAGTAAAGATAGAAAATAATAATGTTTATTTCTTATTTCAATATTTGAACATTCACACATAAACGAAAGAAAAAGAACCCCCCCAAAAAAATAAACCGAATTTATTCAAGAAGCTTTTGGAGAAAGCTTCGTAGCAATTTATTTTTGGAATAACTACCGGTAATGTATATATGTATGTATGTATTTTATGCCTGCCTTAGGATTGTGATATAGCTCTATTAAGAAATCCACGGCTACATGTTTTGTATTTATATTTATGTAAAAAAAAAAAAAAAAAAAAGTTGAGAGAGCTGTCTTCTTGTATCTTAATTTTCTTGATACATTGTTTATTCGGCGCCCAGTTGCTTTAAGTGAGCTCATTCCTTAGATTTTTAAAGAGCTGTCATTTTATTTTATTTTATGTACATACGTAAATAGTTATATAGAAAAGAATAGAGTCTGGGTAGTTTGATCAAGGTATTTTCTAAGGATTTCTCAATGTTTAAGTTACATACATATATATTAATACAAAATCAAAGGAAATATCGCATCTAAGTATTTCAAAATTGTAAGAGTCCTTTATATGCTTCATATGATGAAAAGTTGAATATATACTAGTCATTTGATACCATTTTGTAACAATTTATGATGTGCTAGGTAGGTTCATCGTCGACAAAAACTAATGCCAAAGAAAGTTCCAAACTGCTTCTTTGATTTCTTCATTTTCATTCTTGTAGTATTTGAAATATCATTTTTTATTTTTCTGAAGTAGTTTGAAGTGTCTTGTATTTTACAAAAAGACTTGCCATTCCTAGATGGGTCTGGTGTATTACCTTGAGTCTTTACAAGTCTATACTAACTACGGTAATAATTATTATTATTATAACTATTGATGATTCTTTGTACAAATATCTTTCTAATAAACTCTGTAATTTTTGGGATCTTTCACGAATGGAGCTATGGGTAAAACTTAAAATATAGAATAAATTACTTAAATTACAGAGCATTTATTATTTGCTATCTCATCCCGGAATTTCCTTGGATCCCATATTCTATAATTTGGTTCCCTGGAATGTTACTCAAGAACAATATCTCAAAAAATGAGGACATTATTGTCTATGGAACCAGTAGAATTTGAATTTACCGAACTAATATTTGAATATCAGATACAATTTTTATCTATTTGCAATATAAATAATATTTTCATCGAGCATCACGAAGAGCTTTTTGGGATAATCAAAAACCCACTGTATTCTCCCTTCAGCTGATTTTCATCATTTGACTCTTTTGATTTAAAGCAGCTGATCCTACGTGTTATGAACTCAAAAAGGGTATTATTATTATTTATGATTTTAATGCATAAAAAATATATTTAATCAAGGATTGCGTGCCCTTTTTTGAATTTTGAACATATTACAAGTAGTAACGATTGGTTTGCGATTGGTAAAATTTATAAATATATAGTATATCTAAGTAATAAATTCTGCCAACTATTAACAAGTTGGCAACGAGGAAAATACAGAAGGGTAGCAGCTACCAGTTGTTTTTCCAAATTTTTCCTTTCCCTTTTGTCAGTCGAGGTTGCGAGTGGACAAAAAAGCTCGACGTGCATCTTGACGAACAAAAAATAGTACAGTTAGCTCTCTTCATATATATGTATATTGAATAGGTTTAAAATCTCATAAATGATTTGAATTTAATAAATTATAGATATAGACTTTCAAATTTTAATTTACGACAAATTACGGAACTTTTCAGTACCATTCATTAATGAGAGAGAAATCTCTCATTGTTCATCAGTATGAAAATGAATTTAAATAACCAATGGATGTTTTATAACTCAGAGCATCGTGTTTTGGACACGAGGTATCCTATTTCAATTTGGGAATTGTCTGTAATTTGTAGGAAATTTCCTCACTCCTCAGTTTTTCTTAAAAAGCTTATAAGGTCAACCTGGAACCAAATTATATGTAGCAATGTAAATAATATGCAAATGGGATGTGTAAAATAAAAAGAAAGAGAAAATCAACCTGGTAACTCTGACAATTTGATGAATGTTGAGATGGAAGCAGCTTGAGCGTTCATGACTTTTTACTAAGCTACAAGCTGCTATTCTCCATCATATATACAAATGAAGACATCAATGATAAATAATAACATTATGTATACCATAGATGAGAGGCAGAAAATTAACTGATATTAATGTGGGGAAATTATATATTTTTAACTAATAATTATACGGGGACTTGAGCCCTTTTTTGTTATTGACCTTAATGCATGTATTCCTTCATGGGAGATCTTTACTCTTAGGTAGATGTTCTCCCCTCAGTAATAAAGGAAAAATGATAACAGCTTTGGAAAACAAAAAGTACTGTTCGAAGAGCCAACTCCACCAAGTCTAGCACGCGGCATTTTGCATATTATTTACATTCCTAATAATAAGTGGGAAGGGGAAAATGGGCTATTGCCTCTAGCTCTCTCTCCCCCCATTTTGAAACACAATAAAATTATGTGACTATGGTGATCTTAACAATGAGTAATGTCCTACTTGTTTCAAAGTACTTTGGTTCAAGGGAGGGAGTTATAAAAATGGCATAAATATTGCCGATCCCACAACTTTTCATTATTATTGTTTATCAAAAAGTTGGGGAACAATGACCATATACCCCCCCCCCTTCCTTGGGTTCTACTACTCCAGAGGTCACTGATAGGGTTGTACTCAAGTCCATTTTACCCGAGACCAAAACGATTGCAAGACAATATAGAATTGCAACCAAGAGATGAAACATTTCTCTTTTTTTAATAAAAGAATGTTTACATTTAGTTGCTTTGGTCAAAGTCATGATATCTAAGCCAATATTTAGAAGTAGTCGAGATCAAGACAAGATCAAATTCAATCCTGAGAATCACATAGCTAGTCAATGATGTAAGAATCATTTAGTTAATAGACATAATTCATTGCTATAGAATGGTAATTATTTTATTTTTAAGATTCCCTTTTTGTCTGTTGGTTCTGTTTTACGAGCTCTTCTTATACACGAATCATACTAGTGATCCTTGGTATAACTATGTACATATATAATTAAATACATAAAAAAATTATTTATAAAATAAAAAAACATGAATTATAGTTCATGTTTTCGTATTGTCTTAAAAAATAAAACTCCATCATCCTATGATGTTACATATTATGTAAATTTTGACTGCTTAGTCATTGCCATTATATTTTTTATTTAGGGTAATATAATGTGTTTGTTTTTGAGAGTCGGTATTTTTCAGTATGGGGCTCAAAATGTCAAAAGAGTGTAACATACGCTTTACAAAAAATCATTATATATTTAAATTACCAAGTTTATTGTTTTACTGCAATGCAAGGTTCTTAGCGAGGTTATATCTTTCTTTGAAGATGGAGATCCTAATTAAGAAGTTACCTGAGAATATGGGGCCTCATATCTGTAAATGAAGACTCTAAATACCATTGAAAAAAACAGGTAACTTCAAAGTAAAAATGTCATTTTTCAATTTTCAAATGCCTTAAGAGGTTTAAAAAATGCCTTTTGAAGACTGATATTTTTCAAACATCAATTTTTCGGTTATAGTTTTTTTACTTTCCCTTCTATTTTTTATGTGATCAATGCAATAGTAATTTAAACTTGAGTTAATCATTATGGAATTTATTACCACTCCTCATAGTTAGTGTTGGAACGGTCAACAAAAGCTATAAAGACTGCAGTCCTTTCAATCCTATCCTGGTTAATTTTATCAGTCGTAGGACCAGTTTTGATCGGTCTTGGAGTATTATGTAATTTCAGCTGTTGAAGTTTCAGTAGCTTTTGTTCAGTTGCCTTTGTTTTTATTGTATTCTTCAGGACTGAAGGACTGACTAATCGGTCCTAGGACTGTTGAATGAGTCAAAAGATTGGACCGATTATAAAAAAAAAGTCTGAGGGAGAGGGAAGAGGAAAGACTGATTAGGAAAACAGTTCTAGGACCGATCCAACGCTACTTATGGTGGTAAAAAGTTGCAGTACGTGGGATTTATATATGTCAAGCAGAAACACCTTGCCAATAGTGTGGAATCATATGAATGTGAAATGCAAGACAATCTCAAGCAATGCAAGGACAGGGATACATGTTACTGGAGACCAAGTCATTGGTCAGTCCAACGAGCACACTCATGCACCAGACATTGGACGACCAGAGGCTCTGAAGGTATCAATAGCCCGACGTTAATGATTAACTCAAGTTTGAATTACTATTGCATTGATCACATAAAACATAGATGGTGATTAGGATATTAACTGCATTAGTTTGAGGAGCTATTGAAGAATAAGGTAACCTTATAAAATTACATGGAGGGGGCGGGGTGATTGTTCAAGGTAGATGTCCAGCAAGGGGAGGGTGCGTTGTCCTAATATCCAATTTTTCATCAATGTCCGTTAGAGTTTATGAGGGAAGTCCCATTGATTTTGAAAGCTTTAGGTAAAGGATCGCAAGTGCCACCACAACTTTGGTAATTAATTATCCTAACAAATTATTATTTAAATGCTACAGTTACCTAAAAGAATGATTTGCCGCAAATTCATTTCTTTCATGTTATGTGAGTCAAATTGCATTCCAATCTCTTTTCAATTTCATTGACTAGAAAAAGTAATGCACACACATCTGTCTTTTAAACACTATATCCGATGATTGAGTAACAAAGGATAACTGAGGATCATTTGAAGTTTCCACAAAGAATTCCCTTTGTTCAAAACTATTGTAAATGAATGTATGTTTATGAAGTTCTGGTCGTTGATTTGGGATTTGTAGTCCGTTCCTAATTTGGTTCTACATGACTGGAGATTTGAAAATTGTTAATTTAATTATTATTATGTTTGTATTTCTCTATAGATAGTACTTCATAGTCCAATAGAAACTGCCATAAAATAAGTTTTACCTTTGATTTGATTTTTCTTGACTAGTTATATCGAAAAACTGCCCCACAGAAAAATAATCTGATCCCTATAATTAGGAATTTAAATAATATGCAAGACGCCGCGTGTGAGATTTTGTGGAGTTGGCTCTTTTAACAACAGTACTTTTTGTTTTCCAAAGCTGTTATCATTTTTCTTTTATTACTACTGAGGGGAGAACATCTACCTGATAGTAAAGTTCTCGCATGAAGGAAATCATGCATTAAGGTTAATAAAGCAAATAAAATGTAAAGAAAAAGGGCTCAAGTCCTCGTATAATTATTTATTTGTTAAAAATATACAATTTCCTTACATTAATTTGAGTTAATTTTCTGCCTCTCATCTATGGTATACATACATAATGTTATTATTTATTATTCATGTCTTCATTTCAATATATAAAGGAGAATAGCAGCTTGAGGCTTAGTAAAACGTCATGACAGCTCAAGCTGCTTTCCTCTCAGCATTCATAATTGTCAGAGTTACCAGGTTGATGATTTTCTCTTTCTTTTTACTATACACACCCCATTTGCATATTATTTACATTCCTACCTATAATATAGTTAATATCAACAATTATATTACATTGAAGTGATTGGAACCAAAGGGCTAATTACAGGAGTCAGAACACACTGAAAAAATATTTAATGGCTTTACCTTTTGATCAAGTTTTCTGGAAACTTTTGTTCTACCAAGAAATAAAGTGTGTATCTCGTAATCATTTTGAATAGAGCGATATCTTCGATTACGATCATGGGCCGTATCAAGAAGTAAATCATGAATTTAAGCGGATAAAAAAAGAATAAAAATAAAATACCGTTCGGTAAGAGCTATCAACATATCTAGTTGCAACTCCTGAGGCGATATGGTTCGTGAGGAGTGGTATAAGAGAGCATTAACAAGAGGATAGCATTTATAGGAGGCCCCAAACTCTCGAAAAATTCAACATACATTTTGTTTCCGAAGGACCCCTGATTAATCCTTCCTACGGGGCCTGGACCTCTCGTTACGAAGCTGGTTGACACCTTTATTGGAGGAAATAAAGGGAGAAAACTTGCGTCCAATCTCAGACATGATCCTAACTCCCTGCCCCATTTCACCTCACAAACCAAGTGTTTTGCAATCCTAGGTATTACTTTGTATCTATTCAAAAGGAGCTTTACTGCATGTATGTCATTGCCAATAATATTTTTATATACAATATGATATATATATATAAATGCATCAAATACTTATCCTCCTAATTAATTATAATATTGTAGCAATGATGCTACTGTAATAATTAGTTAATATTCACGTCGAGCTTTTTTGTCCATTCGCAACCTCAACTGACAAAAGGGAAAGGAAAAATTTGGAAAAACAACTGGTAGCTACTCTTCTGTATTTTCCTTGTTGCCAACTTTTTAATATTTGGAAGAATTTATTATTTAGATATACTATATATTTATAAATTTTACCAATCACAAACCAATCGTTAATTGTATATTTTTTTTTCTTTTCTTTTTAGAACTCTTACTTGTGTGAGATTCTTAATAGATATTTTTCATCACGAAATTCAAGAGATATTTCACAAAGATATCATTCTTTTTTATACTATGTTAAAATCCAACATATCCACATAGAATGAGTCGTACAAAAAATCATTGTCACGCCCTGATTATGCGCGTATAAAGAGAGAAAGTTAAAATAAATAAAAAAATTAAAAAAAATTGACTCTTACTATGAGATTTATTTTAAGGGCAAGCTATTCTAAATCAGACATATTATGCTCATGCCTATCACAGACTTTATTTATTAGGAAATGATGTGAAAATAAAAAGTTATCAAATATTATAAAAAAACTAAGTAGGGAAGCCTTCTATTATTAAAGTTTATTTGAATCGGATGGAATGTTTTTCAAATTCCCTCCGAATAGCCAGCCATCCCAAGAGTATAATGGAGGTCCTAGTGTACTACAGTACTTTGTTCTGAAAAATATACAAAGTTTAGTAACATCAACACATGATTTTATAGCTAAAAATCCAACTTACGAAAGTAATTTTTTATCCTCTACCCAATACATTAAATAAAAATTACACATCTCGTTACTCCTAAGAGAAAAAGGAAAAAAAAAAAAAGATATTCAAAAGGATAAACTTCAAAGAGTACAGAGCGGAAACTTACTTTGTACTCCCAACCCAAACTGCATGATCCTTGTAATTAAGCATGGTACATCGTGAAGCAAAGACGTCTCCCTTGGTTAAAGTCGTATTGCTGGTCTCGTAAAACATTTGAGGAAGCTGAGGGTTTTCCTTACCTAGTAGTGTCCACTTATCCCCCTGATTCTCTACTTTGTATCCCGAGACAACCTTTCCGAGTTCATGAGTATGCACTCGGAATGCAAAGGGGTGAATGACAATGTCATCATATAAAGTACAGGATACATCCATCAGGGTCTCTGAGCCTGAGGGAATACGACCCCCACTGGAAGTGTAGATCACGCCAGCAGTTTTGGGCTGTGCCTCATCTGTATAATGAATATTAACACCAGACTCGTCTCCCTCCTCTGGAATATAGTCCACAGAGGCATAATGGACCTGAAGAACGAGGTATTGTATGGCGTTGTCTCCACCGACTTTGAATGACACACCTGAGAGGATCATCATCATCATATTATACGATTAATAATTCTGAGGCTAAGAAAATAATGAATCTACATATGTACCTTCGGGAAGGGTTAGATTCGGAGCATTTTTAGCCCAAGCATAGACCACTTGTGAGCCACTTCCGCATGGGTATGTGGTCCAAATATAAGAATATTCCATTTGGCTCATGGAACCACAATTATAAATTGCTTCCTTGCTTCCAGGGGTTGTGCAACCATAGAGAAGGAGGTGATGTGCAGTTTTTTCATCTGCATTTGGCTCAAATCGAATGATATTGATTTCCTACGGTCAAGAGGTAGTCAATCAGTACTCAATTAAAAACTTTCTTTATATTTACTATTTCAACATTTAAAGGAATGTATTTTGTAATTTATTGCCTGTCTTCAATTCCTAGTAAATACCTAGAATTAAAACATCTAAATCCTGTCATGTAAGTCTATATTATTTGACTCTTATTTGAAGTCTTAAATCATTTTAACCTAGAGTAATATCCAGCAGCTATGTAAATATGTGCAATAAATTTCATAACGAAATTTGCAATGTATTTTCTTATTTCTTATAATCTTTGCTTTTACGAATTACGTTTAACACAAGGTTGGTAAGACTGAGTTCTCTTTCTTTTCGTCAGAAAGGGAATCAATCGACTGTATATGTATGTATAACTTTTGTCAACATGTAATTGAATGCATAAAGAAACAATTTAGTAACAAAAGATCAAAGTAAATCTGAGATTTTAATATCATTCCACGCTGTTTCATTAATTCATTCGTAAATAATAATAATAATAATTATAATTTAAAAACAACGATAAGATATTATTCTAGCAACACACACAATCTGATATTTGACATATCTATTAATGGAATTGGGGAGTCTATCAGAATGCACAATGTCTAAATTGATACTGAACATTCTAAACGTTTTCTTTTTTCAATCAAATAATAGCTGTTTGAACGATTGTAAACAAATTTTGTTGAATAAGAAAATTATAAGTACATTATTGATTGATGGAAAATTCAAATCTGCTCAATATGTCCTCTTTTCTCAAACATGTACTTATCAATTTTGTGGATGAAAGATAAATTACTAGTTATCAATCCAGGCAATATGGCCATACTCAATATGACAAAATAGCCATATATTACTGCTATTTAAAAAAAAAATATTTGCGTTCCAGGTTCCAAAGTTCTGGTATGGGCCATGCCTCGGGCCTTGACCCATAATTGGGGCTCATTTTTGATGTCAAAAAGAAATATGAATTTGTGACTTTTCTTCAAATAAAAAAAATCCACAAACGTCAATTAGACAACAAAATTTGCTGTTTGCAACAAATTATCTTTAGATTTGACACAAAAAAAATCATGACTCATGCCTGAGCCTAAAAAAACCCACCCTGTATCATGGTGATCAACTTATAATTCTGGCAAGAGAATGAGGCACTTGTCTTACCATACCTCAACTCCACCACTAACTATAGGGGGCTCTAATTAATCTTCGAAGTGAAGTTTTGCATTGAGTCAGAATCTACTTTTGATGTTCTCAAGAACAATTTGAAGACATTTGATGGGGGTAAAATCAAGACATGTAAATGGAGCAATAGTGACATAAAGTCATGACTTTAAATTCAGTTACACTTCAAACAAAATAGTTATGAATTAACAAGGTCAACAAATTTGAAATGTCAAAAATCCTAAGAGGGGTATAAGTATAATAAAAGTTATTCAGTTTTGCACACTGATTTCAAATCTATAATTTTTTTTTTCTTCTAAAGTCCGACGGTTTTTTCAAAAATGTAACCCTACTTTTTGAGCTAATTTGCCCTATTTTTCAACTTCAACTTCAATTACAGACTCGAAGAAAACTCATTTTGTGAATTAAAAAATAATGATTCGCTAATGTGTATTTAATGCATATTCCATTTTCAGTATTTGTTTTGACCTCAAGGGAGTTTTAGAGTCGTAGGAAGGGGGAGTAGGCCCAAAAGTCGGTCAAAACACTCGAACTCTCGAAAAAAAAATTACAGATTTGAAATGAGTGAGTAAAACTGAATAACTTTTATTATTACTTGTACCATTTAGGAATTTTGACTGCTGATCAGTGTTATTATATCTTTAATACGTTTGTACAAGGGTACAAATGAGAGATACTCAATAATTTATAGCAATCATTACTCTATTAAATGTCAAGGTATAAAAAGTTGAAGTCGTTTTTAAAGATCAAAAATCAAATATATATATGTTATAATGAAAACCCAAAACACTCACTTTATTCGCATCCAATTCATATGAAGTGCAGAGATACGAGTCCTCGTGCTCTGGCTTAGATTTTTTCATTTTTAAATTAATGGATCCATCCCCTTTTGTACAGGGTACAAAAGCAACTCCTAGTATCAAAAGAATTAATGTTTTCATGATGAGAACTAACGTAAAACTAATTTCACAAAAGGGTTACTTGTCGATTAGAAAAAGAAAAGAAAAGAAATTCCGTACAAATGTATATGGTACACTAACCATTTAATATAATTTGCGTCAAAGTTCTTGACACACGCCGCAGATTTAACCTATTCCATGGAAATACCTTGTGAAAGAACAACCTGAATGAATATAAAGTAGTCAGTCTTGTAGGATTCTCTTGTAGGGAATCTTGAGGTTATTGAAATTAGATCCCTAGAAGATCCGAATGTAGGGATGAGTATATTTGTTGATCAAATTGAATATAGGATTAAATATGATTCAAGTTTTCGCACAAAATGCTACATTTATATGCGCGAGAATCAAAATCAAAAGATGGAAACAAAAATCGATGTATTAAGCCAATAAAAAACTTTCAGTTATTATTAGAACTTTACTACAATACGTATATACGTTCCTCACTCCTTTTTTCTTTCTTTTTATGGGTACCATATAAATTCAATAGTCGACACAGTATGTACATATATGTAATATATTGATAATAATAATAATTGAAGAGAGAAAATAGGGATTAGGAATCGACCAAAATACAACTCACATTAACCAGGTTTTGTACATATGTTTAGTGTATTCTATTTTGTAGTTTATTAACAAATGCAAATCCCCAGGACTCCTTGGAAGCAAAAACTAATTTTGGAACACGCCAATAATTTATTCTAGGGATTTAGTCTTTCTTTTTAAAGTATACAAATAAATACTTCAATTTTGGAGTATTTATCGTTTAGTACCGGAATCTCGAATTTCCCAGAATTTCCCGGAATTTAAAAATTGATTTCCTGGACTCTGCGAAAAAAGTCAACTTCCGAGGAAATGAGAGCCCCTCATTTTTGTTAGAACGAACATCATCACGGATAGTCAGTAAGACTAAAATTTGACCCAGAATGTGACATAGGCTATTCTGTGTCGGTATCCAAGGTTACTTTAGGTTGCTGGAGGCTGATTTGAGATCAAAATACGATTTGTAGGCTTAGGAGACCGAATTTGAAGTTAACATTTGAGAAAGGTTGGGAGTTCGTTTGAGCTCAAATAAGTTCCACGAGCTCATCCAAGGTAAATAAACATACTTGCAATTTCAAATTTTACATTCATTCGCCAATTTTAATAGTTCAAAGTTTGCTAAATACCCTCTGTAGAAGCGTAAGTTTAACAAAGTGCCAGAGGCCACCGTTTTAAGCCTAGTTTTAATATAAAATTGTCTTTTTTTTTTGATCGCATTATTTAAATGATTCTCATTTATAAATAAGAACATGCATGACTTGACAACTCACATAATGGAAAATCATTCAGAGAAATCTCACATCTATAACTGTAGTGATATATTAAGCTTTATTTTTAATACACATATATACATATAAACAAGTATGAGAATTTTCATAAAAAAAAAAAAAAAGATAAAAGGTGAAAACTGAGAAGATCCAAGATGGTCACCTTAAAGCATTTATATTTAGTATTTATTTATCTTTAACAAATTAAGAAATGAAATGAAAAACCTTAATATATAATATGTACATTTACTTATAACAAATATGACCTTACAGTTCCCCCTCTCCTCTAAAAATAATAATAATAATAAAAAATACTGTTTTTTACCTTAATTGGCTGCTAAATCAAAGTTTCATAGACTCATAGTATTTCTACTGTATGTTTAATTTTAGTCTAACTATCAAGGCAGTTTTAAAAGTATATTTAAAACAAATGCATTACTTCATTTCAATGACCAATGACATTTAAAAAAAATAAGGACACTCCTTTTGTATTTTGTTTTAATGGTTGAGACTCTTTCATTCCAGATTCAAAATAATAACTCTTTTCCACCATAGGGATTTCAAAAAAAAAAAAAAACAATGAAAGATTGCGTGACTATCGTAGCCTTATCAGTAGCAAATTCAACTTTGAGCCCATTTCATCATTTCTGTTTCTCAGCAGGACTCACCCAAAAAAAAAAAAAAAAAAAAAAATGAACATAAATTTAAGCTATAAAACCCATAAAAAAAATTTCTATTAAATAATACAGCAAATGGGAAAAAAAAAGAGTTTCAAATGTCATAAATCATTTACACTCCAGGGAATAAATTGCATCATTTTTAACATTGAAACATAATAAAGAGAATACATATATGTACATATACTTTTAATGACGCATTTGACTGTACTTAGATACAAATTATATAGGTCAAATCCTATTTTTAGAATCCTTTGAAGTAAGAAATGTTCCATTTATTCCCTCGTGTAGAAACTTTCGAATACATTTCCGTCTACTTACATATTATATATTTGATCCTATGTACATATGTTAGTGAACCTTTATTATTAATTAATTAATTAATTAGTATCATAGGAAAACACATGAGAAAAAAAAAAGGTATAATAAAATGTGGTCACGGCCATTAAATTCCCTTTTACATATTTAAAATCATTTCTTAGACAATGTATTCATTTGAGGTAGACAAGAAAGGATGAGAGAAATTTGTGTACAAGTTAAGGGTTTTGTACATGTTCTACAAGTTGCAACTATTAGGATTCAACAGGTCTTGGTTAATTATAACCCCAGTCATTTTTATTACATACTATACTCTATATTCATGCCATCAGTTCATTTTGATTTATTAAATTTAACCATTGATTTACTTACTTATTTACGAGTGAAATACACTTGGGCCACAGAATGCCCACAGATTAATACCCTTGATATGTACATTTATTGGAATACAGAACTGAATCAACCACTGAATTATATTCATCACAATATTTACCTATAATTCGACATTCGACAAACTCTTTATTTCATATGTTGGGTTTGTTTTGCAACTTGCAGAATATCCTAATACAATAAACACCTTACACAAAGGGGACTCAGATTTTTATTGTGACGTCACTTTTTGATTCTTCAATGTCGACTTATTTACTTTATCATAGTCTCATTGTTCAAAAATCGTAGGGTTTCTTTCTTAAAAAATAGTACTTTTCAGTGTTTCTACCTGAGAGACTACATAATTAAAAAAATAAAATAATAAAATGTTTTGTTTTTTTCCTGAAACGTTGATTTGAATATACACCAAAGATGTATTTTAAAGAAAGAGAGAAAAAAAGAAGAAAATAAATCTCTAAATCAATGGAAAATTTGTGTCATTTGCTGCCAAATCTGTACATTCCTTACCCCACAATATGTATCTTTTAATAAAGTACACAGTTAGACAGGGTAAGAGGGTGTTGTTGGACCAAAGAGAAAATGAGAGGAAGACAAAAAAGACATAAAAATACATCAAATCAACACCACAAAACGATAAAATACACTATACAATAGAAAATATACATTAAAAAATTACATTAGTCAGGAAAGAGGGTGAAAGAGAAGAAAAAAAAAGAAAAGAAAAAGAAGAAGTACAGATGTCACTGTCATCGGAATCATTGAGGTCATTGCTCCCTCCCCCACTTTTGAAAAAAGAGGTTTCGTGGTCCATGTAGTTTGAGTTAGAGATAAACTTGAACCGTCATAATTATGTAATTTGATCACTTTTCCTAAACAGTATGAATAATACTGTGTGATCAAGAAGAGACTTTAGGCAATATGAAGGTACTAAAGGCTAAATGGAAACCTAAATATTTAATCCCATAAGCACGATGAGCTTTTCGGGATAAACAAAAACACACACTGTATTCTCCCTTCAGCTGATTTTCATCATTTGACTCTTTTGATTTAAAGCAGTTGACTCTACGTGTTATAAACTCAAAAAGGGTATTCTTATTATTTATGATTTTGATGCATAAAAAATATATTAAATGAAGGATTACGCGCCCTTTTTTGAATTTTTGAATATTATTCAAGTAGTAACGATTGGTTTGTGATTGGTAAAGTTTATAAATATATAGTATATCTAAATAATAAATTCTGCCAAATATTAACAAGTTGGTAACAAGGAAAATACAGAAGGGTAGCTACCAGTTGTTTTTCCAAATTTTTCCTTTCCCTTTTGTCAGTTGAGGTTGCGCGTGGATAAAAAAGCTCGACGTGAAGTAGGCATGGGACTTTTGTTCATATATCGTTCATATAGCAGTAATACAAGATAATAATTTACCATATATAATATATCTAAAATCGTATTAATATAAAAACAGGGTATTAATTCAATAGTACCATAAATCTCTCTCCCACCTTTTCCTCACCCTTTAAAATAGCCCTATTCCTAACCACCAGGGTTTTTGTTCCCTTCATGTGCTGCAAAGAAGCGTAGTATAAAATGGCAGGGCCCAATAAAACTCTAACATGTAAGCCATATATGAATGGATAATTTTTAATGATAACGAACCGCTGTCAATTAGCTTCTTTATTATACTTCTCCAATTAAAGACTCTAGGGACTGCAGTGACACAGGTGGGGCTCTCTTCAAGGACGAGATGCTTGAGTAAAGCACTAATGTTATGAGTTCATAGTGTAGTATAAGAATTAATTTCTTAATTTTATTATGCTTAATCAAAATGAAATGATAATAACCGCCAAAAACCTGGTTTTCGAGAACGTTGAGATCTAACAAAAGTATTTACATATTTATCAAAAAATGTACATTCAAATTTTTGTATTGAATAATAATAATAAAAACCATAGGTGACTCTAGAAGTAGAGAATCGGTAGGAATATAAATAATATGCAAATGAGGTGTGTAAAATAAAAAGAAAGAGAAAATCATCAACCTGGTGACTATGACAATTTGATAAATGTTGAGAGGGAAGCAGCTTGAGCTGTCATGACGTTTGACTGAGCTACAAACTGCTATTCTCCATTATATATACAACAATAAATAATAACATAGATGAAAGGCAGAAAATTAACTGAAATTAATGTCAGGAAATAATATATTTTTAACTAATAATTATTATACGAGGACTTGAGCCCTTTTTGTTTACATTTTATTTGCTTTATTAACCTTAATGCATGATTTCCTTCATGCGAGATCTTTACTATCAGGTAGATGTTCTCCCCTCAGTAGTAATAAAGGAAAAATGATAACAGCTTTGGAAAACAAAAAGACCTGTTTGAAGAGCCAACTCCATAAAATCTCGCATTATTACATTCCTAAGAATCAGCATCTGTAGTTAATTAGAACTAATGTTATTAATAAATAAATATATACTCAATATAATATATTATTTATTTAATAAATTGTGACAATTAAGTAGATTTTAATTTGATCTTGGAAACTACTGCAGGGCACAGAGGTACAGCTGGGTAGTTATACAATAAAATACTATGGGACACAGCATGCCTATGGTCATACATATATATTTAATATCAAAAACCCTTTAAAGAAAAGTGAAATTATTTAATTTACTTTTCATTCTCAACGATGAATCGTTGTGTCAGTACAAATATCATCATCCATAAAATAAAAGGACTGAATGTAACATCTGTTGAATGGATGATGTGAGGAGGAAATAAATTTATTTTTAATTTCGTATTGAAAGTCTACTTATTAAATTTGAGTATCGTCTCGAGCCCAAAATGAATAGATTAATTAAATATACTGCTAAAAGTACAGACATAATTTGATTTATGGGTATAACTGCTTAGGAGCGGACCTGTAATTAGACCTAGCTATATCCAAGATTCCCACTGACTCAAAAATAAACGATTGTTAAGAATTATAATAATTAATTATATTAAAAGTCTTAATAATTATAATTGATGATATAATTATCCAGATAAATGGTGTAGAATACATTTATTGTCTTAAAGTTTCTCATTTCATGGGTAATTATCCTTTAGTGAGATCCAATGAAATCAATTATTAAATATAAGGATCCTGGAAAATTCTGTGATGATGATATCGTAAATAATAAGTAATGTGAAATTTAAGCAATTTACTCTATGTAATAACTTAAGACGAAAACAGAATAATCTTGCCCAAAGAGTTTCATTTTATTTGCAAGATATTTGTTCATCGAATCATCAATAGATATATGACTAATTACAATAGTTAATATATATATATATTTGTAAGGGATCTAAGAAATATTATGTAGGGACAACTTCTTGTATAAAAATAGGAGACATCTCAATCCTCTCTGGAAACGCAAAATAACTCCAAAGATAAAACTGTATTTGATTATAATTATAATTATAAAAAACAGCCATCCAGAATTTGAAACATTTTGGGTCTTCATTGTGCAAGATATATAGAGCAAAAATCCTTAGAAACTTTATTTCAAGTGGTTGAATAGTTAACTATTATTCAAATTTTCATTTATTTAACTACACAAAGGAAGCTTACATTATAAAACAATTCAATGCAAGATTTTCTAGGAAATTGTACGCATTAAATAAATCAATTTAAGATGTTTGTACTCCCTTGGACAAACAGTGCTTTTTTGAGTGGAAGAGTCTTCGGGTGTTTTTCATAGTTATGATTTTTGATAGACGGTAAAAAGGTTGAGGTCTTTTTATTTGTCAAGCCTTATTATGACATCCAAATTCTTGTTAGTGGTTCATCGTTTTCCTTAATTAAAAAAAATTAATGTTTTTATTCTTAAAGAATTGGGTCGTTTATGTCCCGAAGATAGCCGAGTGCTACAATTTTTATGACGTAACTTAAAAAAGTCTATATATATATATATATATATATATGACAGTCACAACGAGCTTTTTTGTTCACTCGCAACCTCTACTCTCAAAGGGAAAGGAAAAATTTGGAAAAACAACTGGTAGCTACACTTCTGTATTTTCCTTGTTGCCAACTTGTTAACATTGGGAAGAATTATTATTTTGATAATCTCTACATTGATAAATTCTACCAATAAACAAATCAATCCTTAATACTTCTATAATATTCAAAAAAAGGGCACGTAATTCTTGATTTAATATAGAGTCAGCTGTATTTTAGGTTTATCCCAAAAAGCTCGTCGTGATTATCACGGGTTAACATTTATTATTTTCGCATACAAATGCTGAATTTTATTACCATGAAATGTTATATCGTACAATAGTGAAGTATTTTTGGTGCTCAAAATACAAAAAACAAAACAATGGTTCAGTGAAATGGGTCTTGACCATGTATGTACATTGTCCAGACATAATATTATCGGAAAAACATGGAATAACATAACCTTGTACTCGTTATATGTTATTGGCCCATCATCAGATATTAATTTAGGGGTGGAAAACTTATAAATAATAAAGGGTGAGTTTGAAGGTCGAATGGTTATCCTTGGAGTAAAGAAACTTGTTCTTGTTACACTCGTATAAATCCATGTCAAAGATTAATTACAAGATAAACATCGTAGAATCAATTAATTATACACCTATGTAGATGGATATAGCCTAGCTCTGTTAGTGATGTAGCTATCTGGGTCCATTTGTAAAGGATTAAAGTCTTGATCTTGTCTCAGTCCACTTTCTCTTTTGTTGACCTAAAATTACGTTTGGAATGTAAAAACTATGTCAAGTATGCATATAATTTCAAATAACATAGATGATTGTTCATCCAAGTTACTTATGGTTCAAGTTCTTTTGTGTGTAAGTATGTATCCATAATATTGAGGTAATTAACATTTTATTCTTGTAGTTTCACATAAATAGAAAATAGTTATTCAATATACAAGATCTTTTTTTTAAATGCATCGATATTCCTTCGACATACATAAATAAATCGTTTTTCAATCATCATAATGAATTTTTGAGTAACAAAACGAGAGAAAGTGATGTGGTTATCAAATTCGATCCTGGTCTCGTAATGATCTCGATCTCCCCATGGTTTTAATCTTCGCTATGAATTTCTTGAATCTCCATAATCTTTGTTTCGACCCTTCCACATATAATGATATGGTTCTCGAGACCGATCTTGGTATACAAATACAATTTTTGAAGGTTCTCTCATGAGTCTTGACTTCTCAAAATCTTGGTTTAGTCTTGGTCTATAGAGAAATTTTTGAAGGTTTGTGTCTTAACTTTTGACAATCTTGGTCTTACCTTGGTTTCGTTATCAAGACCAAAATTTTCACATAAATACAACACCAAGGCTTTGAACTTTTTTAAAAGTCGACCAAAACACAAAGGCTTATGTTGATTCTGCTCAATAGGCTGCGTATAATTGATTTGAGTACGCCCGAAAATTTAATCAGGTAACTGAGAAGAGTGGAAATAGAGACCCTTACTCTCTCAAAAATGCTCGAAGTTAATTTGATCACAAATGAAGTATTAGTCTACCATTTCGTTATAAGGATTGTAAGTTATTACAAATGATTGTAAGGGTGGTTGTATTAGGGTTTAATATCGTTTCTGTTTGGTTCCTGTTCCGTTTTTTGTAGTACCTTCTACAAGGAATCATTTTCAATTACATTGGTGTAATATACTTCAGCTTACCAATTTGCTTAGTAATACTTTTGTTATCTTTCATGAATAAAAATAGTTTGCCAACATTTGTACTTTACTATAAATATTAGATGATTATATTCATATATACCTTATCGAAGATAGTTGAAGATGGCTTCACTGACAAAGATTTCTACACACACGACGAGCTTTTTGGGATAAACAAAAACACATTGTATTCTCCCCTCAGCTGTTTTTCATTAGCTGACTCTTGGGATTTAAAACAGCTGACTCTAGTTTGTTATGAACTCAAATATGGCATTATTATTTTTTATGATTTTAATGCATACAAAATATATTAAATCAAGAGTTAGGCGCCCTTTTTTTGAATTTTTGAATATTATACAAGTATTAAAGATTGATTTGTTTATTGGTAGAATTGGTCAATGTTCAGTATATCTAATTAATAACTCTGCCCAATATTAAAAAGTTAGTAAAAAGGAAAATACAGAAGACCAGCAGCTACCAGTTATTTTTCCAAATTTTCCTTTTCCTTTTTGGGAGTCGAGATTGTGAGTGCACAAAAAAGCTCGTCGTGACTATCAAATGATCCAGGTATTTGGATGATGTATATAATTCTAAAGAAGGTACGAATGAGGTAATTATTCAATGACAAAATACAAAATATGTATTTACTACATAGAGTTTCTCGAATTTCCTGGGAAATGAGAAAACCCTTGTACGTTCCAATATTTATATAAAATTGTATTTTTTTTTCATTGCTTTATTTAAATTATTATTATTATCCATTGGAAATAAGAACATGCATGACTTGACAATTCACATAATGGAAAAATATTCAGAGAAATCTCACATCTATAACTGTAGTGATATATTAAGCTTTATTTTTAATACACATATATGAACAAGTATGAGAATTTTCATAAAAAAAAAAAAAAAGATAAAAGGTGAAAACTGAGGAGATCCAAGATGGTCACCTTAAAGCATTTACAATTAGTATTTATTTATCTTTTACGAATTTTCTTTTTATTTTTTATATTGAATTTCTACACTTTTTGTCTTATTCTTACCACTTGAGTAACAACAATCCATTGTCCTTTCAGTGTCTTTATCCGAACGAAGACATCTATACAAACTAGCCATAACACGGTGCTTGCCAGATACTAACATAAAAATATAAACTGGCCTTTTTTTTGGTATCAGCTGTTGATTTTATCTACTTTTCTTTCCCTTATCAGTGGGAAATCTACATGTTGATTGATTGATCCTAAAATAAGATCATGTGAAGTTGTGAAAAATTCCCTAGGAAGAATAGTTCCAACAGTCGGGACGAGTTGACCCCACGATTGCCAACTGGGCCTTTTGTTTGTTTCTTTTTTTTTGGTAAAGTTGCAAGATACAATACATATAACATCGTTATACAAAAATATGCATAAATATGTTCAATATTCAAATGATTAAAAAAAAAAATTAACACAACATTAGCTGTAACTATATGTATTTAATTATAGCTCCCAAAATTTTGACATCTTGTATGTATATTACTGTTCTGTTCTAAATCTTAAGAACACACCTGAAGGTGACGCAAAAGCCGTCTCATGGAACTAAATTTGTTCAATGATGTCATTATTAAATAATACTGGCTATAATTGAAGTATAAATATCTAAATTAAGAGTAATTTCAAACTATTCTCGTGCATGAAAGATACTTACATTTTTACAGAACGAATTCAACAGGTAAGCCAAAGTACTACTATAATATTAGTGTCAATGGTACTCAGTAGAGGGTGCATTAAAATTTGATACTTTTTCAAAAATAAATAACAGGAGTGGCACGGGACCGTTTTTAAGTGCCATATTAAGGATCAATACATCCTTTAGATATCAAGTAATGATAGCTAATGGAAGCAAGTCAATTTTTTCAAAGTTATAGATGACAAAACTTTGATTAGTAAAGTATATATTTCTTTATGTTATTTGTTAATGAAATAAATAATAACTGATAGGGATCTTAGCGCATATTTATGAAAGCAATTAACATAGCCATAAAAATATTTCAAATTTTTTGCTAACAAAATAGCTTCTGATAAGTTTGAAAAAATTATCATATTAACAACATTGAAAAATAAGTAGCTACAATTTACTGGAGGTAAGGATGAAATTTGGCTATTCTCAAAAAAAAAAAAAAAAACCCGGCCCACTGTAATGCACATTATTTATGGCAATATAATCAATATTATTTAGCATTGGTATGTTACATGGAATATAGGTTACATGGAGATCGAAGGAAAAAGATTCACCAATTCCGGTCAGGGGAGAAAACCACACTTTAGATGACGTCATAAAACATATGGTAGCACTGAGAGACATCATGTATGCTGAAATGCTGTCGGCTCTTAAAAAAGGGAGGGAATGGAGAAGCTGCTGCTTTTATTATGACTTTCTGTTCCCAAATCAGCTTATATTTTTATGAATCGACTCTGACACGTACAAAAAAAAAACAATAAACAAATGAGACATTTCCATGTATCAATGAGCAGCTATTTCATGTTCTGGCTACACATAAAAGGGGATTTAAATGTACAAAGCCTGGAACATCAATCGTACAATATTTCCTTTCAAACTCTTTTGTTATAATACATACATATCTCAATCATTTTTAGAAATTAATGGAAAATAAACAAAATTGTCCTAGACTTTAGGCTCTACCCATGACAGACTTGCTGACAAAATGATTTATAACAACAAAGGAAAATGCTTGATTTCACGTGATAAAATTTGAATTTGTATGTAAGGATTTAGTCGAAATTTAGATACAATCGTAGTAATATATTCATATTTAAAAAGTTTTCCTTATTTTAACTCTGAACTCCGGGACGATGATTTTAAACCTATATCATTACCCCCGCCCCCCCCCCTAGTTAAAATCCGTGAGGAGGGGGACTTGCTACCAATGGGCACGACGAGCTTTTTGGGATAAGCAAAAACACACTGTATTCTCCCTTCAGCTGATTTTCATCATTTGACTCTTTTGATTTAAAGCAGCCTACTCTACGTGTTATGAACTCAGAAAGGGTATTATTATTATTTATGATTTTGATGTATAAAGAATATATTAAATCAAGGATTGCGCGCCCTTTTTTTGAACTTTGAACATATTACAAGTAGTAACGATTGGTTTGTTATTGGTAAAATTTATAAATATATAGTATATCTAAATAATAAATTCTGCATAATATTAACAAGTTGGCAACAAGGAAAATACAAAAGAGTAGCTACCAGCTGTTTTTCCAAATTTTTCCTTTCCCTTTTGTCAGTCGAGGTTGCGAGTGGACAAAAAAGCTCGACGTGGGGAGACATTAATACGAAAAGGAATACTCGGTGCGTCCAAAATACTCACTCACTACGTGACTCGTAATCCGAGGTATTACTATGTAACCTTATATGTATTCATAGAACCATATTCAATCTATTTTTTTTCTTCTTCACATAAAATCATGGATCGTACTCTGTCCATCAAAGTTTCTTTGTTTGTTTTTTTGGTTGTTTGATGTTCCTTTTGGGCTCTATTCATACACGATACTTAATCCTTCATTGAAATAGATGATATGTACATAGATATTCCACGTCAAAACAGTAATTACCTCAAGCATCAAATAATCATGACTTTGACTAAGCATGGCATGACACAAATACAAAGAGATATAATATTTTTAAACACTTTGAAACAACAATTTCCACCCCGGGATGAGAACATGAATTACCGCATCTATTATACAATGTGGTCTGTTGGGACTTTTATAGAGGAAAAGAATGGAACAGGAAGGGTATGAACTTTTTGTTCGAAGTTATACATTCCTTTATAAGGTATACATATATTGTAATCGTGTTGTGGTCAGGTCCACCTACTTCGAAACTGAGAGAAAATTGATTTTTTTTATCTAGAAAATTATTTTTTTAATACTTTGGTCATGATCTTAACAACGAGATCAAGACGTGACCAAGACACTAAGAAGAAGTACGATACAAAGATCCATTTCAAGAAGTCCATCACAAATATGTTGTGTACAATTAGCAATTTTCTATTCAACCATTATAATTAAGCTAATAATTAATAATTGGTGCGAATTATTTCATTTCGATTGTTAAAAAAAATTCAAATCCTATTGTAATTAACTTTACTTTATGAATATTTCAGAAGACATATTTTTGTCAATTATGGGTTTTATGTTCAAACTTTTTGGATGGGGAGAGATAGTCAGAGTATTTAGCTATAGACTAGAACTTTCCCTATACCTAGAATCTATCTTATTATTATCTTTAATTGTTGATTCAACTACCTTACACTTCAACAATTTGCAGTGTTTTGAAAGGATTGATCCTAAATGATGGATAATACGAATGTAATTCGAACTCATTTTTGAGAAAACACATTCTTGCTTATTTTTGTTTTGATGGGTCTCACAATACATCAATTAGTAATTTTTTTTCCTAAAAAAATGAATCAAAATTAATGTAGAGAACATCTGATTAAAGTGCAATTACTGTATACTTCCTCTCAATTTGTAGAGTTTGCTCCTTGTACAAGTTAAAACATGTACATACAAATCCCCAACTTGAACTAAAAGTTATTATATATGTATATAAATTTTAAGCCTCTGTCTGTCTTCCATGTGACAAAAATTATGCAGATTCCAAAGTTATTTTTTACTTCAATTTCCTATGGCAATGGTAAAGGTAACAATGAAATCCGAAATTGAAAGAATCTGACTTAAATAAGAAGTCTTGAAACTCACAAATATCCGGTCATTATTTGAAATTATAAAAAAAATTATTATGTACTTTGTAAGTGTTATTTATCTTTTAAGTTAATGGAACTTTAATGTTAATGTAATGACTCTACCGGGATACCCTTGTACACTGCGACTCTCGAGTCATACTCAGAGTGAAAAGTGATTAGAAATTGAGGTCAAAGACTCAAAAGGTGACTCGCCCCATTAAAAAAATAACAGCCCTGTCAAGAAAAGAAAAAGAAGTTATCCTTGAGAGGTATGCTCCATGATCATTTTTTACAATACACCATTGCTTTGATTTGACTTCTAATGAATTACTCAAACACATTTATGAAAGCTGTATTTGATAATTTCCATTACTTTTATGAAGAAGATATCAAAACCCACATTTTCAAAATTAAAATCCTTAGTGATACCAGTGATATTTTTCGTACATGAATTTACAAAGTTGATTGAGGATAGAAAGAGATGACCAAGAGGCAAATTAATTTACTCAAAGGGAGTCAGACTAGAGCTCATTTTTTATTAACGTGTTTGAGCACAGAGAATTGCAATGTGTCGTTATACACTAAAAAAATGTCAATTTTTTCGTATTAGAAGGTTCATTTGAGAAAAAATTAGATGACATTTGACACAATTGTCATTATTAATGCATTACTCAAATATCTCTCGTCTTGACGACAGTTTGAGATCTCTCTAAAGCACCTCTAGCAATGCCACAAACCACTTTCATCTAAAAATTATGTTCCATTAGTACTTAAATTCTCCTTAATAATAACTGCAGACTTCCAACAAGACTTTACCCAGAAGATGGTACAGATGTGTGAGTTTGAATGTCGTATCAAATGAAATGTGCTTACAAATCATCAAATATTAGTATTAGTGAAGAAAATGAATCTAAATTAATATTTTGTCTTACGGTGGCATTGCAACTTAGTTTCAATTTCCATGGTACTTCCTGTATAACATGCACTAGACCTGTATTGTATAAAAATAATATAATAGCAACTGCAAAACTGGTTTTGTAAAAATAAATATTGTTGCACACACCCTTATGTATTGATAACATTAGCGTAAAAAAAAAAGAACCTTAAGTAGAATTTCTGATTTTACTCCCTTTAATTATTTTTTTAAAATAATATAAAGTGTACTTTAAATTATTGTTTTTCTCGACCCTTTTTTTGTAAAAGAGAAAGGACAAATCAGTTGGCAGTTTGGAAATCCTTCATAACTCCTGGAACTCAATTCTTCATTTAGTACCATGAAATTACTCACAACTTAACAAAATCAGATTTGAATTCAAATAACCAATGATAAGATACCCTAGCACCACCAAAATCAACAGGTGATAAAAGAATAGAGACTAGATTATATGTATAAACATAAAAATGTGTTTATTCTCAACATTTTCTGTCTAGAAACACAACAAAGAGTCTTTTGAGTAAATTTACTTTATTCTATATTTTTCGTATACAAATATATTTAAAAACAAATACACGTTGATCAAGTCAGTCAGTCAGTCAGTCAGTCATTACTCGTACTCAAATAAAAATCCAGTATCTCTGAGATGCTGGTGGGTTTTGGCATCAAATCTGTAGCTCAACTCTTGGGAGAAAAAGTTTTTCCAATCTCCAATGACACCCTTACGAATAAATCTTCCTCTCCCCTCAGCTTCATTATTTCCACCATCGGGCTCCATGTTCACGGCCGCATTTTTTCTAAAACTTTTGACGGATAAATGATCTTTAAGGATATCAAGTTGCTCATTAGAGAGAGGAGGATAATTCATGAATCTCTGTACGTTTATCATCACAGATTTTAAGTCTTTGATCATTTGTTCGTAGGTGATGAGTAAAACGTTCTTATTCTCCTTTTGTAAGTCCAAACCGGCCTTTATGAAAAAAAAAAAAAAGCCCCAAAGGTTAAAAGGAAGTCACTAATTATAGAAAGATAATTGAAGTGAGACTTACCCGAGTATGAGACCAAAAGGATCCATAGGCGAGTTGTCCCTCTAAGAAGAACTCAGCGTGTTGTTCAAACGTTCCATTAAAACCATGGTTTTGAAGCAACATCTCATGAAAATAGTAGGAAACGCAGACATCCTTTGGATTTCTGAGAACCACAATGATTTTAGCATTTCCAGGAAGGTTTTTAGGGAGATAAGGCTTCCGCAAGTGGGATTTAATGAGTCGTGGGCTGGGTTGATTCTTAACAAATTCAACTGTTTTATCTGGAAGACCAGGTGCTCTTGGTACTAAGCTCTCCAATTCAACGAAGGGAAACCGTTCGAAGAGGGGAACTTTTCCTCCTTCCAAGTCAACACCTCGACTCAACTGCCAAATCATTTCCTAAAATATAAATGTCCACGAATCATACACATATTCGAATGGATAAACTATATGTATAGCTCATCAGAGGCTCCTTACTTGAGCAAGAGTTGTTCCAACTTTGGGATATGCAACAAGAAACAAGTCATCATATCGAATTTCAAGATTGGACACCTCATTCTCAATTTCAAGGAATCTTTTGGGTAGATAGAAATCCCCATTCTTGACCATATCCACCATTGTCGAAACATTTCCACTCCAAAATTGTTTTCTATATGCCTTCTCATCCTCAGTCAAAGGTTTGAGGGAGGAGGGTGGAGCATAGTTGGAAAATTGTGCTCTGGCCCTCAAAGATATTTGACACAGAAGAAGAAGGAGATATGTGACGCTTCGAAACATTTTCCATGAAATGAATGCCGAGGGTACAAGTTACGGGGAATTTATCTGTTTCTCTGTGTATTTATAGAAGACAAGTATAAGTAACAAAGTAAGTCTTTTTAAGGATACACCATAAAAGTACATATTATATGTTTTGATCCTCGGGCATGCTTTTTATTACTTTGTTATCATAATATACCCCCTCCCTCCTCCCAAACAAGATGATGCTTTGATGTTGTACGAAGGTCAGTACCAACGATCCGTTGTTCCTTTATTTCCGTAAGGAGCAGTTTTTAAATCGACAAATGCACATTAAAGATGTTAAAGATTCAATCCACACATTATTTGCATTTAAAGTATATATATATATTTACGGAGGCTTGAAAAGCGACTCTACAGAGAATATAACATTACTTATTTTGCTATATTAAATGACAGAATGAATCATCCGAATTTGGTTTTCTAGCTCCAAGTAAATATTTAAAAGATTTTGTCCTTTATATTTTCACCTACTCGGGAAATTTTGGGATATAATTTTCGTATTTCTAAAAAAAAATTATAAAAATTTGCAAATGACTAAAAAATGATTTATGCTGAAGGAAAGAGATTTCAACCAAATTCACTTGTTGAAACAAAGACACTCTAAGTAGGAAGATCAATTACAATTTGCCTATTAATGTATAGACAGTGATCCAGTTCCTGCATTTATCTGTTTATCAAGTTTCAACAATTGATAAATAATCTTTCTTCCTCAAAACCATATTGCCATTTGTAAAGAAATGGAATGTCTTTGGATCCTAAACTATAGAGCAAATTTCATTGATGAATAATATATAAATGTCATTGAGGGCTTAAGAGCTAAGTATCTTGTATTTTTTATCAACATTATCACGTAAAAGAGGTATATGTACATATACTCTCACTTTCTTTTGCTTCATGTCCATACATAAAAGACATAGGAACGGTTCTTTGAGCAGAGCTGGGGACTCGTACTTGAATAAGTTTTAAGTCGGGGTTTTTTTATTACTTAGACTCTTAGTTACAAGTCCTCAGACTCGACAAGAACTCCTGGTCAAAAACTACCCAACACACATTTGACAAATAATTCAGGATCCACTAAGAATTAATAACTATTTATTAGAATCAAAAACAATTTATTTTAGTAAAAAAAAAGTTCTGGGGATATTAATAGAGATTGATCCTCTCATAAAAAACATTAGATTTTAAATGGACTGATTGCTTGAGATTTTACTTGAATTATATTCCTAAGGCTCTTGACTTGTATGAAGGGTACAATAAGACTTGACTTGATTCTCGACTCGATGATTTTCTTTAGGATTCGGACTCGAGCATAAAGACTCAAAACTTGACTCGTGAATACTTATGCCTCTAAGAAAACGAATAATGATGTTGCCAAGAGCATCTTACTTGAGACTAAGATAGGTCCAAGACTTTGAGGGATCGAGACTATGTCTAGACCAGGAAAAAAATGTTTCAATCAATTAGTATAATAAGACCCAACATTTAAACCTTATTCAATAGTTAAAATGTAATTGTTAAAACATCAATGTCTGCAAAATAGTTAATAAATTGACAAACTCAGGAAGTAAGACATGTACATATAAAAAAATCAGACCACAAAATTACATCTTTTTACTCAAATTTAAACTAATTAAAAGTGAGTGACAATAACTACCTCTGTTATCATTTTCATATGAGTATGAAGTGTCCTGGTTCACTCTTACTACACCCAAGTTTAAAGTATAAATTTAAGCTCATTAGTTGGTACGAATTATCTTTGTTCCAGCCTTTACTTTTTTAAAGTTGTGCAGCCCGGATCAAGTAGGAAGAAAATGTAAAAATCGTAAAAAAAATAAAACATCCTAATGCACATATATTATTTGATAGTCAGTTTTAATATTCTCGTAAATTTTTTTTCACTAGAATTGTACACTGTTTATTTAAAAGTAATATCAACCTTGAAATTTGAAGTAAATTTAATACAAAATCGGAGCTCTTTTTGAATTTATCCGTAATTAAAGTTTATCTTCAAGTCCTCTCTTCTTTCAGAAAGAATGGAAACAACAAAAGTATATTAGATAAATTCTGAGTATTCCTAGACTTATTTATAGGAATGTAAAAAATATGCAAAATGCCGAGTGCGAGACTTTGTGGAGTTGGCTCTTCAAACAGGTCTTTTTGTTTTCCATAGCTGTTATCATTTTTCCTTTATTACTACTGAGGGGAGAACATTTACTTGATAGTAAAGATCTACCATGAAGGAAATCATGCATTAAGGTTAATAAAGCAAATCAAATGTAAACAAAAAGGGCTCAAGTCCTCGTATAATTATTATTAGTTAAAAATATATAATTTCCTGACATTAGTTTTAGTTAATTTTCTGCCTCTCATCTATGGTAAACATAATGTTATTGCTTATTATTGATGTCTTCATTTGTATATATGAAGGAGAATAGCAGCTTGTAGCTCAGTCAAACGTCATGACAGCTCAAACTGCTTCCCTCTCAACATTCATCAAATTGTCAGAGTTACCAGGTTGATGATTTTTCTCTTTTTTTTATTTTACACACCCCATTTGCATATTTTTTACATTCCTACTTATTTACATCTGCAACACACAAAACGTCTTCATATTCGTCATCAGGAGACAAAACACGAGAGTAAAGAGATTTTCTTTTATTCCATTATGTGATCTTGATTTACTACCTGGTAATTATAAACATGCGTCAGACAGACATTGAATGTTTCTCTTTTGTTCCACACACACACGCACTCAAACCATTATTCTAGTAACAGACCACTGTACAATTATCAGTGATGTATAAAAAGGGTCCAGCTGACATGCAAAAAAAGGACGGTTGTTGGCAACATTTGTCTTTTCAAACTTCTTTTTCTTTCTTCTTCTTTTATGACTCAGTTCTATTCCGTTCAAAAACAACAAGTGTCATTTTTAAATTAAGTTAAAAAATGCCTGAGGATCTGATTCAGGAACTTGGGTCGCCGACAATGGAGGTAGCAACGCTTAAAAATTTGTCGAGGATACGAGTGTGATGGCATTCCGGCCATGCTATTTCTCGACTTCTTCTTGAAGAAATTTCCGATCATGAGACTTTCAAATCGCTGATGTCACAAGAGAAATCCGGATCCATTCAATAAACATGGTATTAGTAAAGATTCAGGTACATTTGATTTCGCATCTGACCTATCGTAATTCATTGCTTCATGTATTATCCCACTTTCAGTCGGAGGACATCAAAAATGCATCCAATTTATGGAGAAATACGCCGATAAATTCGTCTCTTCTTGTTTTCTCGTAACCCAATCATTGAAGCTCTTAAGTCGAGTCAGCATTTTCAAAATAAAATGGGAAATTGACGAAAAGTATAGATTTATAACAATGGACTAGACCAGGGGCCTCAAACACGCAGCCCGCGGGCCGCATGCGGCCCGCCAAACTTTTTTGTGCGGCTCGTGGCCGACTGCACAATTCTGTACCCATCACATATTTATCTGTTAAAAAATAATTAAATTGATCACCACGTCCAATATTGTTTCGATGTGATGTTTACAAATCATTCAAAACATTATCTTATTACGTAGCAATGACGTTCAAAACCGTATCTCACGATTTACGTAGTGTAAGTTGTAACGAATATCGTATGATGGCTGCAGTACATGTCAGCTAGAATAGTACTTTTGTTTCTGCTTTGTCATTACGTTTGTCAGGTGCAGAGAGAGCTCATTGATTAAAAAATTTACTGTAGTGGGCCTAAAAATGTCATCGTCATCCAAAAAGCGAAAGATTGCTGATGAAAAAAGGCTATTCCAGGATAAGTGGGAAAATTTATATTTTGTTACACAAGTAGACGAGAAACTGTGCTGTTTGATTTGTTTGCAACGCATCTCTGTAAACAAGGAATACAATGTGCGTAGACATTACGAAACATTACATCTGAACCAATATGCTGAACTGTCCGGCAAACTCCGCCAGGAAAAAGTTAATCATTTAAAAGCATCTTTCACCAAACAGAGAAACGTTTTCACACGCATCTGCACAGCAAGCGAAGATTCTGTGAAGGCAAGTTTTGTAGTTAGCGAGATGATAGCAAAGGCATCACGACCATTTACCGAGGGCCAGTTTGTAATAGAGTGTATGATAAAGGCGTGTGAGATTATCTGCCCAGAGAAAAAAAGGCTCTTTGAAGGCATCAGTTTGTCTGCGAACACAGTTGCCAGCAGGATCACCGAGTCTGCGACAAATGTTCAACAACAACTAATTGCCCGTGCAAAGGATTTTGTAGCGTTTTCCATTGCACTGGATGAGTCTACTGGCATAACAGACACCGCATACTGTGCCGTATTCATTCGCGGAGTCGATGAAAACTTGAATATTATCGAAGAGCTATTGGACTTACTACCCATGAAAGGAACGACGACTGGACGCGATGTGTTTGAAGAACTGGAAGCTTGTATTGACAGATGTGGGCTAGCTTGGGACAAACTAGTTTCAGTGGCTACAGACGGTGCACCAGCAATGTGTTCAGAGAAGGTTGGTGTTGTTGGATTAATAGTAGAGAAACGAAATCAGCTCAGTTTGACAGCACCTTTTTCAGCCATACACTGCATTCTACATCAAGAAGCACTCTGTGGCAAAAGCCTACAAATGAAGGACGTGATGGATGTTGTCGTGAAGACGGTGAACTTCATACGTGCACGCGGTCTCAACCACAGGCAGTTTGTGTCATTTGTAGCGGATTTGGAAACGGAATACGGAGAGTTGCTGTATCATACGGAAATTAGATGGTTAAGTCGCGGAAAAGTGCTACAGAGGTTTTTTGAATTGAGGCAAGAAATAGCATTGTTCATGGCAATGAAAGACAGAGATGTACCTCAGCTCAATGACCCAATGTTTCTATCGGATCTGGCTTTTCTAACTGACATTACGCAACATCTCAATGCACTCAATATACAAATGCAGGGCGCAAAGCAGCTGGTGAACGTTATGTTTGACCGCATCAAGGCATTCAGATGCAAGCTCTCTTTGTGGGCCAACCAGCTGGCAGATGGTAACCTTGCTCATTTCTGTTTTCTACAAACGGTCACAGTGAAACCAGAGCGCCTGCAAGACTATGCAGACATCCTTTCCAAGCTATTGGAAAGTTTTAGCCGCCGCTTTCAACAATTCACTGCTCTCGAACCACAGTTTATCCTTTTTGCTACTCCGTTTGCAGTTGACGCAAAACACGTTCCAGAGGAAGTCCAGATGGAACTACTGGACCTGCAGTGTGATACTGTTTTGAAGCAAAAATACACTGATGTTGGCATTCCAGATTTCTATCAGTTTCTTCCTAGAGACAGGTTTCCAAACTTATTCTGCGCAGCTTCTAGAATTCTAGCGATGTTCGGGAGTACATACGTTTGCGAACAGTTTTTCTCAAGAATGAATATCAACAAAACAGCGTTGCGTTCAAGACTGACTGATGAACATCTGAGAGCAACCTTGCGGCTTGCCACCACACACGAGTTCAGGCCTAATGTCGATAGTTTGGTCTCTGCAAAACGCTCTCAGCAGAGTGGACAGAAACATGATTGAGAGTCATATGCAGTAGGCTTCGTATTTGATTTTGATGAGAACCACAGTTTCTGATGTTTTTTATGTAATTAAATGACAATGTTGACTTATTTTAGTAAACTAAGGTGTTTTTTAAATAAACTGTCTACGTTTGTAAACAAACTAAACCTTTTTAATACTTATAAAACTAAATTTATTTTAGAATTAACATAGTGAGACTGGTGTTCATAAAATTTAACGAAAAAACAATCTGCGGCCCTCTGACTGGCTGTTATTTTCCACTGCGGCCCACATGCTGATATGAGTTTGAGACCCCTGGACTAGACTAAGGATTTCAAGTGTAACAATAGTCGAAAAGATATTCCACTTGAAACATTCAAAAGTGGATAGTATAAAGGATGCATGATACATCCAGTTGAAGAATGTTGATGCCGTGATCAACATTGACTTGAAGAACTTTTGCCTTTACTAAAATGCTCCAATCGTCAATTATGATCCTGAGAAGGGCTTTTGGATGATGAGGGGATGTGCTTTTATCTAATGTCATAATTAAAATTTTCTCATCTTGTGTATATTGATCTTCATAAACTTTATTATTCTATTTTTATGGAATATTTTTTCATTTATATGTTTTTGATGTTTCAAGTTTTTTAGAACATATGTGATCGATTCAATGACTTATTATAGTTGTCGATTTCAATGTAATTAATTTCCTGACAATTATTACTTTTTTCTTTTAAATTATATTTGAAAAATTTAAAATTGCAATTATAATGTTCATTTTCATCGTATTATCAATTTAATCTATTTTTGTGTGTTTATTTATGAAAACTTAAATTGGAATTACATTTTCGTTCCGAATCAATGTTCAGTATTTCTTATATAACTATATATATATTTTTGAGATAATCATTATGAAATTTCATCCTATTTTATTTTTTTATGGAAAAATTTAAGTGATTACAAAATGTGTTACTTTTGACTGTTTGAAGTTTATATAATAGTTTTAAATGATAACTAAATTGTTGAATAAAAAAAAGTAGCCACTACATGGTTAAATAAAATCGTTTCATTTAATTGTACATATGTGTTTCTTAAATATGTAATATGAATTATAAAATTCACTTATGTGTATAAGTGTAGTAATTTTGAGGTGCAATGCCGACAAAGACATATTGAGGTTAATACTATATCAGTATTGATTAAATAATAATTAATATTCGAGTCTAGTCCAAGTCCATTTCAAAATGATTCAGGTCTCATGCTATGACATTAGTTGCTACAATTTTAAGGTTCTATCCTTTACAAATTTTTAATGCCACTCAATAATAATAATAATAATCTATTCCTAAGTAAAACATCAAAATAATAAGTTACATTCCGCCCCTTCAAATGTGATCGGCTGAAAATCTGCCTTAATTTAAGGGTATCATATTTATTTATGACATCTTCTTGGGCGTGCGTATCAGCTGGACCCTTTTTATCCATCACTGACAATTATGTATGTTACAGGAAAAGAAATAAAATGCATTCGTTTGTGGCGAATTCATATAAACAATATTAGTTGCACCAAATTAAAAAAAAAAAACAACGAGATTATGTCTCCTTTCCACACCCTCAAGTTAATTATAACATACCAACTTTACAGAACGAAAAAAAAGAAGGATTTTTAATGATTATTTTGCTCAATTTATTGCAAAAAATGCAGAGAATTCTTCCGTTTTGTTTATGGATAAAACAAATACAAAGCAGTAACGATTCTAATGAGCCAGACATGACCAAAAATTAGAGATATATATATATCGTTTTACCATAAGAGAATAATCCGTAGAAAAATATTGGATATCAACATTATTCATTGTTATGTTTATACCCAAAATGCACAGACACTGAGACGGAATTGAGGTTTCATTTGAGTAGAAGCTTAAGATTTTACTTGTCTGAGAGGACATTAAGCGTATAGAAAAATAATTAATTGATATTAACTAAATTTACTGCAATAATGTCACTCATATTATTGTTTAGCAACATTACTATACATTTTATGATTAAGTAAGAAAAAATGGTTTGTCAATGTCAAATCTTTAGCAAGCAAATTTCTGTATGAACCATTTTACCTACTTCCTTACAGGGCTTATTCAAATGCATTAGATACAAATGATGAAAAATTTGAAATGATTGACTGATACGTTCGTTCTAAACTGCATAAACCACGAAAAAAAATAAAAAACAAAAAAAATAATTTTATTCTTCATATGTTGGAAGTATCTTCATCATTAAGTGAATTAAAAATAACCACTCGATGATTATAATTTGTGGCAAATAACCAAAAATGTGTTGTTCCTTCAAAATAGGAGCAACTTGAAAAGGAAAAATAAATGTTTGACATAATCAAACATTATCTGAGTCCAGGGGCGGCGCCACCATCTCCAAAGTGGGGGGGAGATACATCCAATCCTCATTCCCACTCGCAATTTGATATAAAAAACCCTTTCTTTGTTGCCCATGAATGAGCTGCTCACAATTGAAAAATCATCTTTTAACGTCTCTTGATTTTAGTTCATAAGGCACTCAATTCCCTTCCTTTTTGTATAATACCCATGGTTTTCAATCACTGTCGGAAACGGCTTATTATGTAACTCCCAATAATTATGCAAGTCCCTCCTGCGTTTGGCTCGGATCTTCATCGAGAAATGCCTCCAATTCTTTGTCTTTGAATTTTTTTTGCTGTCCAGAGCGAGGCTTGTCTTCAACACCGAAACTATAACTATTATTGAAACGTCAAAACCATTTATAACATAATTTATCAGTTAAAGCATTATCTTCATAAACTTTTTCAAGCATTCAATGAATTTGAGCTGGACTTTTCTCCAAATTAAAGCATAAATGTAAAACCTCAACGAAAAGCTGCTTAGTTACTACAAAATTTATCATATATTCATCAAATTAAAAATATTTTTTTTTTTAAAAACTCAAATCGATATAAATTGAATATCATTATTGTCTAACCTTTATGAAACAACCAAAACTTGTTAATACTATGAAAATAGCAGTCAGATCCATCTTTTGAAAACAAAGTGAACTAAATGATACTCCCTATATCAGTGGTCCCCAACCCCCGGGCCGCAGACCGGTATCGGTCCGTGGATCAATCAGTACCGGGCCGCAAAAGAAAGAATTAGTTATTTCTGTTATATTTATTATCTAAGTCGTGTGGGACTTACTACTTCATCTGCAGACTATTGGAGAAAAAGAAAATATTAAGTATAAATGCAAATTACGAATGATAATTAATTGTCTGCCATTACCCCCAGATGGAGCCATCTCAGGGCCCATTGATTTAGCGTTACGAACAGTTTCTGATGTTATAATATGTTGTATTGTTGGAGCAGCAACGTGTTAATAAAGTTATACCTTCCTAATGTACTAATAGCATTGTCATGTTGGAGCAATGTGCTAATAAAGTTCCATATGAGGTCACAGTAGATTCACGTTGATTGTTATTATTAATATAATTACATCAACACCCCGGTCTGCAGTAAAATTGTCAAGCGCTCACCTCTCTGCAGTTAATTAGAAAAAGGTTGGGGACCACTGCCCTATATCATGAAACGAAGCATTCTCTCTGGCTCTGACTTTTCCGGTGTTGCAGTAGTAGCGGGATTTACGAGTATCAATTCCATAATTTTAACAGTATTGGGAAAAGGCAAAGTTAAACTGGAGGTAGAGGGTCTAGGTCATCAATTCCGTCCGGCTTGGAATCTCGGAATAAAGCTTGAAGTATGTTGGACCCTACATATAAAAACGATTCAATATTGATTCGATTTCAGGTAAGAAGTTTCTTTGGATATATCTTTGGGTGCGACAGTTTTGACAATTATAGATTGTCTGTGTTCGTGGGCCTCAAAACACTCGGCTGATTAAATCCTTCACAATTCGCAGAAATCCTGTTATCTAGAGCTTCAAAATAAATTTCATGGTATCGATCCTCAGCTGTTGGTAATCTTTGGCGGTGATTTGATAGCCATCAACGTAGTGTAATATTGAATAATTTTGTACTTTCCTTTTTCTTAGCAGTCCAGGTTGTTTAATGAAATCAAATTTCCTGGCATTGTCAGTGATTATTTAGAATAAACATTTTAAGGAGTCATCATTTCTCAACCCTTTATGAATATATATATATCACTAATTTGGTAGTTCTTTTACTGGTAACAACAGATATTTTTGATCTAAAATTCTGTTAAAACATTTCACATAAATCTCTATTTCAAAATGGAAAATATGGAAGTTCAAGCTATCAATTAGTGATGGGCATATGAAGCATTTACTTGTGACATTTTCTTACTCGTAAGGAACTGAGGCAGTCTAAGCTGCACGGATTGTTTCAAGAGAATAAAAAATAAATAATGTAAAAATCATCACTCTTGCTGCTTCACTCCCCCCATCACTACCGTCACTGTATTTAATGCAAATTCCATTTCCAGTCTTTGTTTTAACCAAAAAGGACTCCTGAAGGCATAGGCAACGGGAGTAGGCCCAAAAGTCTGGCAAAACGTTTGCTCTTCAATAACTCCTTGAATATTACATGAAAGGGATTAATAAGATATGCATTAAGGGGCTGAGACCCACAGCTTTTAAATGAGATATCAAGTGTCCGATAAGAATCCTTAAGTAAGGAGAAATTGTTTAACAAATGTGTGAATTTTCATTCAATTTTGACCCAAAATTCGCTAGAAATCAAAGACTCACGATAGAACTACTAAAGTAGTAGCGCACAGAAGGATTGCAAAATCAGCTGAAATCCCTGGAGTCATCAACAAATGTATTTCTATTTTTCAATCAAATGTCCTAGAACTGGAAACCAGCCATCTGCCATCCAGTTATTGGCATATTTTGGGATAATAGAGGGGGTGTGGTGGTCATGTCCATCTATCTTTAATGGAAGGCCCTCACTCATGCGAAACTGCCTCTGTCATTACTTAACTTAGTAGATGTTTCTAGAAGAAAATGAAAATATCAAGATAGTTTTACCCATATCTACATCCGTGAAAGGTCCCAAAAATTATAATTATGAGAAAGATATTTGTACTAAGAATCATCAATAGGTATAATGATAATTACAATAGTTAATATATAGACTTGTATAGTATCAAGACCAATCTATGAATAGGAAGTTGTTTTTTTAAAAAAAATACCAAACACTTCAAATTGCTCCATACAAAATAGATGAAATTTCAAATACCTACAAGAATGTAAATTAAGATATCAAAGAAGCACTTCTTTACTTTCTAGGGTATCAAGTTTTTTCGACGATGAATCTAGCAACTTTTCATTTAATTAATTATATAAAGGAATCTTACAATTTGAAATTATCTAATACGATATTTTCCCGTAAAATTGGATCCAAGGAGAGAAATCCTACCTAAATAGACGAGACCAAGAATTCAAATGTAAAAAATATGCAAATGGGGTGAGTAAAATAAAAAAAAAAGAGAAAATCAACTTGATAACTCTGACAATTTGATGAATGTTAAGAGGGAAGCAGCTGCAGCTGTCATGACGTTTTACTGAGCTAGTAGCTGCTATTCTCCTTTATATATGTATACAAATGAAGGCATCAATAATAAATAATAACATTATGTATGTATACCATAGATGAGAGGCAGAAAATTAACTGAAATTAATGTCAGGAAATTATATATTTTTAACTAATAATAATAATTATACGAGGACTTGAGCCCTTTTTGTTTACATTTTATTTGCTTTATTAACCTTAATGTATGATTTCCTTCATGCGAGATCTTGACTATCAGGTAGATGTTCTCCCCTAAATGAAAAATGATAACAGCTTTGGAAAACAAAAAGACCTGTTTGAAGAGCCAACTCCACATATTCTCGCATGCAGCATTTTGCATATTTTTTTACATTCCTAGACATTGATTACTCTTAACTTAATTTGCCAGAGAATAAATCCCTATCTTCAAAACAGCTTTTTCTTCTAAGACTAAAGAAAGTACGTAATTGTTGTGACTCAATACTCTTTTTTTCGTTTCATCACTTTGAAGGAACATCAATTTATGAAAGATTTATATTTTTATATATAGCAATCATATATTATTTAATGAATTAAATGAATAACTAAATATTATTATGAAAAGTTAATACAAAAAGGAAAGTTACAAAAATTTATATATGAGTGTGTTTAGTATAAGAGCACACATACAAATCAAAAAAAAAAAAAAAAAAAAAATCAAGTCAAAGGCCCCCCCAAAAAGCTTTAAAAAATTTATAAAGTAGTAGGAAACAATTTCTTTATAAAATACTATTATTATTAGTCCAATATATATATATATACAAATGCTTGAAATCTTTGAATGTAGACGACGACGACGAGGACAACGACTGGTGGGATGATGATTCATTCATTAGTTATTATAAAAAACACGGTTTTTGAGGCTGAGCGAATTTTTGAAGCGAAGCATCAATGTCCCTAGAAATGGTGTGCAAAAGAGTCTGACATTCAACTATAGTTGTGTTTACTACTACTACTGGCATGAATCATCATTCATATATAATTATGAATATATGAATTTATATGTATTTAATATTAAAAAAAGAAAAAAAAAAAAATCCAGTAGGAGGAGAGAAACAAAACGAAACAAAAGGAGATGTACTCACCATCAAAATTTCCTTAAATCAGTCTTATTATTTCGTAATATTAATTATTTATATATATATATATAAAATGTAGTTTATATTAGTTTAAATTCTTTATACAAATGGGGAGAACTTTACACTTTCACAATCATTTTACGGGTCATAAAATGAGGAAAATTCATTTTTAATTACACAAAATATATTCATTTAATTACTCAAAGGACTTGTATGATGTTGATGAAGGAATCAACTTTAATAAATGTATGAAGAAAGAAACTAAAGTGTTTCATCCATGAAAAAAAAAAAAAAAAAATGGGGGACACATCATTTAAAGAGACTTTTGCCTCGAGTGTTTAATAGTTTTGAAACAGAGAATTTTTGACACAAAAAAAAATACTAATAATAATTATGAATAGAGTAAGAATTGAAATAGTATGTATAAAATTTGCCAAGTGAAAAATGTATAAAAACAGTTTTTTTTAAAAAAAAAGAAGAAAAAAATAAACACCCCAAAAAAATAAACAGCCCAAATAATCCCCCTAAATAAACACGCTATAATTTTAGATATACAATGTATTTAATATACAGGCGACATGATTAAGAGCTTTTTTCTCCATGTTTACTAGAACCTTGGTGCAGATCTATCATTGGTTTGACTCGTTTTCCTCAAGGCAAATCCCTGTTTAATCTCTGCATTCAAATAAGGCCGACAATCCTTGACATTGGTAACAGAGCGTGACTCGATCCATCGTCGTACTCGATCAGAAGTTTGTTCCTCATAAGAGCCGGGTGTGAAGGAGGCTGGCCGAGAAACAGTTTGTTGAATGGGTGATCGCGTGGCTGTCATCGGCATGGGAGGGGGTTGAGGTCGAGAGCGCATTTTTTCGTCTATGTCATTCATGATTTGATCATAGCCGGGCTCTTTTATTTGCAGCTGCTGCTGCTGCTGTTGGTGATGATGGTGATAGAACTGATTCTGATGTTGATAGAATTGAATGCCGAATCCATACTGATCCCCATCTGGCATCGCATGTCCACTCATCATTTGTTGGTGTTGAAGAGGAGGTTGGTGTGCCGCTACTAAGGAGGGGTTGCTACTACTGGGTAAAGGAGGGCCTCCACCTCTTTGCATCTGAATCTTTTGCTGTAAATGAGTTACCGGAGCATAGATTTGCTGCTCCGTTTGATGATGATGATGTTGATGCATGAGTTTTGTATTCAGGACTTGCTCAAGAGCCCTCTTGTTTTGTGACTGGAGTCCAGGGGACCGCCCTCCACATTCTCCTGAGGCAACAGAGTGTGCACGTCTAAGATTTTTGGGACTAGCTGGCTTGTGATTTATGTTTTGAAGAGCCCGAATAGAATCAGCGACACTCAGACTCCTTTGAGAGATGACTTCTTCTGGTGGAGAGCGCTTACTGTTAGCGGGATCGTCATCCTCTTCATCAGAATGGAGTAAATGAGGGGGTGGGGGAGGAAGGTTCTCCATCGAGCCCCGTGGGGTAGTTGAATTACTTCCTCCATGGTTTGGCGGGGATTCATCAATGTGGGAGAGGGGGGCTGGCGGAGGAGTAGTAGGCATACGAGCCGGAGGAGGGGGTCGAGACGAATGGTGATGACTATTGGAGCGTCGAAGTGTTGCTCCATTTTGCAAAAATGTTGAGCCTACAAATAAAAAATAGAAAATGAAACAAGAAATTAGAGATGCCCATTTCAAGATATATATCCTGGGCCTAGAGCAAAAATGTAAATATACTAGTTATAGCTTCATGTCAAGAATGAGATTTTGGATTTGCATAGAATCTATAAAAATACATATATTATATTAGACCACTTCAATTGTCGAATCTATCTCATAAATAGTATTGTACTATTGCTCCAGGCACACGATAACTAATATGTACTTAATGTGGGGATAAATTATATATAATTATTCTAAGCGTGGTGAGATACATTAGTAATATACATAGGAATTTCATTCGATTTAAATGTAACACATGCAATAATATATCTATATATATATATATTAAATACCAAAACCAATTAGTAAGAGAGTCACAGAATTACCAACCCAGAAACACTCAATCCGTCAAATAACCTTCCCCTATTTCCCAACAAATATAACCCCACCTGACGCATATGAGAGTGGGCGGATATACATCCGCGAAGTCGATAATTCTTCAAATTGGCGGTATTTAATGCTTTTGTTGTTGTTGTTGTTGTTGAAAGAATAGCCTAACATGCAAAATATAAAATCAAATAATACAATAATACAAAATAAAGGGAGAATTTAAATAACTAAGTAAAATAAAATACTAGAGCCTTTTCACGGATTTTAACAGTCATAAAAAAAAATATTGAATACAACTTGATGACAATAGGACAAATTTATATATTTATAATCAAATCAAATACGTAGATAGTGAAATTAATAGACTTTTGGAACTCATTTGTGCAAAATGATATGGTAAAAATATCTAATTCCTGCAAAAATCAATGGTTTCCATAGTATTCAAATGTCAACAATGACCTTCATAACATGTACATATTTAATACACATTTGCCCTTGATTCCCCATTTTCTTTAATTAATTATTTACTATAACAAATATGTATAGTTATTGATGTCTCTTCCAAAATGGCTGACATCCCCCCTTAATGATGACGTCAGTAAAAAAGCTCTATATATGTATATTCAACAACATTCTGTCTCATACTACTTTAGTTGCTTCGACCTAGCATTATTTCATTTCCTACTCAAACAAACATGTAATTGGCAACTCTGAAGGGAAACTATTATGAAATGAATAACATTTTTAAATTATGATTAAAAATACAATCGGGAAATGCAATAGTGTGATAGAGATAGTAAAATTGGATCGCATAGAAAGAAAACAATTTAGAAGATGATACATTACATAGCACAATTATACATATTTATAAGAAGCTCTTTTTTGTATATATATATATATATATGTATATATATTTGAAATTCGACTTTTACCCGGAGGATATAATCAAGAAAAAAAATTGTTTTCTTTTATGCGAAATTTAAGAGTACTAGAGGTACAGTATAAGGAAATTAGTTAGAGGATCTAAGATGATGTATACATTTATGATAAGAAAAGATAAAGATTTTAAAAATAAGACTATGTGTATTCTGGAAGCAAGAAATAGAGTAATCATAGTAATCATTAGGTCACTGTAAACTAGGAGATCCAAATGATATATGAAAGAGCCGATTTAATCTGACCATTGAAAAATGTGGGCTCTAGTGCAGAGCCCACATGATTCAAGGCATGTGCCATTACTTTTAACGGATCATTATAATCAGTGTACACAAAATAAAAAAAAATTACATAGGGCCATCAATAGAATAAAACAAAACTGACTCGCCAATTTAAAAATTTCACAGAAATGAAATTCTAGAATGTAATTTATCAAAACCCTGAGTCAGATGATCTGAGTTGCAAAATTATTTATAAAGTTCCAGATATGACCCTTATTTTTATTGACATTATCTTATAGGTAAATTTGAATAATAAAAAAAGTCAAAATCGGCTGATTAATCAGTCATTAGTTTTTTTAACACCCAAATAATAATCGGCCCTTAAAGGAAATTAGTGTAGCTATAAAGAACGAGGATGAATGTATATATCTAAGTGTTAAAGAAAAGATACAGATGAAAAAAATAATAGTAGATAGATAGTGTGCAGTCTGGAATACCAAAGTAACTGCTTTCCAGTTTATTTAAGTAGTGAAGTTTAAATTCATTAAAAGAATATGTAGAAAAAATATTACTTTTTTAAAAAAAACAAAAAAACTAAAGGTCATGATAAGATAATATGACTATGACGTAAATATTGGTAAAGATATAGATAACAACAAAACAAAGAAGAAGATAATATGTAAGAGTTAAGAAAGTAGTAATAATAAGAAGAAGATGATAGGATGATGATGAAGAAGAAGATGAAGAAAGTACCTCTTTGTAAGTTAATAAGCAATTTGACTGGAGCCAGAAATGGTACATATTTCACAATAGTCTTCAAGTTCCCTATTTAATTATAATAATAATAATAGTAACGATAAAAAACAGAGACATGGTCAAGCGAAGAGGAGTACGAAAAAAAAAAGGATATAATATGAATTAGAGCAAAATAATCACTCAACCTATAGTGTACATGGGTAATAGGTCAATTTCAAGTCCCATTTTAATCATTCGTTTTAAGGTAAAATCGAACATGATTCGGACGTCAGATGACAGAAAGGATTCATTTCTAAGAACTTTTATTATTTTGAAATTCAAAGATGTTCTTTTAAAGTGTCTTGCAAGTTATTTTCCTAAAAAAAAGAGAGAAAAGAGAAAAGGGCCTTCACAGTTGGTATGGTCATAGCCAAAGGTTAAGTTTAATTTAAATTGAGAACGCTAAACAGGGGGGGCAAGAGTAAATTTTTCAAGGTAACTGCGAATAGCATCGTACAAATCTGAGCAATTACCCTTTTTAAAATGAAAAGGTTCATTAAAATACGCAAAACGCTTCTTCTACAAAAAATTGTTTAAGTTAGAGGATTATAATATATGAAGTCCTTAGGCATAAAAACACTATTCATTGCTCAATCACGCCCTGACATCTGACGGTCCAAAGTTTCACGAATTTACCTTAAGAGACGAAACAAACTAATCAATGCATGGAATTGCATTTTGATTATGTTTACTCTTGATTAGCAACAAATGAAAGCAAATAATTTTTTAGCAAAAAAGCAGCAGCTCAAAATAATGTTTTATTATCCCGTACCATCTTGCTGTTGCTGATCCTCGAGCCGAACCGTACTCTGACTTCCATATCCACTAGAACTATCGCTGTTACTGCTACTTCCACCATCGCCATTCTGAAAGTCATATAATTTAAATAGAAGAATATCATTAAGATTAGGGAGAAATTTTAAGTATTACTGATCCATACTTTAATATCTGGGACTCCAGAGAGTTCTTCCGTCGTAGGAGTCTTGAGATCAAATTCCTCTTGCTGTTGCTGCTTCATTTCATTTTTTTTCCGCATATTGGCCAGGTCATTCATATTCATATAAACCGGTTGTGGTAACACTAAATGATATTAAACAAATAAAGAGTTAATGAGACTTGGGGCTTCTCAAACTTTGGAGTAGGATGTTTTCAACAACAAAAAAAGTAGTGTCTGAGTAATTTTACTTGTAAAAAAATTAAAAATAAATAAAAAGCAAACGAACTCTCTACTGAATACTTTCTGATAAGAATGCCAAATTCATTTGCACATATGCAAACAATGTTAAAAACCTACATAAATTGCAGACTAAACCCTTGCTATGATATCCTCCTCTATGCATAAATTGCATATCAACTTTTGACACTACTGCTGATCAGAAGAAGCGTCTTTTTTTAGAGATCATCAAAATATATTGACCCCAACTTTGGTAAAAAAAAAAAGATTGAGAAGCACTGCTCAAATTTTTGAGGCCTACTCACCCATGTCATCCTTATTTGCGTGGAATACTGGAACGACCGGCTTATGTTGAGGAATATTGGGTCTTTCTAGAGATACACATCTCTGAGGAACTGGAGGCTTCTCCTGACTTCCAAATCTTCGTAGTAGCGTTCCACCAAAGCCGCCTTGCTGCGGTTGCTGCCTATTTTGTAAGGGAGTTGCATAATTACTTGCGTTGTTCTCAGTATGACTCTCCTCTAGGATTTCATTCATGCTCGGAGGTGGAGCAAATGTATAAGGCTGAAGTTGAGGTCGTTGATGGCCCTTTTCATATGCAGAAGAAATGGTGTGAGGACGGTCACCTGGAGGAGGTGCTCCAGTGACTCCACGCAGTCCACCGCCCTCATTATCCTGTACGTTTGTTGCTAGCTAATTATATTTAAAAGAAAAAGAGAGAAAAATTATAATTTAACTTGTTCACAGCATATTTTAATGATGACTAAATAGTGAGAGTAACCTTGGATCTAGATGTGGGAGAATGGGGTCGTATAAATAGAGTATCTTGCGAAGTGAATCCTGAGTCTTGTGAGGATATTGAAGAGAGTCTCATCGGCCCTAATGTGGACGATGGATTGTGCTAAAAAATACAAATTCAAAGAAAAGAATAAAAATCCAGAAATTCAGACTTGCAAGCATAAGTATAGGTACAAAAGCATTACATAGTGAATTAATAGAGGCATCATCATTAATATCTGTGGTACCTCCTAACACTCCAACATAAAATCGACCTGTAAAAAAAATTTAGAAAGGACCGAAAATCGATTTACTTCTTTACAATATAAATCGAATTACATTTATGGATCTAAAAGTAATACTCTGAAACAAGGGTTCAAAATTTCCTTTGCAACACCAACTTAAGAGCTTTTTCATAAGAATAATAGTCGGTGTGAGACTTTTTTTTAACTTCTTTATAGTTTATTTACTAAGACTCAGGATTTTAGCGCCATCTCGTGGCTATGAATGTTGATGAGACTGCTCATGAATTATTGGCTATTGGGGCATGACGTCATAAACCTTGTTGTCTTAGTTCTTTATTGACTAACAGGAATATATATGTATATTTCGGCGCCATTTTGGAACTGTAAATGTTTTGTACGTGAGTTTGATACTGATGAGAGTCAGTCATTGAATTGATTTTTCATTATTAACACTGAATATTTTTGCGAATTTGAAGTCTCAAACTTTGACGTTCTTATATATTTATTTGTACAAAAATTTGACAAGTTTCATTTTTATTTTATTTTAAGAATAAATAAGCAGGGATCTATGCAATAGTGTCACAAAACTATGCTCATTTTAAAATGTTTTTTCTTTTTTGTCTATTTAATTTAAAAGAAAACATTTTGTTATTTCCTATTACTCGACATGTATGACTTTTTTCAAGCTAACTACGTTTAAGAAACAAACAAAGCAAATTATGGTTAAACAAATATAAGCAAGCCTTTCTAAATCATTTTTGTAAACAATTATATGTAGACTAGAGCAAGCTAATGCAAAAATAAAAATATTAATATCTAGATTGAATGTCTACAAACCTAGAGGTATAAAAAAAGACTAAATAACATTAAAAGACAGGAGGAAGTGTGTGTCTCTGTACGTAATGAAAATTCAATTCCAATTATGCACGCTTTAAAATATTAATCGATTAACTTCTAAACAGAACATCATCAATTTACTCATTAATAAGCAAAGGAAATATAAATTGAATTATTTTTCTATGAAATCCTCAAATTATAAAATAAATAAATGAATAATTGTATTGGAATTAGGTATACATATAATATATAATACTATGATTGGAAATCGGAGTCAAAAATAAATAAATAAATAAATAACTTTGAAGGGAAGGCTCAGAAGCAAAAGTCGGAACACAACGTTACTTACTCAAATTTTTTTGAAGACGTCAAAAACAAATTAAATAGTTTGAAGGTTTTTGAAATGAAATAAATAGTTTCTGCTTAATTTAATTAAATCATAAATAAGCAAAATAATACAAACAGGAAGGAAATATGTACATAGAGTAGAACCTGGGTTAACGAACTTACTCCCTTCATAGTCTTGCAAATATGTATATAAGTAGAAATAATTCTAGAAACACCAGTTTTTTAACCCTTTTAAATCTGTAAGGTATTAGAAAGTATTTTTAATTGGAAATTATGTTTTTTGAGGTCAGATTGACCACTCTAGCCTAATTTGATTTTATAAATATTGTAACTCAACCCGTTTCTCTCAGAAATTATGGGACAGAACTGGTGTCCCACTGGGTGTGAAGGGAATTTGTTCATTCTTAAAAATACATGCGGTTTATCAGCAGTCCTTTTTTCGTATTTACTTTAAATCTTTAGGTACCATTTATTCTTTATTTCTATATATTCTACTTGACAAAAATAAAAATTTGAAAAATCTTAAATAAAAAATATAAATCACATGTTATGTACATTTTATAGGTGATATTTATTCTATGAAGCAATTTCTGTGAATATATTAATAAAAAAAAGCTTCCTTCACACCCAGAGGAACATTTGTGTTCGCAAGAACTTAGACTTAAATTATTTCTAATGCATGGCTTAGAACTAAAAGACATTTTAAACTTATAATTCTTTAAGAATATACATATATTAACAAATAATTTCTTTGAAAAATGAAAAACTTAATCATAGTTTAAACATGATTTTTTTGGGTGCATGTGTAAAAATCCTAATGTTCAGTACCTTGAAAAATATTCAAATCAAAAACCTTTTTTATGACTAACTTTGAAGTATGAATAATAGCTTAAAATCTTAGCTATCAAACAAAAATTGGTTGACAATGAATTTACAGGACACCGATGTCCTCTGGGTTCGAAAGGGTTAGACTGAATTGGCTTTTTTTTTTCTTTTTTTTTTTACTATAAAAATATAAAAGACAGAATTTAAATTTTTGTTTCATATCCCTCCTGGGATTTATACCCCTGATCAAGGTCTATTCTTTAAAGCAGAGAACTGCATAACTCTCAGTAGGAATTGGAAGGACTTGAAGGGTTGATGAGGATCAATAAAAAAGGTTGCGTGTGATTCATTTGTTAGTTATTACCATGCGGATTTAAAACTTTTGCACAGACAAAATCTTTCTATCTTTTATACCTTTAAGATGATGCGAATCAAACAATTAATGATCTCATTAAAATAAAGCAAACTTTCAACATAAGACACTGTGAGAGTTTGCTCCTTTCTCTATCAATAATATAATTATCATTTTCTTAAACCCGTTCGTTAACCAAGGTTAGACTGTCTAAAAAACAATACAAGCATGCTACTTTATATATATTTATGAAGCTATTTACTTTATTTGTCAAATTTGTAAGCAGTGATTTGAAATATTTCAATTTTTATTTTTATTTATTTAGAATTCTTTATTTTATACATATTGAAATATTCCTTAAATAAATAAAAAAAAATTATTTGCAATGCCTGAGAAAGGCAAATAGAGAGAAAGAGAAAGAAATAAAGAAAGAAAGAGATAATCAAATTACTCACGTTTTCAACCTCATTAGTAGACTTATTGTCATGCTATAAAAGAACATCACAAAAGCTTTAAAAAGCCCTATATTTACACAAATGGAGAATGATGTATGCATCAAAAGAAATTCAGAGCATACATCTGATAAATATATATATATTCTAAGAGGGTTTATAGGTCCGTGTACAAGTTTATTGGCTTGATGGGCAAAAAGACTCTACAAGAAGTTGCATTCAAAAAAGGAGAATAAGTCAACTCATTATTTTTAATCGTGCTAATGTAATGATTGAAATTCTATTAAGAGTTTCATAAGTTAATTGTGTAATTTTTGGTTTTTTATGAAGAAAATTATAAATATTCAGTGGAAAGAATAGTTATGAAGTGCTCACACATCACACGTGAATATGTAATCAATGAAGATGTGGTTAGTTGCTAATTTAATTTAAAGTAGAGACTTCTTCTCCTAATTAAAAGTTGTTCCTGGAGTAGTGAGTTTATCACGATAATTTGATTGATTGATTAACTACTAAATATTTTACAAATCATCAGGATACATCATTAGAAAAATTGCTAGAATAATAACAGTTTATGTATGGTGGAGAGTGACTGGCACATGAAAACTATTACGTCATCATTCTGTTCATTATTCAGAGGCTATAAATCAAAAAAGTGAACAAATAGATAAGTCGACAATAGGTTTGTAAGTGTCAACTTATGGGAGAAAAAACCCCCCAAAAAACAGTTATCTACTTTTTAGACTAAATAAAACCGCCACGGCTCTAGTTATGAGCAGTATTGAGAGAGCATTACTAGGAATGTAAATAATATGCAAAGTGCCGCGTGCGAGATTTTGTGGAGTTGGCACTTTTAAGAGTACTTTTTGCTGTCCAAAGCTGTTATCATTTTTCCTTTATTACTGAGGGGAGAACATCTTCCTAATAGTAAAGATCTTGCATGAAGGAAGACATGCATTAAGGTTAATAAAGCAAATCAAATGTAAACAAAAAGGGCTCAAGTCCTCGTATAATTATTATTATTAGTTAAAAATATATAATTTCCTGAAATTAATTTCAGTTAATTTTCTACCTCTCATCTATGGTATATGTACATAATGTTATTATTTATTATTGATGCCTTCATTTGTATATATAAAGGAGAAAAGCAGCTTGTAGCTGAGTAAAACGTCATGACAGCTCAAGCTGCTTCCCTCTCAACATTCATCAAATTGTCAGAGTGGCCAGGTTGATGATTTTCTCTTTCTTTTTATTTTATACACCCCATTTGCATATTATTTACATTCCTAAGCATTACATGGACCAAGTAAGGAACTAATTGTTACCAGTTACTTAGGCAAAAAACAAACAAACAAGTAACGCCGTAGCTCAAGAGGAAAAGTATTTAAGTTGCTTTTAAAAGTAACGTTATTTTAATGAATGATATAGTTACTTTATAACAAAGAAAGTCAAAGAGACCTAATAAATTTGTGTCTGAACCTTTTTAATATATCTTAAAAAGCACAGAATCCAAAAGCATGGTAATAATATTGAATTGATGAAATAAAGGATACAAATTTCTTCTTCTTCTTCTTTTTTTAAAAAGAAAACTAAATAAATAAGTTACTTCCTTATTGAAAAAGACAACAACTGGGATACTTTTAAGACTGTTATTCCCATCTTTGGTTATGTGACGTAAAAATTCCTACTCCTATCTACATTACTTATTTATACATTACATACAAAATATGATCAGCTTTTTTTTTAATACATACCTACATACATATGTAAGTTTTACTTTCAATAATTCAATCGCTCCAATTGAATGGATTTATTTAAGTCATATTTTGTACATGTCTACTTTAACTCTTTGTGGATTATTTTACTTGCGGGATAAAAAAATTAGATTATTCATACAAAATATATAAAACTTGAAAAACCTCATTTTTTTAAAGGGATAAAGCCGTGTTATATAAATGTGTACATACATGGAGCAGTTGAAAAAATATTTTCTTTAATATATATATATATATATATATATGAAAAAGGAGCAGCAGAGAAGAATAATATTATTTCCGTTCTCATTTTTTTTTTTTTTTTTTTTTTTTTTTTAAAGGGACCCCCTTCTTAAAAATAATATATATGTATGTACATATTTATCATATTATAAATAAGTCTATGCATGTGAGCTTTATTTCATTTTTGCTTTGCTACACTACACTACCTGGGAAAGGGATCTGTGTCGTATGGTATTTTTGGAGTTTGCAGATGCAGACTGATGTGAAGGGGATCCAGCAGAGGAGCCCGCAGAGGAAATGGAGCACATGGAGCTCTTCCGTGAGCCAAGAGAGGATGGAGATGAGGGAGGTGTTGTAAAGTGGAACTTGGGCTCTCCATTTTTAGTTGAAATGATGTCCGTAATGACTTGCTCAGAGGAGGGAGGAAGTTTGAAGGGATCCTCTGTTGCGTTTGAGACCTTTTTAGAAATCTCTTCCAGCTGTTGAAACTCTGAGACCATAAAGACTTCCTCATCAATGAGTGGCTTTAGGCAGGCTACAAATGTACAGTAGCGTAGCCGTTCCTCAGTCAGAACCTATAATTGATACATAATGAAGTGAGGAGCATGAAAAATAATGATAAGACAAACGAAATTACCTTTCTAACAGCGTTTTTCTCCGTATCCTCCAAAACTTTCATTTGCTTGCTCACTTCCAGAAGTGAGTTCTCCAAAACAGAGTTGTTATTGTTGTTGTTACTACTACCACTGCTGCTCCCATTGTTAGAGCCCTTTGAAGGATTCTTTTTGTGTTTCTTTTGGAGTCGAGCATAGTTCTCATTCTTTTTCTTGAATTCGGATCTGTTCTTTTTATACTCTTTGGCATGCTCTTTGTCCAGGAGAGAGCCCGTCTTTTTCCAATCCTCAATCTTGTCTTGAAGGGGAAGGATCATACAGTCTAGAAGAGCACTGCAAAGTGTCTTCAAACGTGATTCCATGGCCTTGTGTCGAATCACTATACGAGTCAAACATGCTCCAATCTCCCTGGTTCCACCTATCAAAATAAATCAAAGTTAATACAAACAACATGAACACACTCCATTATTTATATTCATAAATAAAAAAAAATAAATAAAAAGCCTCTTTGACCTATTTAAAGAGGGAAAATGTATCAACCCAAATAATAAGTCTTCAAAAAATAAAGGGGGAAACGGGAGGAAAAACTTGGCAAGAGACTCTCTCTTAATAATAACAGATAAAAAACATTTTGTATTGACTACATTAAATATCTATAGAAAATGTATGTATAGAGATCAAAACAAGAGAAATTTGAGTGGAATCCCCCCCCCCCTCAAATAAAACTTCCAACTTTCTACTCACATCCTCTTTAATCCAAACCAACATCCATTGAACAAAACATGCTCAAAAAATAAAATAAGAAAGGGATCACAGAAATTGATTTGATGCACAGAATTTGGTGGATATGGATTATTGGGACTCACACACTCATTCAAAACCCTTTTGGCAAATAGTAAATAACGTCTTTACTACATTTTGAGCCCCCTCATTTAATGCAGATCCCAGTTTGCAATTTAACAATTTCTTAATTATATTATATTTTCAAAATGACCTAATAAAAATAACAACACACATATCATCAGAATATCATCACGAAATCCCTTATGTATCAATAAAAGATCTCTAATACAAATTTAAGAGTAGTAGTTGAAAAAAAAAGCACGGTCTTTCTTCACAGACAAGCCGTGATTTAAAGTATGTTCCTACTGTTCCAATCACAGACTGAGTTGTTGACCATCTTTGTGCCCACAGAAGTTGGGATGTTGTAAATGCAATATTTTAAAATTGAGTGCCTTTGAGATTTTTGAAGAAGAGAACCACCAATAGAAGCTATAGCAACTTTTGTATTGCTCGTTCCTCATATACTAGATACATATGTCGTCTTTTCCTTCCCTCAAAACTTTGTTTCTAATGTATAAACAAATGGTACCCGTGTGTGTGTGTGCGTGTGCCCATCATTCATCAATGAATTTATTATTGATTATATTATTATTAATAATAATAATAATAATAATAATAAAATCTTTTTTTGGTTGACTTTAAAAACGAGGTCAGGGACGAGGACTCCCTCCTCCCCCTTCCCCTCTTTAACTTTCTTCCTCATAGAATCAAAATGAAATGATTTAATGATAGAAAAACTTATTACTCCTAACACATAACGATTGGTTTTTATATCTATATAAATTATTATATGAGTGTACATACATCATTGACTTTTTAAAAACCCTAAAATAAAAATGAAAGATTGATGAATCATCATCAAATGGCTTTCTAATATAATGTACAACCATGTAGATAGATATTTTTATATAAGTGGGGAATCCATTGTTTTTCTTGCTTTGCTTATTAAATGTTAAACTATGTCCCATCAAAAAATAAACAGCGTGATATTGAGGCATATTGAGGCTTTTCCATACATTTATGTACAACACATATCTAAATATGAACAGAGTAAATATTTCCCTCTTTTTACTAACAAAGTCAATAATGGTATCAAATATACATATATTTTCCACAGTCTGTTACAACTATGCGTATTGTAATGTACAATACTATGCCTCTCTCCCCCCCCCCCCCTTCCAGAAAAACAACAACAACAACACAGCATAAACATCAATAATACATTATACATATATATGTATGTAAAAAGTGGGGAGAGAGAGAAAAAATACAGGCATAAAAGTTTGCAGTGGAATGATGATATAAAAATACTATAATGAAACAAGATATATGTATGTCCGATCGTACGGCCCACAGTGCTTTGACTATGCATCAGATGTTGGGGCGAAGATGGTTGGAACATTTACATATATATATATATTTATATATATGTATATAAAATTAAATTTACATTTTATTTATAAATGTATTTTGTATATATATAATGGATAATGTTCGATAAAATAGTAGCACGTGGAAGGATTGCAAAATTAGCTGAAATCCTTCAGGGCACTACTTACTTATTTTTGTCTATTCCACTTGTTTTTTTTTAGTGGCTCTAGCGTGATTCTTTGATTTCTAGCAAATTTTTGCTCGAAATTGAATGAAAATTTACACATTACATAGATGAAGGATTTCTTCTTAGTTAAGGATTCTTATCGGGCCCTTGACATCTTGTTTGAAAGCTCTTGAATGTATTCCTTACTAATCCATTTCATGTAATACTATTCAAGGAGTTATTTAAGAGCAAACAATTTGTCCGACTTATGGCCCACCTCTCACCCCCTACACCCCCAAGAATCCTTTTAGGTCAAAACAAGGACTGGACATAAAATTTGCATATAATACACGTGCGGATCATTATTTTTTAATGGACAAAATGAGTATTATCCTTCTAGAAGTTGAAGTTGGAAAATGGGCCAAATTAGCTCAAAAAATAAAGCCAGATTTATCGAAAAAAAAAAAAAATTACAGATTTGAAATCAGTTTGCAAAACTAAATTAACGTTTATTATACTTATGCCCCTATTGGATTTTAACACATTTTTTATCATTTTTCACAACATGCCCACTTTACAAATCAAAAGTTTTTTTTTTTTTTATCTAATACTTTTAAACATTTTTATTTATTCTTTCTTTCTTTTTCAAGTAATTAATCATATTAATTTATTCATAATTGAACCTTGAACACTTTAAACTTTTAAGTAGGTAGAATGTATGCTTAAATAAAAGACATACACATTTCAATCCATCGCCAGCAGCTTCAAAACATTAGCCAATTCATTGCATACTATCTCTGCAATAACTACTAAAAACTATATGTATATCCTTTTGGTACTTTCGATTGGCTTTCGACCCATTCTGATAATCAGAAACATGTATGTACATACCTATATTAGGAACTTCTCTCATATCTACTCATGTTCATGGCATGTCTAGGAATGTAAAAAATATGAAAAATGCCTCGTGCGAGGTTTTGTGGAGTTGGCACTTGTAACAGTCCTTTTTGTTTTCCAAAGCTGTTATCATTTTTCCTTGATTACTACTGAGGGGAGAACATCTACCTGATAGTAAAGATCTTCCATGAAGAAATTCATGCATTAAGGTTAATAAAGCAAATAAAATGTAAACAAAAAGGGCTCAAGTCCTCGTGTAATTATTATTAGTTAAAAATATATAATTTCCTGATATTAATTTCAGTTAATTTTCTGCCTCTCATCTATGGTATGCATAGTGTTGTTATTTATTATTGATGTCTTCATTTGTATATGTATATAATGGAGAATAGCAGCTTGAGGCTCAGTAAAGCGTCATGACAGCTCAAGCTGCTGCTCCCTTCTCAACATTCATCAAATTGTCAGAGTTACCATGTTGATGATTTTCTTTTTCTTTTTATTTTGCACGCCCTTCATGATTCCTTAGTCAGAGCGTCGTCAACCCACTGTCTTGAAAAAAGTATACTTTACTCATTTGCCAGGAGTTAACACATTTTCCACTCTTACCCCGTTGTTCCCTTATAATAAGTGTATCAATTGAACATCAGTGTCTTGAGCTCGTTTGAGCTCTTACTACTAAACTGTGAATGATTATTTAGTATTAGAAACATATGACTAACAGTTCATTGGTTATTTGGTAGAATTGGCTAACAACCAATAGATTCTTGGACATTTTTCTTTCTCTTGGTGAGGGATGCTTATTACAAAAATCCCATCTGGTAAAGGAAAAATCATACATACACAGATAGAAATCTGATCCATTCCTCTCCCTAATTAAATCTCATAGGTACGATATCTTCAGAAAAAAATAATAATATACACTCCTTTCCCTCATTTCCCCATAATTGAATTCCATTTTTTACAAATAAGATTACATTTATATAAATGTAGGTTAATTAATTGAAAAACCGCCAAAAAGAGTAGAACAACCAAAGGGGCTTTGGAATGAAGTCAAAAATAAATGTGAGGAAAGTAACGCAGTAAAAAAAAAAATGGAAAAAAAAAGTAATAATATCATTATACTTGGAATTTGGTATATAATTTCAGATAAAGTTTTCACTATCCACACACAGAAAAGGGATAAAAGTTTTATTTCTTTGTCTTAAAAGGTTTCTTTATTTTTTTTTTTTTTAAAGGACCGGAAATGTGTTTCTTTAAAAAAAAAAAAAAAACTGCAGAAAGTAAAAGGGGAGGAATGTCTGGGAATTCACTTACCGCCAAGAGAACGCCTCCTCCTCATAGAGTGGATTCAAGAATAGTTATATCTATTTTTTTCTACTCTTAGTGATGATAAATAATTATTAATGAAGTAACGTAGGAACACAACTACTTTGGAGAAAGGATATCCCCATGGGGCGGGGGGAACTACATTTCAAGTCCATTTAAGTGTGTAATTGTAAAGGAAAGACCCTGTCATGAACACATGTTTGAAAGAGAGATAACAAATAAATAAATATGTATAACAAATAATCATATCAACACATAAACAAAAAAGAAAGAAAGAAACAATAGATATGGACTAACAATAAAACAAGAATATGAAGGAAACGAGAAATGAACGTGAAAGGTGTTGTAATCATGGATCATATATGTACAATGAGAATTGATATAATCGTACCTATCCATCAAAGAACAAACTCTGTCTCTTTCTCTCACTTCTTTTATCCAGGAGTAAGGGATCCAATGAATCGTCGTCGTTTCTTAAGTCAGTAATAAATAGTCTCTATTTGTAAAATGACAAAGGTAATTTGTCAAAATAAACTCCCCTCTCCCCCAAAATGTTTGACATCAAATAGAAAGCATTTTTATTTTTATTTTTAAAAACAACAACAACTCATAAATCCACAGATTCACAAAAGTAAACTTTGCTCCGAGTTATGTTTCGTAATATATAAACTAGTGATGTACATATTGGGATTCGTATACGAGTAGATATTGAGAAGAAATATCCAAACATTTGATATGCAGTTTGCAATTAATAGCCTCTTTATTACCCTATTTGATTCCCCTTTGAGCTAAGGCAGTGGTTTTGTATGTTTTTTTGAAACCAGAGCAAAATATTTATGAACACCTATAACCAGCCTTGTCCTTAGATAAACAACTGCCAGCGTAGCTGGAACATTCTTTATAATGGAAATTTAAAAAAAAAAAGGCTTCAATAGAAGTACACTATGTATGTATGTAACACTGAGTTTGCACTCAAACTCTACTCCCCAATTAGAAATAATTGATATCTTTTGCACACAAAAACACAGAAATTATATGTAAGAATAGATTTGAAGAATCATACGCAGTGTGCGCCCCCGAGGCACAGAAATGGATAATCCAGTCTGTCTGAGAAGGAAAACACCGTAGCACAGACTTCCATCACTCTAAGTAATCAACAAAAGAAGAGATGAAGAAAAAAGATGTGGACGAGGAGCAGAGCTCATCACTTATTATCACAGAGTGGAGCTCGCTCACTCTCTCAATAACTTAAAACAAACCCTGAAATAAGATACCATCAAAAGACGGAAAAGATAGAGGGGCAGAACTCGGCTTTTATACCCATGAGCCAAAGTCCCTCTAGCACTACAGATACCACACTTGATCAGCGTTGTATTGAATGTATACATTCGTAGATTATCTGCATTTTTAGCAGCTGCAACTATCTAAAAGTTGATATACTCTGTATTATAATACCCCTTCAGATATTCGATATACGTATATATTTTTTTCTATTTGTAAACAGAGGGTGAATGGATAATTAGTAACAATTATCATTATCATCCAATTTCTTAAACAAAAAGATAGGGAAAAGCTTATAAGTTTTCATCTTCTGTCTGTTTCTCCATACTGTAAATAGAGAAAGCATGAAATAGAACTCACCTGTAACAAAAAATAAAAGAAAAAAACATTTAACATGTGTAAAAAATAAATAAATATAATATATATCTTTATCTTTCCACCCTTTTTCTTCAAAATTATGAAAAAATAAATAATTTACATATATGATGTGTGTGTATTTTTATTACAACTCTTTAGTAAAAAAAAACAAAAAAAACCCTACAAAACAGCGTGGCTTTCTCTTCCCCCTATTTCAGAAGGGTTTTTTTTTTAGTCATTGGCTAGAATGGATGCTGCTTCATTCTAACACTTATACACACACACATTACATTATTAAAAGGACTTTTTAATAACTATATCAAATAAGCAATAAGCGGGGGCCGAATTCATTTGTCCCTTGAAATACCAAAGACCACCAAGAGATAATAATAATAATAATAATTTTACTCTACGAAGATTCTATAAATGGAGAAAATTTATAAACCGAAATCAAATAATGTGTACAACAAAAAAAGAAAGCCTGGGCTTCCTTCCTCCCTCCCTCCCTCCCTCTGAGTCACATTATAAAGATAAAAAAAAGATTTTGATATGTACATATAGTTCGTTAATACAAAATCAATCTTGAACAAAAATCAAATAAAATTCAGTGGGTATGTCATACTGACCAAAACTTTTCTATATAGCAGGGAGCTAAAATAGAATAATACCCGAATCAACATAGTATCCCCTCAAATAGTTTAAACTCTATGCCAGAGGAGTGGGGTTTAAAAGAAGATAGCAGAGTCTATTTATTCTGTATCTGGTGAGGATTTAATTGTAACTGGAAGGGGTTTTTGTAATTAATCAGAGTAATTTATTTATAGAAATGGAGACACTAGTTACATAATAATCTGACGAATATATATATAAATACAAAGATAGACAATCAAGACTCATTTTTGAGCAAAATCATGCTTGCGCCCTATGCATTTATAAGTCAGGAAATGTATACATAAAAAGAAAGACAGCAACTGTGTACTATTATCTATAAAAGCTCCCCAGTTTTTGCCTTGGTCATGAAGAGAACAAGGAAGGACGGAAGAAAGGTAGGCTCTATTATGCATTTTTTAAAGTTTGTTTACATATGTACATTGACTTGTAGATGACGCATGAATGGATCAAAATGCATCTACAAAGTATGTAACACTTCCTCCTCCTCCTCCTCCTTGTGTTAAAGTGATAAAGAAACATAACAAATCATCACAAATGTATAGATGGATATCCATCAGGAAATAACATTCAGGAGTCGTAATAAGTGCATGAAATTAATACTACTACAGGGGGTACAATTCCCTTTTATATATTCTATATATATAATATCTCCCTCTGCATGCTAGGTAAGCATTAATAGAGAAAGGAAAGAGCCCCAAAAAGGAATAAGAAATAATAGACGCACTCCAAATATTTCATCAGAGAAATTGATTTGTATGGCCCTCCTGGGTCTATGTGCCCGGGTTTCCCCCCCCCTCATAATTAGTACACCTTGTTCGCACCCTCTCCTCCTCCTCTACCCCAAATAATATTTTATGTGCATGGATGGAAGAGAGCTGTAAATAAAATAAAAAAGAAATAAAATCCAAGGATTCTTAGAGTAAATATATATATATGTATACATCCATAAGATTTATAGCCATAAATCCTGTCAATTGCATTTTAATATTTATGACAAAAAGCTCAATGATCATTGTTCCCAACTGAATAATACTTTTTCTCTATTTTTTTTTTACCATTCATTCGAATAATGTGAAATTCCCTTTCTAATGTATATAAAATATGATATGTACATAGAAAATATGAAAATAAATTAATAGACGTCTGAAAAAGAAGAAAGGACCCCCCCCCCCTTCTTCCTCTTCATAGCCATCCGCGTCTTGAACACTTACTTCCTATGTATTTATGTATGTACATATCTCCCTCTCTTGAATAGATCAAACCCGAGCTTTCTAAACAAAGTTTTTTATGAACTTCTAAATACTACTTAGTAGTTTGTCCTTTTTTTATTGGTCTTATTTTTATGTCATACGGACTTTTACTATGTACTCAAGGCATGAAGTTAAAAAAAAAGAAAAGAAGCATGAATCATTATTTAAGAGGCTTCGATTTTCCTTGAAGAAGAAGAACAGACTGGTCAGACATTTTATTTAATATTTTTTTCTTTCTTCCTTTCTTTCCCTACGCATCTATCTAATAAAAAAAAATGATTTCCAGAGTCAACAATTGATAAAGGATATGGATAATTGATCAATATACATATACTTTACAAATGAACATGAACCATAATTAACCTAATTGCTTAGATAATAATACTATTAAACATATTGTTGAGTGGCTCAGACATGATTTATTACGTCATTCAGTTCACCACCCAATGGCTATAAATCAGTAATCAATTTTTTTTTTTTTGCTGGAATACCGACACGATACGACGACGTTTGTATTTAATAACTTACATCGTATATCATAAGGGAATTTGAAAGTCACTAGGAAAAAAAATAATAATAACTGTCAAGTTTTTATAGTCTAAAATTGACGTCTCTAAGTCATGATTCGAAATTATGTATGTACTCTAAAAGTCCATATATTATGTGGAATGTTGGAAAAAGTAAATTATGACTCGTTAATGACTATGCCAAAAGTGAATTACCGTTGCTTAAGAGGCAAAATTAATTAGTTACTCTTAAAAGTACCTGGTTGGTAGTTGCTTTAATTAATTTATTCGTCACAGAGTAAAAACATGAATTTATAACTTATAATGATATAAAAAGTATTCAAATAAGGTACCCATCAATTGCAAAAAAAAAAAAAAAGTAACGTGTATGTATTTCATTTGCATTTTATGTTGATGATGGTGAAATGAACAAATATGAAAATCCAATAAAAATAAAATCCAATAAACACATCGTTATTCCACTACTCAAAATGGAATTCTGCGTCAAATTATTATTTTCCCTTAACAACAGAACAATATCAGAGAATCTTCCTCCCTCCTCCCTAAATGCATTATAAGAGAGAAACACGCAGAAATAGTTGTTGTTCTATTATGTAACTTCCGTTTTTTGTTGTTGTTTTTTTTTGCAAAAACTATCGATATATGAAAATACTCTGGTATCTAACAATGATGCATCATGAATAAAACTTCCCTCAAGAGCTGTCATATATTTAAAAAAAATAATATAAAAAATAGTTTAGTTTCTTTGTTGCTAAATTTATACATACGTTTGCAAAAAATAAGGGAAACTCAATTTCGCTCTCTCTCTCTTCTCCTCTTTTCTTTCTCCCTTCCTATTAAAAAGGGGGGAAGAATTATTTGCACAAAAAAAAAAAAAAATAGTTTGTTTCGAGGCAAATGCTGTTACTACGGTTGTTGTTGGTAACTAACAGAGGTAGTCGAGTTCAATTTTTTTTTTATTTTTTTTTTGCATCAGTCAAATATCAACTTTTGTGAAAAGGAGTAATCAATAGGGAATAAATATCATGATGAGAGCGGGTACAAAGTTTTTTAACTATTCACATCTTCATGTTCATAATATTATTCTTAGTATTAGAATATGCTTTGATTTCAAGGAGGGGGCTCTATATACACGGGACTATCATCAACGTAGTTAGCACTGAGACCCTCCCTCATTTCCCACGAGTCATTTTGCTATGGGCCTCCATTAATATTGCATTTTAAGGCAAGCAAAAGTGACTTGTTTCATTAACAGAGCTTTGTCCTTTGAGTAGACGTCTATCGGTCTCTATGACCTAAATACAAAATTTGTTTAGTGTGATTTCAAATAGGGAATAACATATATATATATATATATATATTCATTCGTTCTCTACAATCGAGATTGAGATAGTCCCTAATTATTGTTTAGGAGATGAACATTAAAAAAAATACATTCATTTTGAATCAGTTTTCCACAATCCAATAATTGAGAAACATTGATCATCTAAATAATATACGAAACTAGATTATTCAATTCCTCATATTACCTACCTCTTTCTGAACTCAAAGTCAATCCGCCTCAAAATGAACTTTCCATTAGTATTGTGCAATACAATTTAAAACAAAAAAAAAGAAGTTACATTCAAAACTAAGGCAATTGACTGAGTAGTTATGACAAGTAATATCACGTAATCCAATCATTGTAAATATGTAATTATATGTTTGATGGTAATTTTAGATACTCCTAAGTGGTAAGCTGATCAACAATAATAATAATAATAAAATCCTGTAAGGGGGGAAACTACAAAACAGATGACAAAAAATATTTATTTACATAAATTGTTTGTAGCAGAGATAACAAGTCTCTTTGTGTTTTCTAATTTCCTCTCCTCCTCTGCTTATCTTACAGTTTTATCGTGTCAAGCGTTCCAACACTCCTAAAAGACACGTAATTCATTCTTTAGAGAATAGAGCTGTTGTTTTTTCCCTGCCGACATGTCATCATTGTGGAAGTATCGTCTCTTGAAGGAGGCATTCAGAATCAAAATATATTCGATTAAAAACCCTTATTTCTTTAAAATTAATAGTGAACTACTACTGTCTAGGTGTTTGAGTGTGACAACGGATCCAACAAATAAAAACACACATTTACCGTCCATCAAAAATATTTCTGAGTTCATTATATATCAGCAAAGGGTTTTTCAATAAGAGAGCCGCATTTTCTTTTAAATCGATTGTATTGTTTGCTGTCTTGTTGAAATCACATGTCATTTAAGTCCATATATATCATACACTTAGGGCCTAAAATAATCTATTATCATGGATCCATATCAATTTCCATTCACAGAGATGTAGCAATTATTATCATGAACAAAAAAGTATGGTCCAAGTACACCACCATTGGCATGAAATCCACACCAAACAGTAAGTTCTTCGGGATTCAGTGGTGTCTCATGAAGCACATGTGTGTCTTTGCCTGACGCATAACGCATATTTGGCTCATTAACAAACCCATTGTGCACAAAAATAAGCTTCGTCCCTGAAAGTTGCCACGACAGAACGTGAACTTTGGTTATAAATTTGGATAATTTGTAAAGGCTGCTGCTCAAAGATTGACCTGCTTCATGATGATTTGTAGGCTATTTGTAAGTAGACATGTAAACAAAACAAAACAAAAAACATGACGTAGTTCGCCGTCCCTAATGAAATAAAAATACGTCATCATCCTTATTGAAAAACAACCCTTCATTAAAAATATGTCAATCCATCATTATATTCTTACACAGTGTTGCCAGCCAATAGTGCTCACTATCACTTTTACAATAATGAGATATTCCCCCCCCCCCCAATTATCCTTCCATTTTGGTCCTCCCTAATCCATCAGGAACATTTTTGTATTTTTGAAATACAAAGGAATGTTCAGTACCTACAATTATTAAATCACTCTACATAAATGTAATCAATAAAAGCCCTTTTTTGTTTTCATTTTCAAAGCCATTAGATGTAAATGCCCTATGATTTTTAGTGGAAATGTGTCCAATTTATTGAATAACACTAGGTATGATGTGCCCTCAATTTACCGTCCCTTTTCACTTTATACAACACTCTGCGACACACTACAGCTGAAAACGCTCTCCATTATATATAAATATATATATATTCAGGAGCTATGTGAAAATATCAACAGTTTAATACTATCCTGAATGTTTGTAAATTGTTCATTCTTAGAGCTACAGAGTATAAGAAGGAGCATAGCATAGCATAATATCGAATACATAGAAAGGGGGGTTGAATCTTTGCTCCATTTTGCTTTGAACTCCTACTACTAAACTAACTCTGTGCACCAGCACCACGCACCACTCTTTCCCTCTCCTGCTTTCACTTCAATGTGTTGTAACATGCTTACAATAAACGATTAGAATCAGAGAAGAGGGAGGGAGGGAGGAAGGAAGGGGGTAAAAGGGGGAAAGTATATGTGTAGTAAAAAAAAGAAACAAACGACTCTCTTTTAGTGTGTTTCTTCTTTCTTTCTTCCTTCTTTGAATTGGGAGAAAGAAAACCTAACTAACGATTATTATTATTATTATAATATACGAACGCAAAAAACAGGAACAAACAGAAGGACGGAGGACATTGAACTCCTTTTTTTTTTCTTCCTTCAAAATATGTACATATATAAAGAGAGCATGCAGCAACCTCTACTTATGTAAGACCTACTACGCAAAAAGAAGGTGAAAAAGAAATGCAAATCTAATTACCTACGTTATATATAAAGGAGGAGGTAAATTCATTATGTATTATAAACTTGAACAGCATATTAGAATGACGGACAAAAGCAACAGTCGCAACATGTGTAACTTAATGCATTCGTCTGAGCCTCTCTTTATTTCCTTCCCGTCTTTCGTCTCTTGCCCTTAATAGCCACGCACCCCCCCCCCCCACTACAAAGTATAGTCATGATACTCATATTGTCTGTATCCTTTGTCATTAAAAATACTAAACAAAAAGTGTCTCTAAGGGCAATTGAATATACAGAATGACTTTTTCTTTTAAAAGGTATATAAAAGTAAAAGATAATCGTCATTTTGTTTGTTGTTGCGTGAAGGGCGCATCCAGCATTTTGATGACGTAGTGAGTCCCTCCAAGAGCCAGTTTATTAACGTACCTTTTTTAAATGCGTCAGTAGACTGATTATTCTGATACAAGTACATATACGAAAAAACACGTATTCGGAGGAGTTACAAATCGATATTCGATTCATCCACCGATTTAAAATAAATAACCCCAGAGTATTCAATTTATATATGTAGTACACACATCTCAATTTGTTTTGATGTATATGTACATCCAAAACGTATAAATTGAGACTGAATGAAAGTTGTCACACATTGGAAAGATGTGAAATGAAATGACTGGGATTTCCTCCCTTCATTTATAATCCATGCTGGTAATATATGTATATTATATATATATATAAGTGTAAACAATTTCCTCTAGTCGTATCTATTTGAACCTTCGTCACATGGTTACAGGAACATAATAAAAGAAGTAATGGAGCATATATCAATAAAAAAAATCAATCTAATTAACTCTTGAATTATATATGAATAGAAGAACGCCTATCTCCAAATATCTACATAATGAATAGTGTTGGTGGTGTTGACATAATACAGGAAATATATAAGCTACCAAAAACAAACAAACAAGTAGCCTTGTATCAAAGCATAGATGAGAGAAAGTTCAAAGCTCAATTAGAGTTCCAAGACTTTGCACACAAGTCCAATTCCTTGAATATTTTATAAAGACGACTACTTCATGCCCTCCCTAGTTTGTAGTATTTTTTATAATATCTCATTTAGATTGTATGCCCCCAAAACGAGCAATACTGTTTTGGTTGGTGCAGGGTATTCAATTGCTCTTGCCTGGAGTTGAGCATATTAGTTAAAATAATATGCAAAATGCCGAGTGCGAGATTTAGTGGAGTGGGCTCTTCAAACAGATCTTTTTGTTTTCCACAGCTGTGTACATTTTTCCTTTATTACTACTGAGGGGAGAACATCTACCTGATAGTAAAGATCTCACATGAAGGAAATCATGGATTAAGGTTAATAAAGTAAATAAAATGTAAACAAAAAAGGGCTCAAGTCCTCGTATAATTATTATTAGTTAAAAATATATAATTTCCTGACATCCATTTCAGTTAATTTTCTGCCTCTCATCTATGTTATCATTTATTGTTGTATATATAAAGGAGAATAGCAGCTTGTAGCTAAGTCAAACGTCATGACAGCTCAAGCTGCTTCCCTCTCAACATTCTTCTAATTGTCAGAGTTACCAGGTTGATTTTCTCTTTCTTTTTTTCTTACAAGCCCGATTTGCATATTATTTACATTCCTAATAATAGTGTTTTATACACCCTCACTCGTTCACTATCCGAAATATCCCCACCATAAGTAAGGTAGAGGGTGGAAAAGAGAAAGTATTTTATGGACCATGTATGTATTCAATATTATCAGCCATAGGAAATAGGATCAAGTGAAAATAGAGTCTGATTCGAATATGATTTTGTCTCCCCCCCCCCCTATAATTGGTACATTGGAGAGCTGATACTTTATATCCAGTGAAAAAAAAAAATGAAATGATTGTGAGAAAATGTGTTACAAATAGTATGTACCAAGTCAAATATTGAGTCTTCCCTTTGAAGTTCAATTCTACTATTAAAAGTGTTATAATTTTTTCATTTCTTCAAATTGATGGATCCATACTTTTATTATTCAACCTTTAAACTTGTATTAGAGACATTTTTTCGATTGTATTCCGTGATACCCCTCTCTACTGATTAGCACTCTATTAATCTCAACATATAAATATCCCAAGAACTAATGTAATTATAACATTTAAAGACTAATTGCACACACTGACTTAACATTAAATGAGTAAGTCAGGGGGGCTCAAAGTCTAGAGGGTTTTTTGTTGTTGTTGTTGTTGAAATTTCATCTAAAAAGAGCTGAATTTTGTAATTCAATATTCCTCTGGTTTCAATATACAAATTATTATGAGCAGTTTTAAATTAATCAGTACTCGGGCAAAGCTGCCAATTAATACTGAAATTTAACTTCCCTAAAAAAAACACACACAATCCAATTTTTACTAACCCCAAAAAATGCGATTAAAAGGTTTTAATTACTTAGCAGCCATTACAAAATCATACTCTTGCCAGTGCAATCTTTTCAAATGGTTTCTTCACTCAAAATTAATAATACTTGGTATCTGTATAATACTCCATGTAGTTTAAAATACATATTTGACATCACTAATTATAATTATGTAGACATCAATAAAATAAAACTGAATCCACATTTTGATAATAATTCTTCAATGTGCCTCATCATTTCTCAAAATCTTTTATTCATCTGCTTTGCTTTGCTATGGTAATAAGAAGGCAAATGATTTTTATACAAGGATCTTCATAAAAACTATATCGGTGTATTTTTAGTCCTAACATTCGCTACAAGTCTACAAGGCTTCTTTCGACTTTGCACACTAACTTAGTATCATTATTCAATTTTCATTATTAATAATATTAATTATTATTTTCAAATGAGGACAAGGAGAGCTCGCTCATCCATCATGTTCTTATTATAGATGAGAGTTTGCATTGTAGAGTAGAGTAAAGCCCTAATCATTACCTAATGGATATATAGATACTACAGATTAGGGTATGCAAAGACTGGAAGGGGGGAATTGTGTACAAGAGGAAGAAGAAGAAAAACAACAACAAAAGCCTCATTGACCCAGAAAAAAATATTGATAGGAAATAATAGAGGTATTATATACATACATAGATACTTAAATAATACTAATTGCTAATATGCGTACATATGGTATTATCAAGTCTTAATGGAGAAAAAGATAAATATTTATGAATTGAAAGGAGTGATTTACGGCTTCTTTGACGAAAAAAAGTATATTTTATTTACCTATTTCAAAAGCTCTGAAAGAGCATTGGAAATGAAAAAAAAATATATAAAAATGAAAGGAAAACAGATTCTTTATGACCCCCCTTGAAGTAGAAATAAAATAATCATCATCAAACAAACCGAGCGGAAAAAGAACATGGAAAACGTAAAATATCCAGGCCTATTAAGATTTAATGTATCTGCTCTTCTGAGTATTTTTAAATAATAATAACAATAATAATTATACAACCTAGAAACAGTGATTTATCGAGCTAAAAGCATTCTAAAGTTCAGTTATCAACAATATATATATTATTCAAGCTTCTCATATAGTTTTAATCAGAAACTCCGGGGGATTGAACCACCCACCTGGAGTGATTTTTTTAAAAGGTACACAAAAACCTCTCGTGTGTTCTTTAAAGTTTCTGAAAAATTAAGTATTTAGTATTTTTTCTACTAATTTAGACCGATAAATTCAATGGGTATAAACATATATGCAATGCTCAATTCTACTAATTTAAGCCACATGCAACCACTTGCCTGGTTTTTAAAGTAAATATATATACATATATATATAGCCCAGTATTATTTTTCGTCAATGACTTGGATATAATTATGATTTTCGTAGCAATAATTTTGTGTTTACACCGTTATACACTTCCTTGCAAAATCATGCCTCATTTTTCAAAAATCGGATCAAATGAGGACTCATCAGATGGCCATTCATAAGTACATTATTGAGAATAACAATCACACGACTAGGCAAATGAATACTATCAAAGTCTCAACTAGTGTTGGAGCCAAGATCACCTCAACCAAGACCAAAACAAGAGCAATACCTAGAAGAAGAAGAAACATTTTTGCAACTCAGTTGCTTTGATCTCAATTTCGACCTCGAGAACAAGACTTTAAAGAGTCGAGAGACCTTCAAGAGCTGGTCTTGAGAACCAACCACATCATCACTAGTCTCAAATGTTATACCTAAATATACATAAGTCGTCAGAAGAGCAAAGTTTTTATAAATATCCATAAACGTCCATCATCTGTGAGAAGATAACATGAATGAATTAACTATATATAAACCTTGAACAACGAGTGAATGTCACTTTGAAAGTGTTTTTTTAGAGTAATTTATTTTGGATATATGTGAAATAAGGGATCAAATTAATGGAGTTTTCATATTATGTCTACAAATTATTATTTGTAAAGGAAACCTTTCCTTTAAATACGGAAAGGTTTATTGAACGAAATAAACATCGTGATCGTATCTCGAGGAACAACTGTTGCTACAAGGTAATAATATAATATTGCACACTCTACTTGTGTTTTGTATATTCTCTAAGAAATAGGCAATATAGCAATAACCCCTTTAAATCACCGGGATATAAAAAGTAAGGACATTTATTATTCATTTTCTTAAAAATAAATAAGAAAGATGGGAATGACGTGGAAATATAATTATTAATTAATACACTACCCCCCACATACGACATTTTCTATTTATTTCCATCATGAATACTACTTTAATGTTCACCACATACATAATATGGGTTATAATATATTCCATGACAACAACACTGGCAATGATTTATTCATTAGTCAAAACAATTTGATGAATGATGGAACCAGGATTATGACTCCTTTCTAATTAATAACTCATATAAATAGCTATTTACATCAGGTACTTGTGATGAGTATAATGTATTGATTGATATTCCATTATTGGCCAATACAATAATGTATTGATAAGTTAAATTTGTAGCCTTTTACAAAGCTCAAGTCCTCAGAGTTCTACCATTCGTAGATATATGAACATAATAAGCAAGCAATTGGACAAAAAGAAATGAGAGTAACGTACATTATATTAGTAGTTAATGAAAATGAGCCGCCCTGCTACATATATAATTAACTGGGACGTACAAATTATTATGTTATATTATGTAAAATAGACAAAATAACGAGTCGGAAGAATTGTACGCATGTGACTCACTCAACCTTGATCAAAGCATAATATTATATGCTTATTTATCATTTATAGGCACTCACTCACCCTTAAATCAAAATACAAACTTGTAGCAACCCAACTGAAGGCCTCAAAAGTAATCGTCTCCGACATAAAAGAACTAGAGGAAATCCTCTCGAGTGAATAAATTATACTTTTATAAACGTGATTACGCATAGGTAATCGAAGTGGAGGCTTTGTGTTGTTGGTAATTCTGTATAAGCAGATTGAATCAAGGATATTCAATTGGTGTCACTTTGAATGTATCAAATATCAAGAGAAATACGTATGATACTTGTCTAAAAAAATAATACATATAAAAGACTATTCATTCTATTCGTGGGAATGGGAAATTTGCGTGTAAATTTCGATGCTTTCATTAGGAACAACTTCCCCCCCCCCCCCCACCACTCCTCCCACATTTGATAAAAAACTACTTAAATAGAAAATGATATTGAACACTTTTATAATCAATTTTTGTTGTCTTTTAATAATATTAGCCTTGTATACACATCACTTTTAGTCCTTCTTAAAGAAGCCTTAGAGCATATTTGTTGTTTCTCAATTCTTCGTCTTTTTTCTTCTTCTTTATAGTGCGCAAAATAAATATAAAACAAAATAGAAAAGAAGCTTCAGTTCTTTGCAAAATCCTTTTACTTAGTGAAGAAAGATTAACAACAAAAACTTTGCCTTATTTATATATATATATATATTTTAATTAAAGAAGTTAAATAACTATATAAAATTCAATTAATGCATTGAGCGTGAAGGGGTACACACACTATGAAGTTGACACAATCTTCTGTGAGCTAGTGCTGCTCATGCCTACCTTACAATAAAAAAAAAAAAAAATCAAACATCCTCCTTTGAAAGATTATAACTTGTAACTACTAATATGTACATACATAGATTATAAATACTCTGTGTCCCTGGCCTAATTATTAAGACGCAGTTTATTTGTTTGACTTTTATGGGGGAGTGACTCTGCATTAGTTTGGTCCGGTGCTCGGGGGCACCACGGCATTATTTGCCATGACCTTGTAGACATGGACAAATGATTGAGATGGTGTTGAGTTAAAGAAAGGAAGGAAGGAAAAATATCGGTTGGTACGACTACTTTCTATATAATCAATATGCTAAGTAGATCAATTTCCAATTATTTTTAAGAAGATATGGCGAAGAACATCCCTTCTTCTTCTTCTACTGGACTTCTGATGATGCAAATTCCCGTCCATCCTCTCATTTTCATTCAGCTACAGAGTATTTTTTAATATTGTCAAATAACAATCAATGGATTAAATGAAACAGAGAAACTAGATCGTAATTGTACGCACTCTCCTCTCCCTCACCTCAACAAAATGTCCATCCCTAGGAGTTATGCTACACAATAAAAATATGAAAAGTGGAGGTAGTGAATTTAGTTTCATTAGACATTCAAATAAGGTCTGTCTTATTGTTAGTTTCTTAAGTTTGTGGCTCCCTCTCATACTTGTATGATTCTACATACATATGTGTCAAGTCAACAAGAAACCACCAAGTTTATCCGAAATATTTCAAAAATGAGTGTGAACTGCACTCATATTCTTGTATTAATAGTAGTATATTTATATTAATTAAATAATGACTCCAATAATTGCAACTGCCACACAATAAATCTCTGGGGCTACGAAAAAGATGGACGTTCTTTCAGGGATAAACTCGGCTCCACATGCAGTTCTAACATTTATCCGATTGCTTTATTGAATAGACAACAACAAACTTTGGTTGTTTCTTGATATAAAGTGACATTGTAGCAAAAACCGGGCGCGATAGACCTTAAAATGACACTGAAATATTTGGCCGTTATATTTATGAAGTAAAAAAACTTAAAACCAAAAGAAATAAACGATAAATATTGTGACCCAAATCAGTTGATAGTGGGTCAACTTTTCACCAACTATGGAATCCTTCATTTAAACATAGGAAATTGCTCACAGCTGAACATAGCCTATGACCTAGTATTTGTTTTACTTCACTCATATTTTTTTTGTGAATGGTCTAACTTTGTATATAAGTTACGTCCAAAAGCTAAGACAATTTACGGAGTAGTTATCTCAAGTAATTACACGTAATCCAATCATTCTAAATAATTTATTTGTTTGATGGTAATTTTGGACTTTCCTGGGTGTATAAACAGAACAACAGCCGTATTGGAGTTCAATCAATTCACATTTTTAAACATACTTTCCCTGCATTTCAAAATATTGGACCCTTCCGTTACTAAATTTAGAGCAAAAGAGATACACCACTTCTTCACGTTCTCTACACATGTTCTTATTTATTGAATTAGTGTTTAAAAATGTTTTTATAGAGCATACATACATACATGGATGTTTAGTAACTGATTGGGATTTATGTACATATGTTTTTAAACATAGGGCCATTAAGAGTTTATTTCTTTGTAAGTATGTATGTAAATATTATGAAAGTACATACATATATATATATATAATGACCATGTGTAAAAACATCAAAACGCATAAATAAGAACATAAAAATCTTTATGAGAGAGTTAAATAATTCAATTGACGTAACTTTGAACGGAACTCAAGTGACATAAAACTGTCTTTTAAAAGAGCTATTTACAATATGAAACGTACATCGTTTCAAAATTCATTACACATAAACAAACAAACAAAGAACATAACTAACTTTTTTTCGTCCATTTGTAATGATAATAGGGGTCTAATAACAACACTAATCATAAATTAGAACGAGAATACAAATTAATGGGAGCTACACCTGTAGTTAGGATCTTGGGGGGTTTCCTTCCATATCATTATCACTATCATTATTGAAGGAAAAGTAACGATTACCCAGAGTTTAAGTGTAAATACTTCAATTATTTGACTATACATAATATGCAGGTATGAGGCTGATCTGGAGGCCGTAGATTAACAATTTCTTTTTCTAAAAATAAAATACAGCAAAAACAAGTTGTTCCTCTTGGTCTCACACTTCCTCCAAGTCTTGGTTTACACCAACACATTTTTGTAAGATTAAACCGTCGATAGGGACAAACAAACCAATGATATTTCACACTTGGTCTGCTCCAGACCCACAATATTTGGGAAAGGATTATAAAAGCAATAAAACATACAAAATATATAAACAGAGAGCAATTTTTCTCATCACAGCACGATCACATTCATAACTTTTTTAGAGGCCATACCACTCAATATTTAGGGCAAGACTTTTGCATGATGTTCTCTTTGAACACACCTAAACAGTTTTTTTTTTAAAGTGAAAAAGACACAAATCCATAGCGAGAAAGAAAGAAAGAAAGGAGGAGGTTATCGAACTCCTCTTAAAAGGTCATATTCAATCGACCTATTTATTTAGATTTTTTTCTCTTTTTTGCAATATCAAGGGACATTCAATCATGCGATATAAAGGGACTGCGTCCATATGGAAAATAAATAATACGTGATTAGACTCGTATATTTTTAGTATATTGTAAATAATGAATGATGATTACACATTATGAAAGGACAGGAGAAGGGAATTAATCCAGTAATGCTCCTCAAAACCATTTTTTAGTCAATGCTACAAATCTTCTCAAAATAAAAACAAATAAACAAACAAAAAGGCCCTTGACTATTCATTTCAAAAAGTAATTTTTAAGAGGAAATACAGGATTAAATAACTTATATGCTGCTTAGATATCCTAATACATACATGTGATTTATCAACAAATGAAATCAAAGTTCCTTCTTAACAAAAAATAAAGGATTTGATGACGCACATATTTTAACTGACACACAATGGGGCCGCCACCGCAATATCATACAAAATGTTGAGTCATTAAATCCAAAGAACAATGTCAAAACTTACATACTTGACAATGATAAATGAAGACTTGGAAACAAACAAAAAAAGTAAAAAAAAAAAAATACACATAGAAGAATGAGTTTTCCTTTTGTTTTATTTTTGCAATTATAATTTACTTTTATCTACATAAGTAAGTATATGTATATGTATATACATATATAAATTATGACCCAAATCTTACTCTAATACTATCATATAAAGGTACTCGCGTTTTTCTCAAGTCATTTATATAGGTACATATATGCAGCATTAACTCTATGCACTTAAATATAAGAAAAAGTATGTCCCCCCATAAAGACTTGTATCCATGTATCCAATTTATTATTATAAATTACTCTCTTAATTCAATTTGATTTTTTCGTAAATGGGGAAAAATATGGAGGATTTCATTTAATAGTCAATAGTTTTAGAACATAGGTAAATAAGTTTTCTAATAGCAATGTGCAAATATCTAGTGCTGCTTGATATTATACCGGTGGTATAGTGATACTGAAGCACTGAGGCATTTCAAATGCTACTACACTAAATCAGATTTAGAACTTTGGAACTTACAAACCAATTACATCGTAAAAATACAGGCCCGCCAATGACGTACCAAACAAGATAACATCACCAGAGATTGTATAAAAATATTGTACATTTTCTTGAGGCCATGACTCAAAACTTACTCCTAAATAATAGTGTTGTCTTTAAATCCACCACCACCACCACGTTCTTCCAAACCAATAAAAAGTATCCCTTGGTATCACTACTTCCCTGATGGTCAATTTGAATTTAATCACCTCAGTATCGTTGAGGTGAGAACTTACAACAATTACATGTAGCTATTGTATATTAGTTAATATTGCACAATAAGAATCAGCAGATCAAATGCCCATACCAACGTATAATAACACACAGGATTGGAATCTCTATTGACGTCAGATTTTAAGGAGGCCATATCTCCCCTTAAAGTTGTCGTACGAGCATTTTATAATAACCTCTCTATCAAGACCGTAAAGAACTTTGGTGAAGTTTACAGCAAGTTTATGGAGGTGTTGATGCAGACAAGGGATATCAAGGGAAGAAGCCCACAAGCGCCACAGTGCATCAGTGAGAACCCTAGCCGGTGAATGAGGAAGATTTCATAGATTTTCTTAGGAAATGAAATCAATAAAATAGTGAAGGAGGACATTTCAAAGCTACAGACTTCGTAGAGGCCAGTTCATGACCGCAGCAACAATGTTAACAAAAGCACACTCCTCCTCTTTACAGGCTTGCATCCTTCAGTTGAACCCAGATCAAAAAGTATTCATCATTTTCAATATTCAAATGGAGAGCAGCAGATACACAACAACAAATATCTTAGGATCTTCTTTACATAATCAAAGAAATGGGATATTAGAAGATCTACTTACACAGAATATGAATATAGGGGGAAAAAAGATCTTCTCTTTTACTAGTCGAATCACTTTGACATCTCCACATGTTATGTAATAATAATAATAATGGAATAATGGAATGATGATGTCCCTGAAGAATTCAACCTACAAATAATACATTTGTACAATACGTCTAATATATATATAGAGAGAGTGTGTCACATTTTTGGATATTTTATTTTTTTCTTGGAAGGTATTAGGAAACCACTATTTGTAGAATTTGCGATCCCTTAGGTCTGTCATTCGAAGATGAAAAAAGGGGTATTTTTATTTTATTTTATTTTGAGACGTTTGGTGGTATCTTTCTATTTAATAGGGTCAAACATTGTAAAATATTATTGAAGCATAGGTAGAGGTAATAATCACCCAAAAATAACTAATTAATTTTTAATCTAAAAACTGGACACTCTACACACTAGCTAATTAGTTTGTTTGATCGAGAATCAGGGTCTACCAGGCGGACTAGAACAACATAGTTCCAGAAAAGAACATATATTAAATCCAGTCAACCTTCACGGCTGTCAGAGGTAGAAGGATATTGATATTTTGAGGTTCAAATGGGATTTGAAGCATTGTGCAATGACCTCAGTGGAGATCCTTGAACCTCAACCAAACGCGAGTTTCAAGAAATGGTCAATTTAGGGGTTCAAAAGATCACCATGAGGTCATTTGAGTGTCTGTTCTGTTGTTCCCTTTGTTACATCATGACACTTTTTGTCAGCCCTGACATTTATTAGAATTTCGAATCGTCGATCCATATTAACAGATCAAATCAAATTTATTTGAATGAAATTTGAAAAAATAATGAACGCCCACAATTAATATATTATTTTTCATTCTTTCTCATTAAGTTAAGATTGAGATTAAATACTTCACATTATTGTATAAGAGATGAGAATAATCTAATATTATTTTCCTTTTGATCAGCTCTTTTGGGGCTGCGGCCACCAAGTTGTTAAAGTATAACAATTTACACTCATTTTTGAAGAACAAAATCGTCTTAGATTGCTTTTGTCTTGACAGTATACTATACATACATGAATTTTAAATGATGAAGAACGAAAAATGGATGGTCTCTTAAAAGTACCTATAATAGGAATAACCAGGGATAATAATAAATACGACCGACCATGTCTTTATTCCTCTGAGTATAGAAAAGAAGAAAAAAAGGAACCAGAAAGAGAGAGAGACAGCCACGGAAGAAGGAAGGGAGTAAAATCTGAATGGTTTTCAATACATATTATGTGGAAAAGGAACCGAGGAAGGAATAGGGTTATTTTCTTTAATCTCTCGTTCAATAACATATATGTATTAGGGGAGAATATTTATTTAAATTATATTCATCAATAGAGTACGTATACATACGAGTAACTCGTATGTCTACAGTTGTACATATAAAAAAAGGTAGTTTACTTTGCTTCATATAAATACTAAAATACATACATGTGTATATACATATATACACATTAAAAGACGTCCCGAAGGGCAGCCCCCTTTGAATCTGAGTACATTTTCTATTAAAAAAAAATGAAATAATGAACCTGCATAGGTACATGTAAAACGCAATTTAGCACAAGGAATATTATTACACTCACATAGAAAAAAAATTTGTAAAAGAAACTATAACACAAATGTTGAATTCAAAAAACTTGATGATGAATATAATACATGTATAAAAATATCAAGGCTGTACATTTCCACATTTTCTGAGTACAAAATGAATCATTGATACAGAGGAGTAAATAAGTAATTGAACAGACATATATTCATGGATCAAAATGAAACGAATGCCTCACACTTACTCCTTTGTAATTAAAATACATACGACTCTGTATAATATTATAATATAATAAGACGTGTAGAAACGGAAATAATTGCAACTTGTACAAAACATAAGAGAAATGACTCATAGTTTAGTATCTAAAGTAGTGGCTCCCAAGTTTTTACCACTTGCGATCCCTTTCTTTTAATAAATTTGAAACTCAATGGACCCCCTCTATGAAAGTGAGGGAAATTAGTATCTTATACATTCAGTAATTATTCGTTACACACAACCCACAGGTTGAGAACCACTTATTTTCTAAAGAAAGAAGTTCTAAGTATGTATGCATATATTAATAACTTTTTCATTCATTTAGTCATTATTATCAAAGATAATATATATTATCAAAGACAGTTAAACTAATAGGTCTTCAGTCAGTCTATGAACAAAATCTATTGAGATTACTCGAAAATCACCACAGTGTACATATTCTTCATTTAATAATAGGGATATTGTTATACTCCGTCGTAACAAGATTAAGATTTAATTCAAATAAAAATATAGATATAGTAAATATTTTCATTGCTGTTGGATTATGCCGTAATTTCCTGCCTTTCCAAATAATTTAAACTTTTAGGTTTTTTTTTTTTTAGTATTATTCTGCTTGTAAAGGGAGAAACTAAGCCATACTAACTGAGCTAAAGCAATATCAAAAACAATGCTTTTTAAGAGAATTTGAATAAGTTTCATTGAGCATTTTTGGAGAGTTGAAGGCTTAGGGAAAGCTTTTTCTTATATGTATATGTGTCAAGTCAACAAGAAAGCAAGTTTGTTTTCAAATATTGAAAAAAATGAGAAAAATCCACTTTTAAGTTTTTTATCTTCATAAATATAAGGGCCAAGAAGTATTTAGAAGTCATTTTAAGACCAATCATGCACATTTTTTTGCTACAATGTAACTTTATATCGAGAAACAACCAAAGTTTGTTGTTGTCTATCCAATAAAGCAATCGGATAAATGTGTTGACTGCACTTGGAGCTGATATGGTCCCTGAAAGAACGCCCATCTTTTTCATAGTCCCATAGATTTATTGTGTGACAGTTGCAACTATTGGAGTCAATATTTAATTAATCCAAACGAGAAAAGAGAATATCTTCAATAATATGATATCAGTTCACACTCATTTTTGAAATATTTTGGATAAACTTGGTTTCTTGTTGACTTGCCATATATATATATACATATTTAATAAATAGTAGGCAAAAAACATAACATACACCGTTACTTGGATAGGTATAATCTAAATACAAATATGATATGATGTCATAGACATATGCTTCATTTACTCTTATCTAAATGGGTTCCTTCTCTTTCAAAGTACAAATATCACAACATAGACGACACTGGGTCCCCCTATAGAAACGACAGGATTAATTTCCTTAATCTAAATCTAGCATCATTATCTTTTTTCTTATTTTGTTCCTTTGCTAATTACATCACATATAGAACATTGTGTTAATATCTTTACATTGTATATGAGGGAATTATCTAAACTAAACAAATGACGACGTAGAAACCCCCCAGCAGATATCAAATCTTCTTTTTATCGTTTATTCATAAAACTCTAAGCAAGTATAGCCAAATGATAGTTGTTCATCAGAGCGACTTTGCTAATTGGCGTCGACTCATCTACACACTGGGCGTCTCAACAGTGTTGAAAATTTGCATAAAGTACTCCCTAAGTCCAATAAGGGTCATAAGCAAATTTGCTTAGGTAATTGTAAAAATTATAATTATAATTGCTATAAAATTTCCAGCCAGTCACAACCAAAAGAACATTAGGGGTAGTTACACCATGACTATATATATCTTGATATAATTTCAGAATTAGTTTTTTTCACTATCTAGAAATGGCTTCTTTTTTTTTTTTTTTTTACATCCCTTGAGTTTGTTTCTTTTCTTCTTTTTTCATGATAATACTAATATTTCATGTTGACTACAAGTTTATAACTTCTTATTTAAGGACAAAAAAACTATCATCAACAGAAGATGAATTTCCTTCTGGTCAGAGTAATAATAACTTTTTTTTTACACACTTACAAATAGTAAGTGTGTAATATCTTTAAGAGTTTCTTTCCTGAGGAAGGAATTGGAGAGAGAGAGAGGCAGTAAAAATGTGTGCATTGTCTGCTCAGACATTAAATTCAGGTAACAGATTTAAAATAATAATAATTTCTTGAGTTTTTAGGTTACTGATAATTTTAAATAGTGGATATGTGAATAGTTTTTAGTTATTTATTTTTTGTTCTTGGGTTTAAATAAATTTCATTTATGGCAGATTCTGCTATTAAACGTGCTATGTATTATATGAAGGCGATGATGATGAGAGGCCAGATTCTTTAAAGTTAAAATAAAATATCTGCTTAGATAAAACAAATTACACATTATCCAAAGGGCCATAAAAAAAAAGAGGAAGATGAATGGAGAATGTTACTTCAACCTCTTTCCCGAGTTAAAAATATGTATTTTCCACCAAGTAGGGAGGAGGGAGGGATTTTAATGATCAAACACATAAAAAAAAAAAAAAATCTCCAAATGATGTTTTCCCGACGCAATCCACGTAATTGCATCTCCTCCTGGGTCGTCGTACATCTATCTATGTATATACAACATTTACAAAGACCTTTTCCTCCCTGGGAGTAGAAGTTGTTATAGAAGTAGAAGTAGTTAAATCAGCAGCGGTCGTTTCATACCATGAATATTAGATTATTATTATTCATAATAAGACATTTAACAACAGATGTGGAAATCTCATAAAGTGCACAAATCTCCCTCCTCCATCAATGAAATGCTCTGCGCGCAGTAGAAGTTCCATTCACTCACTCACCCCACATTAGATGATGATCCGATCAATGAGTTCCTTCCATCTCATATTATATATCATAAACTTCATGAATGAGGAAAGAGAGTATATAAAGAGGGGTAACCACCATCCTGGAGGGAGGGAGGTTTAGCCATCTAGATTTGTGTTCCAAAACCTTCTCTTACACCAGAGTCTCAAATGAAGGATTTTGTTTGTTTTTTATACCTAAATAAACAAGTACAATTGGATCTTAGAACCAAAAGCGATCTCAACAAGCCCCTGTCGAAAAGGGAATTCAATCCGAGTCAAGGGATCCCTCTTTGAACGTATATTAATAGAATGGATCCTCTCTCTCTACCTTTCTACTCTGGGGTTGAGAGCTGCTAGGTGAAACAATTACGAACAAATGTCGCCCTCAGGATGTTGATATAAATAACGAGTTTTGATGAGAGTATTGATCAATAACGCATTAACTCTCTCTCTCTCTTTCTGGCTCCTTTCTCTTATTCACCCCCAATGTGCATTTCCAGAACATACTGTTTACATGTTCATTTATACACACATACATATATCAAAAGTGAAAGCTCACATATATATATATATATATATAATGGATATTTATTCTCGTAAGAGGATTAATAATGCATGAGGAAGTTAGTTGGTTGGTGAGGATTTGAATGAAGGGTTCGCGGGAGAAGCTTTCAATTTACAACAAAGTTGTAATTAAAAAAAAAAGAAAATGTAGATAATTTTCTTGAGTATCTCTCAAGGGCAAACAAAGCCCATGGTTTTAATTTATACAATTATCCATTCGATACGTAGACAAAAGTCTACGTGCATTTGGAAATCCCTTTTATCTGACATATCTAATTATGTCTTCATTTAGGGCCAAGACTCTAATCCTGCATGTTTGCCTCAAATGATAAAAAGTGTCAATCCTTGATAACGTCATACAATGTGGGGGTTTAACCCCCTCGGACTTCCTCCTTCCTCCTTTCCTCATCTTCATTAAAGTAAAAAAAAACCCTCATCATTTAACGAAATCTCAATTATTTATTAAATGTTTTTTTTTGTTCCTTTGATAATGCTGAAGACGAAGCAATCCTTTGAAACAATTGTCCTCCCTCTTTGTACTTATTATACTTTTATTAGAGTTCGACCAATGCCAAGCTTAATAATCAGCAGATTATTTTTTTTAAATTCAATAATGTTTTTGGTTTTTTTTTTAAAAAACAAAAAAACAATTTGATGACTTTTCGTTTTGTTTTATAAAAGACAATTTGAGGAAATTTTCATGACTCACATATTATGTGGCAATTGAATTTGATAATAATTACTTTTAATATTTGAACAATCTATATTGGCAAGAATCAATCGATGACAATTACCAATTATTCTCAAAAACAAACAAACAAACATATAATCACCTTATTAAAATTGCTCAACATTTAAGTGTATGACATTTTAATAAGTAACTTTGGGACAGTTTTGAAGAAATGAAAACGGTGGCACTGCGACATTAATTAGTATGATTACTTTTTACTTAATTTGGAATTGGAGCAAGAGGACTAGCCTTTATCGAACGATATTTAACCGACAATTTTGAAACAGAGCAGTAGAATATATTGGGTCATACTGTCTATACACAGTACTTTCATTTCTTGAAACTAATGATCAAGGGTTACATAAGAGACATACCTTGTCCAGTAAGTTAATTTGTCTCAACCCCACCTAGAATAACTACCACTGACCCATGATTTATTTTGATTGATCATCCAATAGAGATTTCGCAATATGGACATATCAAATGACCATTTTAATATAATGGGTACATAGATTAAAACATGTACAATATAAAAGAATGGATCCACCATTAAAGAGAAAGTTTATGATTATTTAACTGACCCCCTTTGAGTGATCAAGTTAAGTGCCTATGCAAACATATTATGAGGGATCTGCATGCAAACAACAACAAGGTACATGGAATAATATACACAATCATCATCTATCGGCTGATTAAACATTATTAGCTCTCATTCTTATCATCATTATTTAAACTGAGTATCTCAATTGAACTTCCAAGGGTCCGCCCCCTACCTACACAAGAGTTGAGAATGATTTCATCATATTTTTTCTTTCTTTCTTTTTTCATTTAAAGTTATAAAATAATTTCACGAGTCACGATCTTAAGGCGTTTAACTGTATAGCCAACCAGCTATGAATGGATTCTGTACTCCTCTTAATTACAGACTTTAAAAAAAATATGACAAGAGATATATGTATACATATGTGTATGCATACAGCAAATCCTACATCCACATATAATAACCTGAATATATAATACCCCCCTGGGTGGAGTTACTTCCTTTTAAGTAAGGATGGTTTTAAAGGGGGTGGTGATCGTCGTCGTCATAGTTGTGTCTAAACATTTGATACAACCATAAGAGAAATGTATACGATGAATATTATGTAAGGAACAAACAACATACATCAAAGAAGTAATACTAATTTCTTCCATACTCATAATTAAGTGCCCTCTCTTCAACGCATCATTTCATTTTTTAATAGACACATCCTTTTTTAGTTAACTTATTCTCTAGGGAGGTTATTATTCATCATGATAGCATCTCAATATAATTACTAGAGATTAAGAAAGGTATCATTACACTTAAAGGTAAATACTGCGGACAACCACAAGGGGGTATTCAATAAGTAAATAAAGGAGTAAAAAAAATAAATCCCAGACTGACTCTTAATTCATTAGCTTAAAGATATTTACTTGGAAATTCAACTGAAAAGAGCTGAATTTTGTATTTGAATATATTCAAACTCTTTTTTAACATAATTTTGTATCGTATTTTGCTTATTTTTCGTTTATGCCCCTTCCAAAAATAGTCACATATATTTATATGAATTGCATGCTTCTTCATTCTATGAAAAAATAACAACAAAGATCCATAAAGTAAGAAAGGTCTGCACCTAGCCTTGTCTTATTTTTAAATGCATCCAAATCATAAAGTAAATGGTTACTTTTTTTGAAACTTGTTTGTGTGTGTTGTTTTTTTTTTCACGTAGGGTCTCTGGCTATGTTTGTATCATGAGTTTCATAAGTTACGAGTACGCCCATTCTTTTGTTTTAAAATGAAAAATACATTTACAAGAGTCTGTGTAAATCATAAATTGTCTAATAAATTGAAATTGGTACGTTTTTTTAATACGCTTTGATCAGTTACAATATTATACCTACATTTAAAGAACCTTGAATCAAAATAAAAAAAAAACTACATCCCCTATAGTCCAGAGTAGCCTTTATTGGGCCACGATGTGCGCCTTCAAATAAAATATATACATACATACATATATGATCATATCATTTGTTTTTTTCATTATGAGTGGGGATTTTTGGAACCCATAAACGCAATTTGCAACACACTTCTAAAGTCATTAATTAGGATAATTTAATCGAATTGAAAGGTAACTATTTAAAAAACAAAGAAACATAATTCAGATGTATCCCTTGCAGCATGCTTTTAAGCGGACATAGGCCCCCTATCTATGTACGTAGTACTAGATATATGAATCAAATCCCTCTTGTATAATGATCAGCTTCTTAGCACACTCACTCAACTTTTTTAAAGGCCATTTCATAGCTTGAGTGAGGCAAAGGGTGAACGAATTAAAAAAAACAAAACAAATAAACAAAGATATTAATGATGACGACCCTGTCCTACCTCGAGCATTTGTAGCTGCATCGGCAATCTTCTGAAATGCATCCAAAAACGTTCCCAAAGACAATATTGTGTTTCTGTAATGAAATAATAGTATTAGTTATAGTGATTATTAGTCAATTTGCATACTTTTAAAATATTTACATAAGATTTTTATTTTTTTTTAATACTCTTGTGACATCATGTTTTATTATTATTATTATTGTTATATATATATATATATTTTATCACTTGTTGTTAAGTATGAATATCACATTTACGTCACCTTATATATACATATGTATATCCACAACGTTTTTTTTTAGAAAATCTTCATAGATATGTAATACAATAAGAGTGTATCAAGTACCAGCACAAAGAGAGACAATTAATTTATATGCTAAGATCTTAAATATATGTATGTACAAAATACTTGTATAAAACATCCAAATGCATGCAAGGAAAAACAAGTTTTATACATTTCTTTAAAATATATTCAAAGTGATTATTATTATTATTATTTCCCTTTATTGTTTGGAATGGAATGAAAAAGATTCAAATGAGATATCATTTAGATTCAACAAGAGTTAAAAGGAAGGCTCTTTCTTTTCTTTTTATTGCTTTATGTTGTAGGTATATCAGAAGGGGATATTGATTGTATCTCACAACCTTTTCTTTTCAAAAGAGAGAGAGAGAGGAAAGAGGCCCAAAATCAGTTGATGCGTAATAGTGTGGAATCTATAAAAAATTAGCTGGAGTCAGAGTTCGAATGTTACTCGGAACACTAATAGTGAGGGGCAAGAGTAGTTGATTAATCAATAGCTGATAAAAAAAAAAACAATATAAAGAATAAGTTTTTAAAGTAGAGTCCCATTTTTTATAAATGCTGTGAAGTTTCAATGAAAATATTTCTATATCATAATCAGAGTTTCAGAAAGTGTAATTTTTTCCTCATCTTGACTTTTCTTAAATAGAAAAGGTTCCTCAAAATGGTGGCTGATTCCCCCCTTGAATAAAGTAAATTATCATTCATATCAATTAACAAGTTATTTGTATATATTTCAACAAGTTGTCTCATGAAATGGCTATTTAAAGGATTAATTACCTAGGGGCATAGGCGTACGGAAAGAAAAAATGACTGGTCAAAATTTGCCCAAATATGTAAGAGATAATTTAGGTTTATCGATGTTCTTTAAAATTACTTTAAAAGTTCCTCAATTTCGATAAGTTTGGAAAAGTAACGAAAGTTCCTTGCGATCCAGGATCGCAGGATCAAAGTTTTCTGAAACTCTGGCCATAATGGTATCCTCAAAACAAAAATAGTTCCTATGTACATCATATCATGCTGTTGATATTTTTTTTACGTTCCCCACCCTTTAATCAGTGTTTTGAACACAGATTGGTCAAACTCTAGTGAAGAGCTGAGAACAATTGATCATCTGACCATTTTGTACCTTTTTTCCTTAACCTCTTTTTTTTTTTTTTGGAAGAACAGTAAAGAAACATCAGTTTAGACCTAAATCGGTGTCAACAGAGAAACAATTTATTGGATTGCACACATCATCTCCAAATAGGTCACTTCTTCCCATGACAACATATTTGAGAACATGTTTGTTCATTTGAAAATTAAGTCATCAGCTCCAATTCATTAATATATCATCATCAGTGATGTAAAAAACGGCGATTTTTAAGCGTGCGAGTAGCTCCTCCCCTTGATGACGTCAAAAATGTTATGGTAACTATGAAAGCCAGCTTATTTGTTGTCGTTATAATACTATGACTGTAGCTGTGACAGCCTTGTTCCAGGCTCAAGACAGCTTTTCTTGGACTTAAAGTAATTAATTAAATTAAATTGATGTTTTAGAAATATATTATTGAAATTAAAGTTGTAGATATTACTTTAAATAAACAGGAAATTTTCCAAATTTCAAAATCGGTACATTAGTTTTGGATTTATTGCTAATTTTGTTAAAATTTCATTATTTCTATTAATTTTTAAGAAAAATAAGTACATAAGTAGTGCTTTTTGCTCGGAATATATAATTATCTTGAAGTTTCTAGTTTGATAATAATGGTTATTCGTTCATTAACAAAATAAAACTTTAAGTTTTTAGATATTTGCATATTTTAAAAACAATGATTGAAGATTTAATAATGATATTTATAATTATTCTACCTTTTCTATAACTCAAGAAAATGGCTGAAAACATATTAAAAATGTCAACAGATGAAACATTTTATAGGATAGAAGTATAAATATTTTAGTTCGAGCAATTTTTTTTTCCATAAAGTCACTTTTTCGAGAGGTATTAACATTAATAAAGTTTTCAACCAAAATCGAAATAAAGGTTGTGTGATATTATCGTAACTTTTATAATAGATTATACAAATATACATATAACAAGAATTATTATGTCAAAAGGAAAAGGAACAGCTTGATGATTTATGAATGATGAAAGAATATTATGTAGGGTTTCAACTAACAGGCATTTTGAGAACTACTCGCACGCTTAAAAATCGCCGTTTTTTACATCACTGATCATCATCCCTCTATGAGTTTTAAATCATGGGATTCATAAAAGAAAGATTGAATCATTTTATGGAATCATTCGATTATGTTCTCATTGTTAGGTCAGAGACCGAATTAGATCGACTCTTGAACCGGCGGTTCCCATAATTTACGAACCGTAACACGAATGTAATTATAATAAAACACAAAACAATGCATAATGATACGGAATGAAAACGGTTAAAAGAACGTTGCATGGCCTCCCCATACCATGAAGTCAAAAGGGGTAGACGACTCAAAGTAGAATTAGGGAGGAAGGAAAGTGCATTATTACAAGTCGTTTCATGGATATTTTCATTTTTAATTAGAGCAATTACCAAAGCGAATAGTCATAAAATAAATGCAAAGGTCCTACAAGTAATTCCCTAATTTCCTTATCAAAAAATTGGTTTAGTATAACAATAACTGTAATTGATATTTTTTAACCTTCTTCTCCCTTTAATTAAAAAAATAAAGTAAGAGGAAAATAGCATTATAATAAATCTATGTATATGAATGAATCACTTTTTAAAAGATAGTTATAAAAAAGTCCAATTATTTCGACATCGTTAACAAAGAATATATATATATATGCAAATTAGTTTAAATTAACGTAACATGAATTAATGTAAAAATATGCAATTTACATAGTTTGCAAAATAATCAAATGTACGTATTAAGAAATACACACTGAAGAAATCCTCTTTATTTGTTGAGGTGTATATATAATATATATATATGTTATCATTTCCCCTTTAAAAGTCCATCCTTTTATTTCTTTATGCCCTATAAAAAAACCCCTTTAATTAAGGAATGAGGCCATGAAATGATGCTCATGGGACTAAAAACAACAACAACAACAGACAAACAGTATATTATAAGTAGTAAATACATAGCTCTAATATTAGCTAATTCAAAATACACACATATATGTATTTTACTCTTGAAAATGAATAAGAAAAAGGATTTTTTTAAATATAAATAATGCGCGTGAAATTAATTTTTTCTTCTTGTTCTTTCAATTCTTAAAAAATTAAAGATAATGTGGTGTGGTGTGTTTGTATTTCGTAAGCTATAGGCTATAAATTAAACCTTTAATTATTATTTATTTCTACCCCATTATTTATTTATATGTATGTATGTAGAAGAGAATTGTATAGATTTTAAAATAAAAAATAGCTAGTAGAGAGACAGGAGCAACAACTGCTCACGAATTAAGCATTATGAATGCCTTTAATATAAAGAATATCCATGACGTAAGAGACAACCCACCACATATCCTTCTTCTCCCCAACTAATTAGTGTCTGCTACTTGTGAGGTCATATCAATTACTCTTTGATTTAATTATATACATATACTCCCCCCCCCCCTTTGGAGTAACCTCAAAGACTCGCATGGTCATGATACGATGGATAATTAATTGGTTATTGTGCGAGGGGGAGGAGGGGAGTAGATAGAACAAATGGGGTACAAAGTTCAGAGGGGGACAGGATCTACGTATAATTTTATGATTTCACTTTTCAGGAATGAAGCTATTATAACAATTACAATTATTTTTGGGATATGTGAGCTTCATGACTATGAGTTGTTGTTGTCGTCGTCGAAAAAGAGGGATTCCCGGCGTGTAAAACAACTGTTTTTTCTTAACAATGTCAAAACAATATGAGTACTATAGTACAGGAGGTAATAGTCTGTCTCAAAGGGAAAATAAGTATGACTAGTGTATTATTATGCAAAAATGCAATTCAAATATAATATATTGCAGTTTACCAATTGAAAGGAGTTATTAAGCTGATAGGCATTTTGTTGAAGTAAAAAAGCATACTTGCAATAACTATTTGCAATACTGTGCCTCTATATTTTATCAGCTGATTCATATTTGACCATATTAAATAATACTCAAAAGCTACTTATAACTGTAGCAAGAAGTTCTCACCTCACAAATTTTTCTTTCCTTTCTTTAAGCTCTCAACTATATTTCAACATTTTGCCCACGTCTACATAGTTATCAGCAATCACAAAGAAACAAATTCGTTTAGACAAGTCTAAGCAAATTGCCCTGCTGACAATGTCAAAAACGATGTGGTAACAACCATGGGTAAAATACATGTCAGCAGCTGTTGAAGCTTGAATTTAAAATGCAAGAGATAATAGGGGGTAGTGTGTTTGCCTTCAAACAGTCAAAATATGCTATATGGGAAGATTTTGAAGTGAATGATGCTCTTCAGGATTCCCTCCTTTTCGACAACTCTACAACTGTATAATATCAACTTTTACAAAAAGGTTAATAATTCCTACTCTAGTGCTATACCTAAGCGATGATGTATTAAATGATTAATCAAAAAAATAAATAAATAGAGAATAAATAATAAAATGAAAATATCATGGGGATCCAATATTTATTGAGCATGTTGTAATAATGTATCAAAGACTGATATATTGCTCAATTACATATAATTATATAACCCTTGAGACTCATCAGTAATCGATGATAAACATTGCCAATTTATTATCGATAAATGAATGCTTCTATATATATACTCATCTTTAATTGATTTTATAACAAATCAAAATTTGCTTTTTTCTTTTTATACCCAACCGCATATTAGATATTAGGAATGTAAAAAAAAAAAAAACCAAATAATTGATTCATGTCTATCAAATTAAATCATTGCAAATTGGGTTTTTTTTTGGATATGCAACATATTATTTAAGATCGAAATAAGTTCTTCAGGAATTTAGAATCATGGTGGACGAACTTCCGCCATTTTATATATGTACTTGTCTCATTTGATCTATTTAAAAAAACAAAAACAAAAAAAAAACACGGAGATGAGCACAAATATGGGCAAATTATGAGCAAATACATCATTTGTTAAAAAATAAAAGGTTAATTAGAGGGAACCTACATTTGAGCAAGGCACAGGGAGGGACCAAACTCATCATAATCAGTATAATTTAGAAAGTTTTTCTTTCTTTCTTTCCTTAGTATATCAAGAAGATAATTTGTTATATAGACTCCTGGGAGGTCTTATCATATATACATATCTATAACAATTTTCTACCGTTAGAGTCTTTAGCTATGTGATATGTCTCTCGTTTTTTTGTTTTTTGTTTTTTTTCTTCTTTCTTCCTCTTTCTTTCTTTCATTCACACAATAACAACGGCCTTGTATTTGTGACCTTGATAACACAGAACAGAATAATGAAAGTGCAGTTGATAATTTGTTGATCCCAAATTATCAAAATAATTAGGGATTTGCCTATGGGTAGGATGAGGACTCTCTAGTCATGAATAAAACTTATTTCTGTAGAGACATTAGTGTCCCGTTTTAAGGGATAAATGGTTTTTTTGTTTTTTTTTGACAGCTCGAGATATATAGTCTTTTCGGATAGAAAGCATGATAAAGAACGCTACCTACAAAATTTCAAATCTCTCAAGTAATTTTTAAATATAAGAAAATGACCCCTTTTTTTAAAAAAAAAACAACGAAATTTTCATTATTCAGACCTTTTTTTATCATAACAAATTATATGTTACAAAAGAAAAAAACTTTAAGTAGTGCCACCCCTTGTCGTCTTCATGTATACCTTATATATGCTTTTAGGGGAAAACATTTTCTCCTCTTTGATGGGCATTAGTAAATAACACCTGCTAATTTGATAGAAAATCAAAAAAGGAAAAAAGGTAAAAAGACAGAAAATAACACAGTTGAAAATATCATATTTATAATCATTTTAAGCCACATACCTTGAGGGCAACTTAACACATCTCAAATTCTTAAAAAAGACAGGCAAACTATAATCCCTTGAGAGTCTGAAAATGAGCCCTTACTCTGATTCAAAAAGTGTCATATAAAAACACCCTTATTCGTAGTATTAACTCTTTCTTTACCGGACAAACCTCTCCCCCCAAACACCCCCACCCAATTTCCCGGAGCGAAAAAATGTAATTTTGACTAAATAACGTTAGTCAAACTGTAACGTTCCACCAAGTGATCCAATTGTAATGAAATTTGACTCCTTTTTTGATCATATGTTGTTTTACAAGAATTTTTCTACAAAAAAAAAAAATCAAAATGGCCACTTTTACAAACAATAATGACTGATTTCTTTTTTTCCCTAAATTATCAAAATTTTGGAATACAGAAGCCAAAAAAACAACAAAAAAACTAAATTATAGATCAAAATATCCTTTAGAAACATATAAATGCATCATATAAAATTGAAACCTAAATAATTCAATTTATGAAGTTACAGGGCTTAAAATAATGTTCACACTACTGTTTTCTCTCTGTGTCGTCACCATCGTGAAACACTAATTTCAAAACACCAAAACTCCTAAAGTAATTCCTCAATGCAACTCTAATTTTTTTTTTTTTTGCCCTGTGGCATATTCTTTGTAGAATGTTCCCTAATAAAGTTTAAGTTTTTTAAGTTTTGAAGTATGACCCCAATGCCAATCAATGTTTCGAGTAACACGTAAAGAAAGGGTCAACCCTCAAAGTGATCCGCGGACTAAAGAACATCTATTGCGACATTCGCCATATACACATACATACATATATAACAATAGGAAATACAACAGACAACAGTCAATGACGAATGGTGTGACTATAAATTAAGATAACTTTGTTTCCTTCCTTTCCCTTTTCCCCTCCTCCTAACTCAACCTTTGTTCATTCTTTGAGATTTCTTCTATCAAATAAAATAAGAAGAAAATAATAATAATAATAATAGTATAATCATAGTTCTATGCTATTCTTTGTCTGTTGGATACTATAAATATATGTACAACAGCTATATGATATCCTTCTATTATGTATATGGAATGATGACTAACCATAAATATTTATGGAAGGCATAAAGAAAGAAAACCTAAGTAAAATAGGCATAAAAGAAACACAATACATACATAAATAAATAAATAAATGACAAAGTAAAACTTACTTTAACTGTGAATGAAGTTTAGCTGCCCTATTCACGAATTCTTCATAGTAAGGTACTCCCGTCTGAAATAACAATAAATAAATAAATAAGTATAAAAGCAACATAATGAATAGTTATATTAATAAATAAAAAAAATGAATAAATAAATGTCCTTGGACAGCAGCAATATGAATACAATAGGAATGAATAAAGGGCAAGGCGCTTGAGGATGATCTACAGCAAATCCCATTTCACTTTATAATAATAGCAAGTAATTACTTACTTGAATGTAATCATTGTAAGTCATAATCACAACGTGACGTAAAGAGCAATTGCTAAAAGAAGTATTATGCTATATATGTTAGGGATTGTAGAGAACTTATTGACATCCATGTAGAGTTTGGTGCCCAGGGATTGCAAACTCAATTCACCTGGGTGAGGAGACTGGGCAGCATCAGGATTTCCAGAAGAAAAGCACTCATAAAACATTCTCACATGTTCTCAAATACCTTTATTTGTAGCACCCAATAATGGACCACAACTACTAGACGTAGAGCCGTGATCCGTTCATCCGCACACAAATAGTGTCATTCATATTATCAATTTTGCGGGCAGCATTCACGTTAATTTTTCATTGCAAGACAGGCTGCAAATTATCATACCAGGGGACGCAGGTCTGAGACCCACCCCTGGTGTAATCTCGATTGATTTAGTAGGCAAACAAACCATTTCGTAGCAGATCAATTATACTTTTTGTGAAACATTTCAGCGTTATGGTCAAGACCAGAGACTTTGGGAGATGTGCAGTATAAAAAAAAAAGCCAAGAATTTACAAATAGAACTCTCGCCTCTCGAACACAATTTTAAAAGGAATAATGTGGGTCGAGTATGTATCGAGGACCTCCAGTATAATGTATTATGAATATATATGTTATTGTTCTTATGTCATCAATTGGACTTTAGATACAAACTAAATGCATTATGATGCAACAAGTTTTTGTTGTTGCTGCATCTTTATGTATCTGTTGTTGCATTTGTTAAGTGAATAGATACATGGAACATGCATAGCTAATTATTCATAATGATTAATCACTAGTCCCTTAATGGAGAGATTCTTGGTACTGTCTAAATAATATTGTGTACATACATAATATTCATATGTACAACATTCTATAGACAGAAGAAAAATATTCATTTTTTGATATACATAGAATATTGAATGCAAGGGGGTCAACATGTCTATTTACTCCACATTGATTCATTCATTTTTGCGAGTTTTACCAAGCTACAAAATAATAACTCTGCTGCTTGTATATTTGCTCTGTTAAAGTCCTTGATAGTTGTAGCAAAATTTGCAGAGTACCTACCAAGGATTGAAAGGAATACAGAGATTCAGACGCAGAAATGGGTTTTTTTATAGATTGAATAACCGATTTGAAGAAACACATCACTAGAAGTTTGTACATACATATATATACATACATACAAACCATCTAATTATACATATCTATTAACATGTTTGAATGACAAATTGGTCTTTATGATAAAAGACGCCTCTGATTCCTCCATTTTGTTTTATATCTCTTTATACAAATATATGCATATACTACACACACTACCAAGGTACTTATAATAATTATGATTCAAAACACAAAGAAAAAGGAACAAAGAATTAATTTTTAAAAAGATGGTTTAATGAGACCATACACATTCAACCATATCTTCTACACATCAGCTCAGTGTAATTTATCAAAGGGAAATAAATTGCTTTTAATTACACATTTCACGAAAGGAAAAAACACAATCAAGAATCTCACCAGATTGACTTTTGTATGACCCAAGTATATGTACACCTCTATGAGCGTAATGCATCAGCAGTTGTTCAAATGCATCAGTATATATATGCTCACACAATATCTACACTTCTTCTCTCATCCGAAAATGCATTTCAATTAATAGAAACTTCCGTCTATGACTATTATTAATACCAATTATTAGTGGTAGTGATTCCTTTCATGACTTTCTCCCCCCCCCCCCTCCCTTCAACATATGTAACGAATATCGAACCAAAAAACAGCAAAAAAACAATACGAATGAATCATTGTTGTTCCCTATCTGCTCAGAGTCACATTTTCTCTCTCTCTCTGTTGGATCGATAATTGATACTAATTTTTATACACACACATATGCGGTCTACCAAAGAACGTACCCACACACACACATTATCTCAGGGCTTCTCAAACTGTAAGAATCCAAAAAGATTTTCCGCAAGGATGATAGGGTATGACCACATCAACCAAGTTTTATTTTGCACGGATCTGTTCTCTTTGTAGTAAATCAAAACACTGCCTGCCTCAAAGTTATACAGGTTTAATGAGTTTGAGTACTCATTTTGATGACTATATGGACCACTCCATAACTGATTAACACAATGATAAGTTTCCTTAACACATTCCCAACTTCTATGTACTCCTTGTCAGCTGTCGATTTTTTTAATTTTTATTTGAGTTATGTATACTCTCCTCCCTTATGAATGACCTGAACGCTGTTGTTGAGTTGTAAATTAATATTGATTGAGAAATAGTTCTGCAGTTGTTGAAAAGTTGGTATACATTTTCAGAACACTTTTCTTTCTCTTTTTGAAAGAAAGGCCGAGATATATTTAGTACAAATTACCATCAGCTAGCTACTCAACCTTAATGAGTTCAGTTTGTAAAATAGTGAAGAATATAATTAATTGCATACGTCACGAGGAGGTAAAATAAAATGACGTTCTCTGTGCTTTGATTACGTACCTAACTAATGTATTTATCGCTCTCTCTCTCTCTTTTTCTCTCACAAAAGCGACATCTTGTGGGAAGAAAAGACGCATCGTAGACAAAATGATTTTACTTGTATAACTGTCCAACTTTGAGTCACTCAATATATATATATATATTGATCAAAACGAAGGAAAAAGTTTGAGAGGCACTGAATACAGTAATAAAATAAAAATAGGTACGAGGAAAATGTGACTTTAAACAAACAATAATAATAATAATAATCGTAACCTTTCTTAAGATCATTAGTAGGTCATGGATGCCATGACCTTTATATACCTCTCTTCTTCTTCTTCTATTGTATTAAGAATCCCTCCCCCCTCTCCTTTTTCCTAATTGAAGAAAACAAAACATGAATGTGTGTATTTGGCTGATTTTCTATTTTTTTTTTTTCATTTTATTTATATATTTTGCAGAATGATTATGTTGTTAATTATAGGATCTGTTCTCAAAGTAAGGCAGAAGGAGGAGCAAACAACAACAAATGCCTAAAAGCAGCAAAAAACAACAACAACAACAATACATTTAATAATTTACCATAATAATAATAACCATTAAACCATAGAACACAACACCAAGTCCATAAATATAAGCCTCTTGTTTGAAATAGTACACTAAGAACATAAGGAGGAGAAGAAGAAGAAGAAGAATAATGGAAAAAGAGGACTGGGATCCATAAATTATATGTATACATATACATACATATAAGTATATGTATGTATGTAAATTCAGAAATTTCACTTTTGTTTCGAGTTTCATTTGTGAGTGTGTGTACTATGAGATGGATGTGGGGGGAAAGAGACACGCGCTTTCTCTCCTCTCATTGCAAGTCATTACCCATCAGCTCAATATAATCATTTAGTTGAGAGAGAGAATAAGAGATAATGAGGTTAAGGAACCAAAACAAATACATACATAAACTAGGTCAATGCCATGTCGTCCAATAAAAGCTCTCCAATGTAAGTAGGTAAACACAAATATTCCATAATGCACCAAGTTCTGTTGTCACAACATTCACAACATTTTGTATATGACAAAATGGATCCATGCGCAATGATTGAGTAGGTCATGAACTTAATAATTAATGAATCCAGGTTAGAATGAGAACCAAAAGTATGTATTGAGCAAGGAACGACGGCAACTTGGAGTAGGGTACACAAAGTGTAGGGAATTAATGTAATACCACGGTGTTCACAAGGTTGCAGACCGCTGATATATGTAGATCATCACTCTACGCTACATACAACACAAAGGAGATTATTTAAAGGCACAAAAGTCAATGGTAGAAGAAGAAGTCTGTTTCAGAGCAGCTTAAATCATCTTGCAATAGGTGCGTGCGTAGATGTCATGAGTGGTGCTTCACCACTAAATCTTGTAACTTTACATGATTTTTTCCTGATTTACGAGCTATATCATGATTAAGTAGGTCATTTCAAGACGCTTTATCACTTAAGCTACTTTATCAGAAGTATTTAACTTTTGATAATACGAGGTCAGAGAGTCAAGGTGTGTTGCTGTAATTTAATATATCTATAAAGGCCGAATTTTTACTTTAAAATCGTACTTGAAGGATATAGTTCCCATTTAGAAAATACATGACGTTTCAATGATCTTGGGGGGAGGGGGGTAATTGTCAAATAATTGATTTCTATCAAACCTAGGTCGAAAGGTCTTGATGTGATGATGCCCCATGGATCCAAACAGATTGAAGATTATACATGGGAATATATTTTTTGAAAGGTCATTGAAGTCGTTGTACATGAGTTCTATACAAAATAGTCAACGTAGAACTTTTTTTTCCATTCTATGATATATACTAGCCTTTGCGCTAGATGACTAAATATTCCAACTTACTAAGAATTCAAGTTATTATTCAATTCCTTCATTTGAGAGTATAGATAAAAAAAATAGATTATATAGACATCACGAATCTAGACATAATATGAAAAATTCCGATTCAGTTCAAACACAAGGTGTCAAGGACAAGTTTGTAATTTAAACATCTCGTTGTTTTATTAAATTAATTAAACATTCATATCCTTTTAAATACTAGATAGCAATCATTGCATTTTGATCTACATGCGTAATCATTCAAATTAGTCATTTGTATGGGACAATTTTACGTGCCTTAGTGTACGTTAAAATGTACAATAAACATACTTATGAATTGAATAATGCAATGATACTATCACTACTTCAAAACACTTCTTCTTATTTTTGATAGCAATTATTTAAATATATATTTAAATATTTTTAAAAAAAAAAGTAGGTAAGTACGCAATCGAGCTGAATTGACTCACCTCAATTCAAGTCATTAAAATGTATTTATATACTTCATGAAATTCATTTTGGAAAGGAGTTACTCAGAGTTCTAATTACATACATACATACAGACTTTTAAAGGGAACAATCATAATAATAATAATAATAAAACACACACATGGACAATTAACTTCCTCCTTTCCTGATATTTATTCATGATTTTCCTTTAGCAACTTACTTAACTACATAAGTGGAAATTTATTATTCAGACCCATGGGAGAAGGAATGTATTTGCATTTTGCATTTCGGCATGAATATATGTACAAGTTCAACATTCACACTTTAATATAAAGGGGAACTCTCAGGCATATATTGTATGCCGATATTAAAGGACTCTCAAGAGAGAGAGAGGTATATGTAGGAATGTAAATAATATGCAAAACGCCGAGTGCGAGATTTAGTGGAGTTGGCTCTTCGAACAACAGTACTTTTTGTTTTTCAAAGCTTTTATCATTTTTCCTTTATAACTACTGAGGGGAGAACATCTACCTAAGAGTAAAGATCTCGCATGAAGGAAATCATGCATTAAGGTTAATAAAGTAAATAAAATGTAAACAAAAAGGGCTCAAGACCTCGTATAATTATTATTAGTTAAAAATATATAATTTCCTGACATTAATTTGAGTTGATTTTCTGCTTATTTATTATTGATGTATTCATTTGTATACATATATAAAGGAGAATAGCAGCTTGTAGCTCAGTAAAAATTCATGAACGCTCAAGCTGCTTCCGTCTCAAAATTCATCAAATTGTCAAAGTTACCAGGTTAATGATTTTCTCTTTTTTTATTATTTTACACACCCCATTTGTATATTATTTACATTCCTAGGTATATGATGTCTTAAAGCACTCATATTTTCACTCCATTTGTTCATCAATGAAGGAAATTGATGACTTACTTACATATAATATGTAGTGATAATATAGAAACGAAGGGATAATGACCTCATTTCAATCACTACAACGATTGAAAAAAGCTACATCACCTTCCTTTATTGCTCATGTGAACGTAACAAAAAGAAATGGAGTAAGACAGAAGTAAAAAGTATGTATAATGCTGCTACAGCATAGTTCACGTCACACAACATTGGTAAATGATTTCCTCCTTGTCTCTATTGCAGACAAACCAACTGCGTACACATGACTATATAGTAAAAAAAAAAAAGACAAAAAAAACATGAAAAAATGAATCATTCATATTTTCTAAATACATACAATAAAAGTCAAATATCTCCCCCTCGAATCTAAGAGCCCTTTTACCGCAAGGTAACGGTTAAATAAAATAAAAAATGTACTTAATAAATTGTCAACCTGTTGACTTTACATCCATTGATTTATTTACTCCCGTATTTAAGCCAATCAAAGCAGTTTAAAAAAAAACGAAATAACAGTGACGAGACAAGGGTTGGGCAGATAGGAATTTTGGGGGGCCAATTATTTAAGAGTTAAAAATCAATTAATAACAGATTCATCCATCCATTTCTCCCCCCCCCCCCCCCCTGTTCCTTCAAATCAACCTTTTTTAAAGATCACAGTACAAATTACGAGGGAAAAGGCAGAATGTTTCTCATTATTCTAGCAAGGAATATAGGAATCATCATTTTCCAAGTTGATTTGTGAGAAATTACATTCATAGAAGTATACGAAATTGTGATCTCAGCTCTAATTAACTGCTGTTGATCCAACCGTGTGAGCACACATTGGATTTTTAGCTAGCCTCTCCAATAATAAATAAATGACTCGCTCAAAATGATGTTCCTTACCTTCTTCAATTACATTGATTATAATTATTATTATTATTTAAGTCAAAAGAAATGAAAAATATGGTTGAGAGAACCTTCAGAAATAGCACCAGGCAGTGTGTTTGTAGTATTTAAAAGTTGAATAATTTAAAAAAAAACAAAAACAACTAAGGAATCTAATAATTAGCTTAGTGAATGAATGATACATTTTTTTAACATGGAAATAATAAATTTCCACATTTATAAAAAAAATTATTAAAAGTACATATGAAATACTTGGATAAATAGAATTAAATTTTTGTATTATTTATCATATTATAGAGTACAAAATCAACTCTTTTTCTGTCAGTTCCCAATCCCATTGGAAATCAATTGAGGAAAAAAGGTGGATGACCTCATCTTTTATTAGTACAACACCTTTTTAATTAAAATATTATGTACGTATGAGTATAAATTGTTCAATCTCCCCCTCTCACCCCCCCCCCCCAAATATGCATACATATATATGTATATAGTTATGTATATTTACGACCAATAAAAACTTTGTTTCCCTACTCTCATTTCAATTTTTTTAAATACTCCTTTCTACAAAAACAAAAAGCACATCCTCACACATGAATTAATTCATTCGAATGCTTGATTGACCCCTTCTGTATTTTAACGCCTGTACAGAACACACACAAACAGTAAATATGCAAATGCAAAAGGGATAAAATGAAGAAGCATAACAGAACTAATTAAAGAAGGAAGTTATGAGTGCTCCATGCCAAAGTAATTAAAACATATTAAACAAACAAATAATAAAAAAATATAGAACAAAGATAAGTAAACTCCAGATGTACATATGTAGTTAATTATATTTCCTTTTTTTTTTTTAAAAAAAAAAAAGGGTCATATACAGGCAGCATTAAAAGGAAAAATCCCGGTAAAGACCTTCCCTTTAACAATATCAACTATTCTTTATAGAGCATATATGTATAGGGAGAGGGGAGGAGGGGGGGGGGGGGTATATTCCATTATTTTATGTCCGATTTTATCAAATCTAAATGACGTATGGCTCTTAATGAACTTTCTTTTTTTTTTAAATAAAATGACTTATTATTACACCCAATGAGTGAAGACTTTGATTTTTTTTAGTGACTTTTGTATTTACGTACATATACTAAAGGATAGAAGTGGTTTCAAAGCCTCTTACAAAATATAGAATAATTAATATCTGATTTTTTTTTGAGGATCGTAAATGCCAAAAGTAGTCTGATGTAATCATTTGACAACGCAGGACTCTGATGATGAGGTTGTTTATAAGGGGGTTTGTTCTGCCTCCAACAACAACAATAACACCCTCCTCTCTTATTCATTTTTTTGCCTGTCCATGATTCAATGGTACAGTCTGATATCAGATAGAAAAAAGACGATGATGATATCATCCATCCAAATTTTCAAATAGCAGATGGAAAGAGCGGTATTTTTTTGTTTTGTTTTTCTGTACCCAACCGGATGGTGATGCGAGTAAATTGGTAAAATGTACATAATTGGATTCATCACTACCAGAGGCGCTGGCGCCAATTTATAACTAGGGAGGGGGGGGGGGAGAGTAAGTTTTGTTAAATGACTTAGCAGTACAGTGATGCCACCATAATCAAGGGAGCACTAATCACGACTATAAACGACCATTCTGCCCCTTCTGCCAGAAAATATTTTGTTTTAACAGAAAGAAGTAGTAAGTAGATAAATATGTGCAGCCCGTGGTGTCCGTGGATCGACTGCCCCAGGGAAAGGAGCATGTTTAAATATGCATCTTCCCCTAGACCCCAGGTCTATAAAATTTGCTTCCCCTGCCTTTCCTATATGCCACCACTAAGTATGTACAGTATATAATTTGTCTCAATTTCTCCATTGATATTTTATTCACCTAATGCTAGTGGTGTTGTCAATTCTTCATCACCCCCCCCCCCTAATTACTATAAAAAAGTGTGTGTAAGTACTTGCGCAGAGTCACAGTAGTAGACATCTTTGAATAATTACTATGTTTGCGTGGTTTGGTAAGTTTACGGCTCAGTTATTATTTGCAAAAAATAATAAAAAAAAATATTAAAAGGGTGAATTCAACGAAATGGAAAAAGAAACGTATAAAACATAATATTGTCAACGAACCGTGGTGAGCTTTTAGTGTATATATATATATATATATATATAGTTCATTATTTTTGTTTTTATCGTTAAACATGCATTAGACACATTTCATACATTATGTTAGTGCACAAACAATACAGTAATAACCTAGGCTATGCTCTTCCTCCATCGTTCAAAGTGATGATGAATGCCAATTGCTAGGGGAGTACTTCTCAAACTTTTTTTTTTTTTTTTTTTTTTCATTTCATTATAGAGAAAGGAAATTATCAATCTCTATCATTCACATGATAGACTAGAGTAGTGTTGTGTTCAAGATGATCACCTTACGTGAACATGACTTTAAGGTATCGAGACCCAAACAAAAATCAACAATTGCTATGATATTGAGAACAAGAAAATTACTCTGAGGGATCAGAACCGAGATGGGACTCCACTACTACTAGAGGATGACAACTTTTCGAGAGTAGTTTAAAACCTGGGACGTTTTTATAGGATAGATAACAGAGCCGATTTAAGGTCTCTCTATTAAGGAACAATAAAATCCTAGGCTTTGATTAAATTAATCTTCTTCAATGGAAGATTCAAATAGCATCAGTAGATGGATATGATGCCCTGATAGTTATCATTTTCTCGGCGCGCTTTATACGCTTACCGGGATTCCAACAAACTTCTCATTTCAAACTACATTCCCATATATGTAGTTTGATTTTTGTATTTTTAAGAAATAAAGGTCTCCTCCTCTCAGATCATATGTAGACTGATTAATTAATTATAATTGATTAGATTATAATAAGTACTCAAGTGCAAATGAATTAAAAGGACTTCATAACCAAATGGACTTTAAAGGACTGAATACAAAGACAGGAAATAATTATTTAATATATGTATAAATCTACATACATATGTAATCATATCAAAATGAATTATTAATAAAGTTATATTCATCATCAAGGGAAAGGGGGAAGAACACACGTAGGTAACCACAGTTAGTAGTAGTCGTCTCTAAAGGCTTTCAACCGAAACAACTTTTTATACTTAATTACAACTACACCTGTGTTGTTGTTGTTATTATTATTATTAGTTAAATATATTGAAATATATGGCTTGTCAGTCTCCTCACAAACATCTATTTATGTTCCTACCTATATAAAAAGTAAAGCAGAATAGAAACACAAAGAAGAATGATAATAAATGAATAACGAAAAAAAGTAATCTAATCATGTCAGTAGTACGCCCTTTTGACAAGGAAAGGCCTTGTTAGGTCAAATACAGTAGAGAGGTTAGTAGCGATATTATTTTATTATTTTGTTAAAATAGAGCTACATTGATGATAAAGTGACAGATTATTAAATTTATAAGTCTATCTGTTGTCCTTGATACTTCAAATGGACTTTAAAATAATGACGTCCTTTATATATATATATACATATAGTATACATAAAAAGTCAGGTATACCCTGAACTAACTACGAATAAAATTTGTGTTCATAAAGTGTTTAATTACAATACGGCAATACTACTCGGGGGTTACTTGTTTTTTGAGAGTAATTTTACTTTTTAAAAACATTTTCCCTTTGTCTTGATCCCTCAAATTCTTGGTTGTCTAGTGTGCCACAGAATAAATAAATACTGGTGCGCCGCGAAAAGATAATAGGTGGAAGACATTTAATTCCTTGATCATGAATAAAAATTCTCCTTATGTGATCTTTTTCCTTGGTTTTTAACTATTTATAAGAAAAAGTCTTTATGCGTTTAAGAAACGTATTTTTCGTGATAGGTGTGCTGCAAAAATTTAAAGAGCTCGATAGAGTGCCACAATTTAAAAAAGGTTGGAAAGCACGGGTCTAGGGCAAGGAGGTCTTGATCTCAACTAATTTCTTCATTGAAAAGTTGGGTTCATTCTCAATAAACATTATTATTAATAGATCCCTTTCGTGAAATGAAATTGAATTGAAAAAGTTTCAAAATGTATTGGGAACAAAAATAAAATAAAATATTTATGGGACATTTTTTATTAACAAAAAAAAAGAAAAAAAGAAAAAGAAAAAGTTTTGTGCATTGAGTTAATGTATTAAATTTGTAAAAAAAAAAGTGTACTTTAATACACAGTCTTTTAAAATAAACTCCTTCCTTGGTAACGTGACTTAACCATAAAATTCTTCCAGCTCATACAAAACATGTCTCACACACACACACTCCAATGTCAGTCACTCACAATCAAACAATTTATATACACTGTACTATCAAGATAAGTTCATTAACAACATGTATCTACTCTTAAAACTATGAAGTATACATATAAGTGTCAAAAATATACATAGTTAGAAGTACATACGTCTAAGTAGTCATATATAATAATCAGGAATCACGGAAAGAATTAACACCTGAGTGACCAGAGCTACAACACTTATCAAAGTGTGCATATAAATATCTAATCACATGATACTACTACTTATTCATATTTAATAAGCAAATACCACCTTTTTTGATTGTTGTACAAAGTATGTATGTAGACAAATGTACACAAGTGTGATACAATGAAAAACAAACAAACCCAAACCAAAAACCAACTTAACAACACTTAATGTTTAAAAGAAACCTTTCTTCAAAGCAAAAACAAATAAATAAAATTATCTATATTGAAAATATGCACATATATGTATATATATAATTCTGAAATGAAACTTTTAGGATTCTCTATTGGGTTTTTTACTGCTAGAGAGGAAAGAGAGAAGTTTGAAGTTGGCTTTATTTTTATTTTTTATGATTATATCTATGTATGTATAATATTAATACCAGAAAAGCCTTACTTTTTTTTTTTTAAAGAGTTGAAAAGTTACGTTGTGGTGTGTGTTGATAAATGAAGTTTTTATTTTTTTTATTATTATTTTTTCATTCCTTACTCGTAAAAAAAATAAAAACAATTTAAAAAAACGAAGAAAAAAAAACCATAACTGGGTCACCGACATACACACTTTAAAAAAAAATATGAAAGAAAACCTTAATTTTATAATTAAGAAGAAGAAAAAAAAGGCAAGTAACAAAACGACATTATTACAAGGGCTTATATTCATTTTATGTGTTAATAATGTATTTCTTGGAAGTACATATGTACTGAAAGAGTTTCACACATGATACGTGCAATAAGCTTTCAAAACCCTAGAAATAAATACATTGTGAATGGAGAAAAGCAAGAGTCATACCTTGCACTATAAAAAGTCTTTTATATACACGGAGTAGAGAGACATCAAGTGTCTAAAGGTAAACACTAAAGGTTTCCTATTCTCTACGCACATGTATATATATATATATAAATAAATGATTTTATTTGTTATTAAAAGGACCTGGTAATTAATGACCGTGCAATTGTAAAATCCAAACTGATGAAATCTGGATCTAAGAGGATATATGTTGTATGTATGTGTTTTTTGGGTAAATGGGTGCTTATCCATTTCAAAAATATACTAAATTAGATTGGAACTGGGATCATGTCCTTACAAAGAACAGACAAACAAAAGAGTGAAAATTGTCTTTCATATGTTTTTTATGAAAAAATCATTTTCAAGGGTACCTTTTTTTAAGGCAATTATTTATTATTATGGGCAAAAAATATAAGAAAATAAAAAATCCTTATTCAATCATCAAAATTCATATCATCCCCCTCAAAAGAAGTCTTCGTCCTCCCTCCCTCACCCTCCCAATGCGATGCATGTGTGCCAATGTTTTTTCCAATGTTCAAAACGGTTTCAAAAATTTTATTCAGTCAATAATAACTACAGAGCAATATTAACTGCTGAGAGTTTGGATATGCTTTTAAAATGAAAAATGGGATATTCAGTTTCTTGAGCAATAGGTTGTATATCTCGAGAAAAAAATACAGTCCTCCGGAGTAGTCATTTAAACTTTTTGTTGATTTGCACAACAACATTTCTTTAAATTGCATTTGAGTCATCATCATCTTTCAGAAGACATTATTTTAAAAAAACGAAGAATTCCATTTTAGCACGTCACAAAAGGAAGGGTACCTCAAACAGGCATAAATATTTTGAGGTCTAACATAGAGGAGATATTAGTCACAGTTTTGCCGACTTATATACAAAACTATTTATACACATCGGGATATACAAAAAATTAAATTTTTGGCTGATAGTAATATATACATATATATAATTAAAAAGTATTAATTAATTTATACCAATTTTGGTACCAGAACCAGTAAGAACATATTGGTATAGTGACAACACTGCTGTATTATTACATAATGTCTTAATGACCAAAATAACTCTCAACAATCAATATAACAATTCATTCTTTGAAAATATGATGAATGGATCATGAGAATAAATACTTCGAGCCCAGTCACGAAAAACTCGTTTTTCCATGTCAGATTTTTGCAAAAAAAAAAAAAAAAAAAAAAACCCTAGAGAAGAACATTATCTCCTCCTCAAGGATAAGAAGAAATGTGTAAGTAGAACTTAATCTTCTGAAAGGATCTTTAAGGGATAGTATGATGATGGATTACGTATATACGTTCATAGAGCCCTCCAAAAAGTATGTATCATGTATTGATGAATTACAAAAAACATGAGAAATGAGGTCTTAGACTCCCTCCCCCTTTCTTCTTGATAAAATTAATAAAACTTCAAATAATTAAAAATGGTCAGGGTTCAATCAATTTGAATTGAATTTGAAAATTGATGATCCTTCATTTTAGGGTATACACAACTACCTTTCACTGGGAAAGTCTACGTTATTATGAAAAATACACTTCCTCCTTTAAAAAAAAAACTGCCATCAAACTATAGAATCCAAAATCAATCACTAAGTCAGACTGTATACCTTTTTTTGCTGAATAGACAAAAACACTTATAGTACACTTGAGACGTTTTGAACAATACATTTGATCATTATCATAGGTGCTTAAATTTGTTTGGATGCAGACTCTTCTGCGAGGGAAACGAGTGAGGAGGGTTAGAAGTAAGGGGTGATTGTCCTTTTATCAAATGGTTTGCAAAAAAAAAAAAAAATAGGCTCTACAATAATATATAATCTGTTTTTTTATTTTTTATATTTATTTATTTTTTTGCACTTCCAACAATTTTAATCAATGAATTATATGTAAATGCGGTCTTCTTCTCTCTTTCATTTTCTACTAGCTCTCAGTAGTACTTAATATCTACTTAAACATGATTAAAAATAAATTATCTATGGATTTAATCAGCTTAAGTGCATTTTGTAACACCTTTTTTTTTTTTCTTCTTCTACAAAAGGTATAAAGGCGGGACACAGAGAGTAATAACATTGAAGGATTTACCGTCCTTGGAGTAATTATATATACATATATATATATATATATATATATCTAACATATTACCATAATATTATAAACAATTATTATATACAAATGTATGTTTACAAACTTCAATGTCTCAAATACGACCATTTCCAAGACATTTTTTTCTATTCTTCAAGTGTTTACACGAAATATATATATATATACAAGTATAAAATTCAAGAGTCACAACCAAAAAAATAATAGAAATAATAATAACAACACTAAAAAAATGTCGAAATAATCGTTCCTTAAACGTTTTATGAACGTATATTATTATTATTAGTATTTAAGAAAGGGGGGGGATGAGAAGAGAGTCAAAGGGGTGGTGGTTTCAACAAACAGTACGGTAAGATACATTTATTTCTTTACATAAGGAGATGTGAGTATGTCATTATCATCTACCCAAATCCTCCTTTTGTAGCTACATACATATTTAATGTATGTAGAATCGAGGAGGAAAGGGAAATTCTCGTGTATGTATGTAACCGAGTCTAAAATCAACATCATTTATAAAGAATGACTTGCGTTAAAATTGACCAAATAGGAAACGTAATGACAGGTTGGTTGGTTGGGGGTAGAATGATATGCAGTTTTTCTACATAATATGGTCATGATATTTACAACTATTGTCAAAGAGGCTAATATATGGTTACAATGAAAGTTAGGGCATGATCATGGATCTTTTAAAAAGGTGGTTGTTCTTGTCGTGTTCGTTTATTTGATGTACATATTAGAGTACATATGGAGTGAGATATAACAAAAAGTTGTTAATAAACTCAGCAAATATTTGGTGGGGAATTCTAGCAATCTATACACATATGTTAGCTTATACAACAGTACAATGTATGTAAAACTAATATCTGAAAAGAAAAACAAAGAATATTGAAATTAAAAGTCTTTAAATTTTGTATTATTCATCTTTCTTCTCCTTAAGACTTAGAGCAAAACAAAAATTGAATTCAACTTAATTTTCACTTTGATGTTTAAATTCATTTTGTTGAAATTTGGGTTCCAAACTTTGTAGGTACAAATTTGCTTTATACTCATGTTTTGCAAGACGAGCAAATATTTAATTAAGAGTATTTTACATCTTGCTGCTACACGAATGGTAACTTGTAGGATAGGAAAAGTATGATAGATAAAAATGTACTCGTTCAACAAATACTTTGCACCAATATGAGTTACACTTGGGCTTACGAACACAAATAGTATCTGCTCATAAAGGGAGTGTATATATAACACTTTCACATACAAGCATCATGTTGAAAAGGATGTTGAATTAGGGCGAGACAAAACGTGTCTTTGTATACACGTTCCTTGAGTAAAAACTATTCCCCAACGGGAGAAAAGACTTCAAAAAACCGTATATAAAGAGTAATATAGATTACTACTTTATTCAATATTTGTTAATTTGCTTTTTAAACTAAAGAATGCAAATTGACAATATATAAAAGCCAACTGGATATGATTTTGATAAACACTTTTTGTCGTTTTTTTTGTTTGTTTTATTATTCAATTGTTAAAAGAACTTATAGTTCGTGGATCAGTGGTTTTGTGTTGTAGTAACACATATAAATATATGCTCATTTAGTATTTTTATTTGGTTAAAAAATGTTTTCTTAATGGTACAAATGACTATTGTACAATGAAAAATTGTCCTTAAAAAATAGGCGGAGAGAGTAGACAGACATAAAGAACACAACGCCCATGATGTTTCTAAGAGGGGTTAAAGACCCATGACAAATCAATTACTATATGGTTACTCCACTTAATGTTATAAGCATATGTATATGCCATAAATGTAAATGCAGTGGGCCCTAGGTAGATGTAATACCCATTCACCATAAAGAGAGAGAAAAAAAAAAGTATTTGACAATTACAATCACATTCGTTTATATGTGTGATTAATGCTCTCAACTAAGTACAATTTATACTTATGAAGCCTTTTAGAAAATCCATATTTGATAAAATGGTAATTCCTTTAAAAATACTCTTTCTTCCCTCTCCGCTCTCTGCTCATATTTCATGCCCACATTCTTCCATCAAGAAGTGAGTAGTACCCTCTCTCAATTTAATCATGACATGAAAAATATATGTATAAATAAAGTAAAAGCTTTTAATAACATCCTTGTGGGCAGCAAATTGCATGAATAAAAATATTATTCTGTACTCAATTTGACGAATATTCGCAGAGTATACATAATTGTACACGCAAAAATTTTTTTTTTTTTAAAGAAAAGAAAACCATTTGGATTTTGTACATAATAATTTATGTGTGTCTTAATTAAGAAGTAAAGAACCCAATATTTAAGTATGTACATACATACATATATATTTACCTACATACATAGGCATAAACACAATTAACTTACGCCTAGGCTAACAATCCCTCATAAAAAAAAATAATATGTTGAAAATGGCTTTAAAAAAACAAAACAAAACATAAAAACCTTTTCTTTTAGGAGATTTAATTGGGGGTCCTAAAATCAAAAAGTCATTACTATCATCTGCAGGAGCACTCTATTGAAAAAAGGTAACACAAAAAGTTATAGGCAATTATTAACATTTACAAGTGTGTCTAGTGGCCAATCAATCAATACATACATAATATTATACCTAAAGAGAGAAAACGATAAGCTGTTAATTTGAGTGTTTTGCCTACTCTCACACATTATTCATAAACGAGTTACCTACTAACGAGGTAAGTGAGGAACTATAAATAAGTTGAAAGGATAAATATTATTGGTTGGAACAAAGAGTTTGGTCAGTTGGCTCACATTGCCAATTATATAACATGAAGGTAACTTCTTTTAATTATAGTGGAGGGGGCAAGACAACAGTGGATCCCCAACCTTAATTTATGCTCAATTAACAAGGGCTATAAATAAACCAAGGAGCTGAGATGACCATGGATGGGAACAATGGTATGAGTGGTAGGTCCGTTACTTTTTCCAGCATTGGAGTAACTTATTGAATTACTTTTCCTTCCCTTATAACGTCATTACTCCGTTACTAAAAAGGAAAAGAACTTTAATTACTCAATAAATGTTTCATTGGAGTGTGCCTTAAATTGTTTCTTGAAGGATGTGTCTCATGTCCAGTATTTGATATGTTAAATTCTAATAGAACAGAGTTTAAGTAGTCAATATTCAACATCTTATTACCAAAAGTGGAAACACAAAGGCATTACTGATGTTTTTAAAAGCCAATTTGATTAATTTCCCTTTCATTATAACGTTTGTAAGATGCATCATCTCTTTGACGTTATTTAATATTTATTACCATGGTTTTTTCAGTGAGTAATTAAACTTATATTTGAGAGGCCCCATCTTAAATAAATTAGAGTGATCCAGACTCAAATTTATTTTTCTGTTCTTCTTTGTGATTTGTCTTTTACTTATTAAAAAAAAAATGAAAATAAGATTGATTCAAACAACAGGCCCACATCATGTAGAAGTAACTCATAACTTTTGCTTTTGAGCAACGGCGTTACTTTTTTGGCAGAATATATGGTGACAAAGAGTAATTAATTATTAGCTCCAAGTAACGTACTCAACACATTGGAAATAACAAGAGAAGAACTCTTTGAACGAGGTATTGTTCTGTAACTATGTATATAAAGTTTGTTTTAAATTATCCTACATTATCAAACACTATCTAAAAAAACATTGTTCATTTTTTTTAAAAAAACCTGCATGTTTATACATTGGGCAAAAAAGTCACCTATGAAGAAATATAACTTGGAGTGAATTTTTTTTCTTCAACATAATTTCATACTAATGGGGAGCCGGGTGATGAACATTTCAATAGCATTAGGATTCATAATATCAATTAAAAAGTAATTATAAGTAATATATATATATATATACTTTTAAACTTTATGAATACAACGTGACCTCTCTCAGCTCATCATCATCAATCTTGTTCAAAACACTTCTTTTATTTTCTTCGGATACTATTTCGTAAAAAAATTGATTCTTTAAATAGTTTATTGGACGGAATAAGGGTATTTATTTTTTCATGTTTCAAATGTAATTTGATACGGAGAAAATTGCATAGTATGCTCGTGAGATAATTTTTCTATTTAAAAAAAAATTAGAAATTTATTTTAATTATGATTTCTAATATTGTAATGGGGGGGGGGGGATTTTTCTACAATATGTATATATATAGGTCGTGTAACTTGAATTACAAGCAAATTGCAAAAATTGCAGTTTTGATCCGTTTTAAAACGTCTAGTTTAAATATGCTTGTATAACACGAGTCATTATTTTAATGAGTAATTATCTATATTGAAACAGCATATTCCTTATCTAACTACAAATTTATGAATGATAAAACTATATAACCCTTGAGGAGTTATGATCTAATATTCCACAGAATATCAAATAGTTATTTTCATGAGAAAAGTATAAATTTACAAAATTGATTCATCAAACATGGAATGGAGTCAAGGCATCCAATTACAGCCATCCCCAATACACCTTTTTGAGCACCATTTTGACTGAGGGGCATCATTTTTTTGAATGTTGGGGACGTATATATAGTTGATAAATTTACTAAATAAAATTAACAAAATTCCCCTAAAATATGAAGGAAACTTTATCACATGGCTTTTAAAACAGCTGTATTGAATACAACTTAATGTCAAAGAGATAAAAAGTGGTTTTATTTGAATTAAATCGAATTTGAAATAGGTACTAGAGAAATCCTATGAAATGATTAGATTTTTACAATTAATTTGAGGAAGATATCCAGTCCTTGGAATTAAGTAATAGTTAATTGATTGTCTACAATGTATATGCACCTCTAATTTCCTCTATTAGTGGGTCCCATTGTGACCTCATCAAAAAAAGACAAAAACAAAACACGACAGTGATTCACACTATTTTCAATAATTGTAAAGGTTTTTGTATTCTTACAAAATTGCCTTGTCGTTGTACCTTTCCTTACACAATGACTACGTCACGCGAAAACAACACTCATATAGTATATGTAAATTTTGCATCTCTTCTTTTTTGAGGGGGATACAACCCACCCTATGGAAATTCTAATTATCAGTCATACATCCACCTGCCATCCAGCATATGGATGCTCTTATTTTCAAAAGCCACCTGTAAAATAGCAATTACATTCAGAAATCACGATAATCCTCCCCCCCCCCCCTATTTCTTGAACCCTGTCTAATGTACATACATACATATGCTAGTATGTTTGTAGAGTATAATTCTACGCCCCCAAGACTCTCACAAAACAAATTAATAATAATAACAACAACAACAACATTCGTCTAGAATTTCACTACATATACATATGTAATACATAGAAGCAGGCACAGACTACAGAGCAAGCAGCAGCAGCATATGTGAAGAACACAATTCACTCCTCCTGCTTCTACAACATACGACTCCACCACCACTAGACTACTACTCCTCCCTGTAACAAGACAGTTTCTTTCTCTTCCTCTTACCTGCAAAATAAAATTAATATGAAATTATGAAAAATGAGGTTATGTATGTAGAGTTATATATTGTTAGTTGTTATCACGCTTATTTTTAATTATAATAGGTAACATGGGTAGGAAAAGGGGGGGGATAGAAGTGAAGCAGTAGACGACTATGACGTACAAACTATAAATAAGGAGAAACCCTTTTGTTTTACTTTTTGTTCTGAGTGAACTTAATAGAATCTCCTCCGACTACCGTCGTTTGTAATTTAATATGTCATAAAAATATTTTATTATCATATTTATATTAGGGGAAAAAAATTAATAGTGATGATCAGGGTACATAGTATGTATTTAGGGTTAAAGACATTGTCTATATATATAGGTATGTAGTATAAATGGGTTTTTTTTAGATGTACAATAAGGAAGAATATAAGTGAATATATTTTCGATCTACTGCGTTTCTGTATGAATACGTTTTTCTATAAAAATGCAGTTGATGTAGCTACCAAAATGGATGGATTACAGAATGTGGCACATAAAGAGTATATATAATAGCATATAGGGCACCATAATAATGGAATATACATGCCACTCTCTTAAAATAGACCTTGAGTACCAATTCAATTTTAAACCTATGGGGGGTCTAATACTGTGTGTTTGTTTTTTTAAAAATTTCAAAAATGGGACACTTGTTGTTCGGTTAAACCGTTGGTACTATTGTGATACCAAGGTACTGCCCCATTTAAAACGGTACTTTACCAAATTAATATTAGAAACGGACCATGCCTGTACCATAAAACCATGAAAATATGTGTCAGTTAATGACGTAACAAGAAGGAATGAAAAAAGGGTTTTATACATTAAATTTCTGAGATAGAACTAAACAAGTACATGTGAATTGAAGTATGGAAATACCGGTGAAAAAACTACAATTCTTTTTATACACAGTAGACAGACCCCCCCCCCCCCAATGCTCAACTTTTTAAAGATAATATCCTGTTGAAGTTTCCTTAGTTATAAGACGACTACTCCTTGCATGAGGGGGGGGATGTAGTCATCAGTGAGGATACTAAATCAATCCTTAAATGGCATAGAGTCAAAAGAACAATAGGAATATGTATATAATTAAATTTGCAATAAAAACTTCTAAATAGCCTCAAGAAAAGGGATTTACATAATCAGTCTCCCTCCTCCCCCCTCTCCCCTCTATTGTAATGAATGAAAAAGGGGGCAATTATTTAAAAAGAAAAAAATCTATTGTGACTTGAACAGAAGAAGGAAGGAATGAAAGCCCTTAAAGAGGATTAATTATATTATTATTATTTTTTTTTCTTTTAAAAAAAATGAGCAAATCATTATTGCCATTATAAAACTCGATGATGACGCAAAAAAGGAGGCACTGAGTGTCTCCTCTCCTTTCTTTTGATCTTTTCTTTCGTAGCATAAAAGAAATTTATTTTTGTCAATAGTAGCAAGCATGCTATATATATATATATAAACAATGATTTTCTTGAAAAAAAAAAAAAAAAAATAAATAAACGAAGATAATAATTTACGAGTAGTACATATCTAATGTAATTAGGAGAAGAATAAGGAGAGATAGGGTTTTTATAAGGCAGGCACGGATTTTTAACATATATTTAGTGCAATAGCCGATTCAGTCTGACTCTATTTTAACAAAATAACATTTATTTTATGTTAAAATGTATTATAATACCCAATTTATGTAAATAAATTGTTGGTTACTTTGACAATTTTATTTATTGTATGTATGTACATCAGCTTTGACTCTATAAATGATTTAATATATATATATATATACATTAAAATGGCCTATAATCTAGTATAGCGTCCTGCTTTAGGTTATAAATTTGTTGTGCTATGTTAAGCATTAGGGGTCCAACATGCACGTACATTAGAGGCATGATTTTATAAAGTACAAACTGCACTTTTCAAACATTACTTGTATGATTTTAAAACGAAGTAGTTTCCGCCGTGTGCCAAATTTGAGACCATTTCAGGCTCACCTATATGTGATTGAATTCATATGAAATTTCAATAAAGTGCCTACATCGCATGAAAGGCTGATTTTGGGTGGTCAGAATTTTGCTCCAATGTCTTTTTTTTTTTATACGTCAGAGCTTCTGCACCAAAAATCATCAAGTTCTGATATGGTCGAGTAGTTTTTATATTATGTTTTCTAGTTGAATTTGAAAATGAAAAAAGGGAATAGGAGGGACTTCCTTTGTATGCACCAATTTCAACTTTTGACATGGAGTATTATATTTCTTAAAGTAAGGATGATGTCTGTAGAGTACAATTTTGTGTACAAATTCACTGATCTCTTTAGTACACAAAATATATAAAATTAATTATAAAGGCTATATATGTATACATATATGTTAGATATAGCTACTGGCTATATATTGAATAAATGTATGTATATATCCACTGATACAAAAAAATAAATATTTATCACAATCTATCTACTTAATTAGCAGTACCTAATACGTACTATAATTAGCTTTTATCAGACGAGTTCCCCAGTTTTTTTGAGTTGATGGTTGCTCAAATGAAGAGTCAAAATTGTCAACTTCTACGATGTCAATTATACATTGATCGAATGTACTTTCAGCGGATTTATAGCTATTAACAATAAGTCGATTATATAGATAGAAACAAAGTCAAATTGTGCAGTAAGCCCAAATGAGTAAAAAAAATAAATAAAGGATTCAATGTACAATGTAGATACTTTTTTTTATTATTACTAATATTATTATTGAAATTTCATCTCATAGATTTGATTTTCAATATTCACCTCTGGTTGTTTATATATTTTGATATTTTCTTATTTACTTCTTATTCAATTGTTTGGATCTTTTAATAATATATACATATATTTGTCATCTAATGTATGTATGTATAGTTTTCTTTAGTTCTTTTGATTATTTTTTTTGGCAAGAGGAGAGAGGCGTAGATTCTTATCCCTTGCTTGCATGAAAATACATAGGTAGACGACTCACACACACACACAACAATAATAAAAGTTTATTTCTTCATCTCTCCTTATAGTGATATATGTATGCCATTCCTCGTCTTGGTACATTTATCATACTGTCAAGTCTGTTTAAATAAAATATTATTTATACATATATACGTACATGCATATGTCTGTTAAAGGAGGAGGAGGAGGAGAAACGTCTATACATACATATGGAAATGTTGCATATTCGCACATAATTGTAGGCCCTTTCCTACTACTACTCCTACTATGTAGAGGCATTTATTGAAAGAAAGAAAGAGAAAAACGAAAAACTAATAAAAATAAAATAGCAGAAATTTATTTTTTTTAAATGAGCTTTTTTTCTCTCTTTATATTAGGAATTTAATATAATTTCAAATTAAATCTGTTTCTAGCTCAGCTTTTCTTCTTTTATATTTATATATACTACATAGAGAGCATTGCACTAGTAGTAGAAACCACCAGTGGTTCTCAAACTCTTATTTTGTATATCAATAGTAATGCTCAAATGATGTAAGTAAGGTTTATTTGTATTCCAAGATACATATATTCTTTTTTGAGGATGCCTCTCTTGTCCAAGACTCACTTCAAGATCCTGAAGGAAAGGATTACCTCCTCCTCCTTCTGCTAAGGTCTTGTCTTATCATTCAAAAGGTCCAGTTGAGTCTGACTATTTTCCCAATAAGTTTATTGACAAGCTGGAGGAGGAGATCCTTAAGAGGAAGAACCCAGTCTAAGATAGGATGAGACAAATTAGCTCAGTGCTCTCATGGGTTAACGTGCCTGGCTGAAAGGAAGAACCCCCCATATCATAGCGAGCTAAAGCTGTTCCCCCCATTACATATGTGGACTGCGAGAGACCTCCCTTCAACATCTTAAAGGACCTCCTTACAAACAAGAGGAAGAGGGAAATAGAGAACCACCTGAGGGACGACCAAATGACTATTCAGTGGAAAAGGATTTGTTGGAATGCAAAAATATAGTTTCAATGTCATTTTTTTACACCAAAATACATCCTATTTTTCAATAATTATTTGCATTTTTGCCATTTTTGTATAAAACAATATTTATACATTTTTTGAACATCACGAGTTATGTGTCTTTTCCAGATTACTTTACAATAGGATCTATATATGAGGATTTAAACTACTAAAAAGTCCGTGTCCATACCTAAGGATATGTACAAAGTAAAATTCTAATTCTTTTGATATTAAAATGATCTCATCAACTTTGTTCAGCCTTGACATTTGAAATTTCTACATCTATAAGTATCACTTGATAACTCAATTTTTTTGTGTGTGTGATTTTAAATAATCAACACAATAAATACTTCATTTTTTATCATTCTTTTATATTTAATTAAGACAGAAAACGCCGTTCGTAATTACAGAGAAAATAAAAATCAACTCCCACGGGGCCTAAACTTAATAAATAAACCACTTAAAATGTTATGTATATTTTGACATCAAATGGTAATACTCTAAATTCCTCATTCTTTCAAGATGACAAACATGGGTGTGAGAAGAAGATTATTTATACATTCTGTAGGTGTTGTTATACATGCAACATATTTGTAAAAAAAAAAACCAATCAGATGAAATGGTCCACTCGAACCAAGGGCTCATAGATATGATACATTCCAAAGAAATAATTTTTTTCTTTTTCTTTTTTTGAACACAGAGAGGAATGTACATATGAAGGAGAAGAAAAACAAAAAATACGAACCATATATTTTAAATTGGTTGTTGGTTGATTCTTTCTAGAAAAAAGGAATTTCATCATATTTTATTCTATGAACAATAGAGCCCCAGAGATGATGAATAGTGAGGATTTTTCATACATGTGTACTTTATAGAATTATTCTCCTATTTCTTACTATGGTTACTATAAAAAAGAGAGGGAGAAGGATGTGGAAATGATAGTCGTCTCCTTGAGTAACAAAGACTCTCCCCTCCTCCTTCAAAAAGTGACCTCCTGCCCAAGTAGTTTATCAAGTTGTTGTCCTTCAATCTCAATGTAGGTATGAGCTAAACAAATGTGGATTTTTTTTATATTGAGGATGAAAATGTATTTCTATATTAACAACTCCTCGATTTCTGAAAAAATGTTACAGAAATCCAATTTCTTTGATAATTGAACTACGTACATACAACATACCTGAGGCCTGCACAATAAAACAAATATAATTTGCTATTAATTTCAAGGTATATTTATTTGATAGAGTTTCTGTTATTTATCTCTTGTGTTTTGACTATGGAATATTGATTAAATTGTATATATATATATGTATATTTAAATTTCATGGGCTTGTCTAACCCATTAAAATAGACAAATTAGAAAAAAAAAAAAAAAAAAAAAAAAAAGAGGAAGGTCACTGGAAATTCATAAAATATTTATTTCAGATTTTTCTCTGCGGAAATTTTAAAAAATTTCTACATACAATTCACGTCTAAAAGTTAACGTTATTCGAATTCGTTTGCATCATGTTGCTATAAAAAGGGAAAGGATATTGGAGCAAATAATTTATTCTCAAGGAAATTCCTGTCCTTACACGAATTTTGCACATCTCCGTATTTAATTATTTTTCATACGTATTTCGGGTCTTAAAAATCACATCAAAACCCTATTTTTAACATTTTTGATTATGGGTGATTTAAAAAACAAAACAAAAAAAAAACTTTGGCATAGTTTTTGCAACTTTATTAAATATAATAAGCCTAGAGGAAAAGAGCAATATATATATATATATATATATATATATATATATATATATATATGGTATATATTTGAGATATCGACGATGAAAGTCTTTTAAATCAAGATACTCATCAATATTCCGTTACATTTTTGTAATATCGATTTTATCCTCAAAGGGTCCAAATACCTATTGTATCATTTATTTTTGAGCAAGCTATTCATGAAATATAGAATGTAATATGTAATATTTTTATTAAAATGGGCTTAAAATATTATTTTTTGACTAAAAGTAACTCGTAGTAGTTGAATTTTCCCTCACGGTCTAAATTATACCTATTATTGTTTGATTTATTTTAAGACAATAACAAAAAAAAAGTTATAAATTAAAAATTAGAGATAAGATCAAAAAATGAGAATTTATAATTTTTTTTTGTATATTTAGTACAATATACCCCCCATAGAGGGGGTGGTGGTAAAGAGGAGGAGTAATTTATAATTTATTTTTTTTAATTTTGAGAACGTAATTATTTGATCAAAAAAATAAAAGGAACGATATTAAAAGGGCAATTTAATTGGTTGAACGAGGTATGTAGAGGAGATGGGGACCCTAGAGTGAATGGTTGTTGTTGTTGTTGTTGTTGTTAACCCCAAATACTTTTACTCATAAAATATACATGGAATCAAAAGATAAATATACCATTCATATATTCATATTTAGCTATATATATTGACTCTAATACAATTTGGCTTAAATTTAGAAAGTGTGACGTATTACTTTCATAAAACGGTTACACTGCAATTTATGATGACTTTTATTTTAATGACAAATTACTGAACCATGTGTATGTCATTTGCAATAAGTGGCATAATACTTTTATATATATATATATTTTCCAAAGATGATACAAAAACCACATGTGATACAGAAACTCATTTTACTCATTTTTTTTGTCTGTTAGAAAATAGAAAAAAAAAATATCAGAACTTGAGACTTTTAGTAAATGTACAAAGAAAACAAAACGACAGATCGTAAAATTACATATCATTAATGTTAAGAGAGAGAGAATAATAATAATAATAATAAAGGTTTCAACTTTTAATAATTCGACATTTGGCAAACATATGGTGCGGCAGGGTATTTAATTTGACTTTCATTCTATTTGCAAATGTTTTGAAAACTGCACCTTCTATCTAATGACTCCCCTTTGACAACTGACTGACTTTTAGGGTTGCCCACAAACTATCATATATTTTTTTACGTATTGAGATCCCTCCATTCGTTATAGGTGAAAATTATCTCTCAGTCCCTATATGCAGTCGTTCTACCAAAGCATTCCTTTACAAAATGTAAAATTAATACCTATTTTATTTTTTATTTCTGATGAAAAATAGATATATACAAAGCAATTGGTATCAGAGTTTGAACGGTCAAGGCCTCCTTAAAATATTACTACTACAGTTCGGTCATATGGGTGCATCATATGAGGCTATAATATAATACCTTTTGCACTAATGGGCTAATTATTTATTTTAATAGATCAATGGAATGGGATCACAGTTCTATGTAGAGCACTGCCTGCATAATAAAATTTTCCATTAGAGTAGCAAGGTTAATTTAATAATACTTAAATGAATAACAGCTGTAAAAATGAGGGATATGGATTGATCCATTTAGTGGATTTAGTTTGGGCCCTTCCATGTTTTGTGATTTTTATATAATTTATTATAAGTGAAATTTAAAATGATGCATGTAGATAGATAAGAAATGCCAAAAGCCTTAAAACTATTTATAATATTATATGACAAACTAATATTAAAACTAGTAAATCAATTTTAAAAACCATCAAAATGTATATATTTTACAGATATATTTTTTAAGGGTAGCCTAATGGTATTGTCCTAGTTAGTGACAACTGTTTATGTAAGAGCAAAAAAATAAATCCTTATACAATATGTATCTTTAATATAGGCAATAATCCCAATAAAGTAAATGGCATTTAAATCACGTAGGAACCATCATATTTATATATAATATAATATATAAAAACATACATTAAATAAAGATTCATCATTTTATTTCTATATCCTTCCTTCCTTCTACTTTGAATGTGTGTAGTGAGAGTCGTTTCTTCTCTGTGAAATTATTTATGGTCTATCGAAGACCATTTCCGTTGTTATGAACGGTTCCCCCCCTCCCCCCTCCTCCTCCATCTCTATTTTATATAAGAAAATATTTACTTACATATCACCACATAGGTAGGTAGGTATTATATGAATGTACTTTCTATTTCTACTTAAAAAAAGACTTTTAAAAAAAAAATGAATAAATAGATACAAATATTAATAAGGAGATTCCGACTCCCTCCCACGTAAAAAAAATAATAATAAAAAAAAAAAAAAACCAAAAAACACATATTCTGGACTACTTCAATATTCAGTACTATTTACTTCTCCATATGTGCTTCTATTAAGGTAGGTATGATATATTATTATCTTTGATGCTCATATAAATATGAAATGGGTCGTCTACTACTACTAATACCACTACCACTACCATTCTGGGTGGAGGAAAGATACACAACCATTATTTTAATATATGTATGATGGGCACTAATTTATGACCATTAGAGCTCAAAAAATAACGACCCCCTCCCCATGGACTCACATCTCTCTCTCTCTCTCCCTATCCAACTATCAGAACAGCTGTTACATTTTTTAGTTGGATTTTACTTTGGTTCATTGTATATATAACTATTACATATCATTGAAGCCCCCCTCCCCCCCTCAACCATATTTACAGACTCTCGCAAATATTTTTTTGTTTGCATAAGTCAAAACATACTATTTTTTTTTTTTTTTGCACATTTATATACATCTAATATTATACAAAGTATATAAAAAAAAGAGGATAAATATTTTGCTGAGCAAAATGAAGGAATGCAAAAAAAAAAAAAGACCACTTGATATGTATGTACTACATACATAAAATATTCTCGAGGACAGCCCCCCCTCCCTCCTCTTTTAATTTTCGATATTTTATATGCATAGGTTTGTATGTATGTAGTTTATTTTATCAGAAATCGATAGGCCTAGACACATATGTACGTATGTGCTTAGTTGTGCAGAGGAATAATAACCTCTCTTTCCTTGCTTTGTCAATTCTTAATTCAGGGTAATAGACATACAAAGTCCGGGTTTGACTCGGGTGGCATAGTGAGTTAACGCCATATGGATATTGTAATCTCTTTAAGTTATAAAGCTTTTATATGTATGCATCAAGTTAACAAGAGACCAAGTTTATCAGAAATATGTATTTTAAAAATGAGTGTGAACTGCACTCATATTCTCGTTGAGGACATTCTCCTTCCTTTGTATTAATAGGTTATTTCAATATATTAAATAATGAGTCAAATAATTGCAACCTAATTATAGGAGTCAAAAAATGCCGGCCGCAATCAAGAAACAAAAACATCTGGTATTTCTGACTATGCTGTTACTTTTAATATGATTCATGGGCAGCATGATAGCGGATGTAGTTGATTCTTAATAGTTTTTAAACAGATGAACATATGGTTTTAGTCAACACCAACTAAATAAATATCTGGGGCTATGAAAAAGATGGACGTTCTTTCAGGGACCAACTCGGCTCCATGTGAAGTCGACACATTTATTCGATTGCTCTATTGGATAGACAACAATCCTTGCTTTCTCGATTAAAAGTGACATTTGAGCAACAACCGTGCGCAAAGGTCTTAAAATGACTCCGAAATAACTGGCCGTTTTATTTATAAAGAAAAAAACTACTTAATAGTGGATTTTCTTCTTTTCAATATTTGAAAACAAACTTCCTTTCTTGTTGACTTGACACATATTCACATGGAAATATATCATTCATTAATACGAGCCTTGACACAATCCTTGATTCTCGAATATAGCCAATTAGTATAATGGTACAGAAACTAGAATACAATTCTATATAAATAGCCGGGCCATAATTAGTTTTAATTTTGTTGTACCAATACACAGCGTTCATAACACTGCTAAGGGGAGGAAGGAAGAGTAGAAAAATCACCAGCAGCTGACCGAATAATGCATTTGATATTGGTGGATATTATTAAAACTATTCATTCATGTATGTAGACAAGTACAATTTTATAGAGAGTTGATAAAAGGATTTTAAAGAGGGACTTTGAAATTAATTAATTCATTCATTCATTCACTACTGCCTTCCTTCTTCCTCCCCCTTCTCCTACATAGTAGGCATATTGTAAAGACTTATGCTTGAATTGCATATATATATATATATATGGATATCACGTACAACATCCATGTCTATTTATGCATACATCGATGTTTTTTTTAAAAATAACAGATATGTAATACACATAAGTGTATATCATCATAATTTCCTCATTTCTATGAATATTCATGTTCCGTTTGAGTTAAGAGCAGTCCATCCAGCAGCATTTGTTGTTTCTGAATATATGTACATACTATAATTAAAGGAATCTCCTCTTTTTATTCATTTATTTTTCTTCTTCTAAATACAGCTCAAGAGCAGTATAGTAGTACATTTGTATGAAGAAGGTAGAGAGAAGACAACATACATACATACATTCCTTCCTTCCTTCTCCAAAAGTTACAAAGATGCTAGGGAAAGGAATGTATCTGAATTTTTCTATATATATATATATACATATTATCTACTTCTTCTCCTTCTTCTCCTTAGCAGCTCTCATCCTTGAGTCACTATAATAATAGTCATAATAATAGATACTATACAAGTTATTTAAATTAAGAGACAAATAAAATGTAACAGATGTAATTCTCCTCTCTTTAAGGTACAAGTAGAATACTTTTAATTATAACTACAAAGTATGTACAAACTAGAGACACTTTAAGGTGTAGAGCAGTGCTGCCCAACCTTTTCCGAACATGGGCCGGATTTATGAAAAAACGACGCCAGTGGGCCGAAAAATAACAGTTGTAAGCTTCTGCGTTAATAACAGGAATAAGTTAAAGACTCACGCGCGGGCCGGATTCTAAGGCTTCGTGGGCCGGATCTGGCCCGGACGTTGGGCAGCACTGGTGTAGAGTATATCAGAAAAGAAGATGTGTTGTATTTATTTTCTTCCTACTCTGAATGGTTCTAAATAATGAAGGTCACGCGCAAAGTTTATCCAATGCGCATTTCCTGGCTATCTATCCAGGTGAGCGCCTGTCCCTTTGTTCGTTTGACCGAGAGTCACGGTAGGCCAGGAGGACAGAAGTAGTATGGACTAAGGATAACTTGATCAAGAAAAAATACCATAGACTGTAATCTGTGGGCCTCAAACAACGTTGCCCAAGGTTGCTGAATGCTAATTTTAAGGCCAAAATGCAATTTGAGGGGTGTTAAGAGGCCAAATTTGAGGTTGTCTATGAAGTCAAAAGTTTCATAGAAAATTGTCGATTGAAGTGGCAGGAGGTCCTCCTTTGATTCCTCCACAGGAACTAGCATTAAAACAGAACCAACCAGTACAACTCATTAGATACTAATGAAGGGTCATTTGTATAAAAATGACGTCAGATATTGATAATATGTGCCATGATTTTTGGGACCTTTAAGAGCAATTTACACTGCCTCGAAAGGATTCATCATGAATACTTACGATAATACAAAATGAAATATAATTAGCTTTTAATTACAAATTAATTTAAAGCTATTTGTTGAAGAAGACAAAATCAAATATAGTCCAGCCAGACGACTCATTTTAGCTTGTTTTTGCCGTATATTAAATATCTAAAGATGCAGATATACAAATGCGAAATTCTTTAAGTTGCAGATATTCTGTAAATTATTAACATTATTTTTTAAGTGGTGTAGTATCAAATATCAAAAAATACGGAATTGTGAATATATAAAATTTGCAAACTTAATTGGAATTTTTTTCAAAATAAGAAAAATTCACAGATGCAAAAATGAATATGAGAAAGTGATTTGATTGGTTCTCAAGATCCATTTTTTAAGGTCTCGACCACAGTCACTTCAAAGCCTTATTGTTCTCAAAACCAAGACCAAAGCAATTATATATTTATTTTTTTAAATTAAATTTTTTTAAACCTTATGCCTCGATCCTTCTTTAAAGTCTTGGTATCGTGAGGCGGCTCACGGCTGTTAAGTCCATGTTAGATACGGACTCTCAAGTAGACAATATTTGCAAGAGGTACATTTTTGACTTTGTATTTTAAATATGTCTAATACAAATGTTATTTTCATTACTTAGAAGTATGTTTATAACATAACTAAGAGTCGAATTACACCTATTTGTTAATTGTTATTTTTTTAAGAATAATGTGGAATTTTTTTTTTCTTTCTTTTCCCCTTTATAAATAAGATGACGATAAGGTTTTATTTTTATTTTTATCTGAATAGAGAGATTATAGAGTTGCTAATTGGCAACAACATATGTAGAGTTAATTGAATAAATAAACAGACTGTCATTTCAAATAATCATATGGTCAAACATTAAAATATATATTATATATATTCAAAATTATTAGGTAGAAATGTTAATAATATTTTAATATAGAAATGAAAGCCTCCCTACAATTAAAGACAGTAGTGTGTGACGTCTTACTAGCAAATGTGCTTTGTAAGGCATTATTAACCCACAAACAGTCAAATTTACACTGTGTATCTATGTATCTTTTTTTATCAGCTGTCAATTTTTCAACTGTATCCTTATTACTGTTTGTTGAACTCAAATTAAATATACATAATTTTATGTATATATCAAATATTAGTCCAAACGTTGATGTTACATAGAGGGAAAGTAATTGGCTGGCCTCATCGGCTAATTTTGTGCTATTTTTTTTTTATTAAATCATCGCATACAATTTCGGGCCTATTTGTTTACCTCTTTCTGGAGAGGGATAAAAGTTGAGAGATATAATAAAAATTATATTCTGTTCGATTGAATCCAGGTGAATTCAATAAGGCACACAACAGAATGGAAGAATAACTCTGCAGATCCAAGCATAATATTATTGAAAGAGCCTGCTGTTTTTTACATTAGAAAATATATTATTGCTTTAGTCATTAGTAAAATACACTCTAATTAATTTAGATTGTGACTAAACACGTTCATAATGTAATTAACAACTTCCATGAAAAATTACGTTTATGTAGAGCAATCTCTGGATACGGGTTTAGATTATTATCAAGCACATTTTGCAGACAGATGTGTTCCGTAATTCAAGGTATGACTGTGTATATATATATATATATATATGCAAGCACATAAATCAGGATCATATTTAAAAAAAAATCCATATTCCTCCTTTGATAACGATATAATAATATAACGTAGCTACGTAGCATGAAAATTAATGCACATTTACCAATGTGGAGTAGCGGAGCCTTTTGACTAACGTCAGAGATCGTGTTATATATATATATATATATATACCGAAAGGACACGTCATATATGAGACATATAATATGTAGTAATATATTATTTCAATCAAAATGAAATAATTTCCATTAAAATCTTTAGGCAACTATGCTTTCAAAATGTATTGAGTAAGTAGCAACTTGATGCGCAAGGGAAAAGACTGACATTCGAGAGTCTCATCAAATTAATAGCACATGAAAATCCCTATGAAATGAGCATATTTGTACAACTAATTATGCTCAAAATGGATTAAGGACTCGAAAAGTCATCGTTGATTTATTGAGTGGACTATGTATGATGATGATCTACCGTATTTTCCCATGTACAAAAGCCTATTTTTGTACTATTTTGCCCAAAATGTTCACTTTAAAAATAGGGGGCCTCCTCTTGTTGTACATGGGAGTAAGTGTTTTAAATAGAACTTTTGTTCAAAAGTTGACGGGCTCTCTAATACATGGGGGAAAAAAACAGTACACGTAGTATATTTCAAGGGTCTGAAATATACTAATAAGGTATTTAGGATAAACGGTAAGGGGGTGTGAACATCCTTTTACGACCTATCTGCCCCATTGATATATCCAACTGCAAAAGCATGGATTCCCTATTACACTTAGTATGAGAGTGAAACAAGGATTTTTATTCCTTTAAAATGTGAATGTATTCGCCTCTCACAGAACGACAGACTTACACAACGATGACGTTTCGTGAAAACCCTCTATCTATAAAGGAACGTCAACTACAAACAAGACAATATTCATAAATAAATCATATATTTTTCATTATGTACAATGTACATACATACATGAGTCTGTATATTATAACAACACTTCTTAAAGTATGATTTATTTATTTAAATTCCTCATTCCATCCTTATACTGAAGAAGAAAGTAAGTCAACTATAAGAGAGAGAGAGAGAGGGAGAAACAGCAGAAAAGAAACATTCATAAAATAATTATAAATGTGGTTATTGTTTCAAATATGTATATGAAGAATACATTAAAACAGCATTGTGTTATAAAGAATTGCGCGACGCAATTTGTTATATTTTTTGACATAAAGTTTCAACTCTACCTTCGTGATGTTCTTAGTACACTTTTTTTCCCCTTATTAAATAATACATAAATAATATAAATATGCATGATATATATATATATTAAAAAAACTATTAAAATCTTGATTCAAGATATTAGTTACACTTTTGAGAGTGCCTCTAGATGTTTTCGTATTTATAGTAAAAAAAAAAAAAAAAGGACTTTGTGACAATGGCAATGAAATTCTAGGTAACCATACTTTCAGATACTAATCCTTGAGGTAATCTGTTCGGTGACCGAGTTCGTAACTCAATTGGTTCGTATATCGAATTATTTCCCCCCGTTTCAGTTAATGTAATTGTCAATAATCTGTGTTCCAGCCTGCACTAAAATAAAACCACATACAAGATCATTTAAAGTTGGGTTTGAAGACAGATTTCGAATGTTGAGGATGAATCAGCTAAAGTTGCAAGATTATTAAGGATATTTTAATTACCTTAATAAAAAAAACACTTCAACCATTCAAAACCCAAATATTGCTGTTAGTTCTCATAATTTGTTAATATTTTTGATCCACAATATCAATGTAATTTAATAGATATGGAAATGAGACATCATCACTATTGAATATGTAAGGGGGGGGGGGCCCTTACATATTCTCATAAAATCTAAAACACTTGCTTGAAGTTCCATGAATGACCACATCGGTCATCAATAATAAAATAAAACTGAGTCCATAATTTATAAACTCTTAGAAGGGAATTTTTTGTAGGTTGTAATATATCAAAATTGTTTTAAATATGGATCAATTTATTTTCCTATTGTCATGAGAAAAATTGTATATATTTTGAGCCTTTGTTTGATTACGGGTGTACTTGTAACTAAGACATTAATTTAATAAAAAAAAAAAAGATTTACCAATTAACTGCACGCACATTGGTCTCAAAAAGAAAAAAATCGACCAAGTTTATTCTCTGATCCTAATTAAAGAAAAGGACATGACGACTACGACTCGTATGTCAATAAATTAGTGTGTTGGGTCGCTTATATGTATATGGAGTTAGTTATGTTTGTCATTGTAAATTAATACATAACCTTGAAATTATATCAAGTTAAATCTCAAGTTAAACATCAAGATGATACACTATAATTACTTTTCCCATTCATCAGTCAAAAAGTGTATTAGATACATTTTTACATGACTCTTCCGGTATCTATAATAGACTAAAAGCCACGGCTCTATACTGTATGTACACATTGAAAATTAAAAGGGGGTGGTGTCAATATGTACATTACAAACACATGTACACTACTTGTATGTATGTATGTACAAACAAAGTAATTTGATGTCCACATGATTCGAGTCCCCTTTTTATAAAAAACATACATAGTCTTATATGAAGACAATCAATTAAATTCATAATTGATTGTTCAGTAAATTCAATGCCAGCTTAAATCAACGTCATTTAAAAAAAAAAAAGAAGAAGAACCCTTTGATTGATAAAAATAAACCACTTAATGTTAGTTTTTAAAGTAAATAGATAGTAGCTCAGAGGGTGGCCGCCTCTCATTAATAGAAATAAAATCATCCTCATTCATTCAACTTTAACAGCATAACACTACTTGACTTTATTTATTCAGTTATAAATAAATAAATAAATAAATAGTTCCCTCATCAATGCTTTTTCCATGAATAGAAAATACAAACACAAACAAAGTAAAAACATTTCCCCCCTTCTTTCAGCTTCGTCTCTCTCTCTCTCTTTCTTTCTCTACATACATGTCTATGAAGAATTAATGCAAGGAGATGAAAAACAGACAGAATTATTAAATACACTTAATAAAGGAATGTGATTTCTATGTATATATAAATATAACTTTTACAATTAATTAATTCTACACAGTAACAGAGAGTTTGACATACAAAGAATTGTTTATTTGTTTTTTTGTTTTTTTTGCAGAGGGGATGATGATGATGATGCCAAAAACAACTGACTCATCTAATTTTTTCTTTAACTTGGTTATAAGTAGTAGCGTTGGTTCAAACCGTGGTATAGCCAGTGAAAAATAAATTAGGTAATCGAGAAGAATATTTATGTTTTTTTGAATTAATGAGATCATATTTGAAAATTATAAATTCAGAATTTGGATGATAATTCCAGCTGTGCCACTCTAGGATTTTCCATTCTATTTATGGAGAATAAAGTTTGCTTGATTTAAAAAAAAAAAAAAAACAAGAACTAATAAGTTTAAGTACAATTAATAATAGTAGAAGAACTAAAATATAAATCTAAGAGCACATCAAGAGTCAACCACCTCTCTCAAATAATTTAGATGAGATTGAAGTTTGTAGTGAGAGTAATCAAAAACTATTTGCGAATTGTAGACGATCCTGTTACAATTTCTTGTATATTATTGTTGTGTCAATGAAAACCTTTCTAATAAAATTGAATTTGTACATTTCCTAAAAATATGAAGAAAAATAACTTAATTGAAAGAAGGGATATTTAGTAGTAATCATAGTCTGTATTCAGTATTTATATTGGAAGAAAAAAGAAAAAGAAACACACAGTTAGTTAGTTAGTTAGTTAGTTCGATTCCTTCATCTCTCTTCCTCACTCAACCCCCCCCCCCATCACTTTTAGCAATCAATATTATCAAACGCTTATAAATACAATATATATATATATATATATATATATATATATACAGTCAATTCTCTATCTAACAAAATGTACTTCTGCTGTTGAACGAGCAATATTAAAAGTTCTTTATTGTCTATTTTTTTTTTAAATTTATATAGTTCCCTTGACGCAAGATATCAGCTAAAGAGCCAGACACGCTGAATAGAAAGGGAATAATACATCTAGGAAGGAAAAAGCAGGGTCGAACGACAGTTTCTTGCATTCCTTTAATGATATTTTGTAAGGATTATACACACAAAAAAAAAAGAATAATTTTGGTTTAAGATCATGGCCAATCCATGGACTTTTTTGGTAATGTTTTTCATCAAGGGTGTAATTTCAATTTTTTTAAATGGAAATTACAAATAGATAAGTATTACAAGTGCCAAGGGGTTTTTCACTCGTAAATAAGTCATTAATAAGAATGTTTAATAGATCAAAATCAATGAATGATTTGTAATAAGTAAAATAACCCATGTTGTCATTAAATAATACGTTAGTACAGGAACAAATTGTAACTTGTACAACAATCTGCTTGTACAAACTATTAACTTTTAAAGAACATACATGCTCTATAGTCATTAAAAGCATCTAAATCCCCTCTCTCTTTAGAGCATATCCCTAACACTAATGGCAGTATTAAAAATTTACTTCTAAAAGACAAAACAAAAAACATTTTATAAAAAATATTAATTCATAATCATTCCTTCTCTTTTAAACAAATCCTCACAGACACAAATCCAGGAGGAGTCAAGTACCTTAAAAAACATCTTAACTACTTTTTTTTTTTAAAAAGTAAATGTATTTTGACTCTTTGCTTAATTTATATTTCATTAATATACTGATTTGACTTTTATGTATGTATGTATATATCTACTCTTTGTACTAATAATAAGACAATAGTTTCACTGTCTGATTCTTTTCTTTTTTTTTCTTTCTACAAATACATGGTAAACAAACGCTAGAAATATCTCAAATTGAGATTTATGACCAATAATAATAATGACCAATAAGAATGTCTTGCCCTTCCTAATTAAGAACTCATTAAGAGCTCTGAATGCCTGCAACTCAAATATACCCATACATACATATACATCAGTCGGTTCCAGACGACATTCATAACAAACCAAATATATAGAGGGGAAACACGCCGATTGCAAACTATGTACATACATATTGGTATGATTGTATGTACATTAGTAAGTAGAAATGAATAGCTTAAACTTGAAACATCTGTAGTAGAGAACAGCCATTGAGGGAGGAGGAGGAGGAGGGAGAAGAAATAAGAAGAGGAAGAAGAAGAAAAAAAACCCTTACACCTTGTTCATAAACAGATGTGTGTATTATAATAATAATAATAATAATAAAAATAACATGACTCTCTCTAATTCTTTTTTTAGTGTCTTTTTCATTCATGGGTTCTTTGCTCGTATGTTATTTTAACAAAATAAAGAGGTAGATGAATATAAAGTGATAATAGTCTGTATTCAGTATTTATATTGGAAAAAAAAAGAAAAAGAAACACACAGTTAGTTATTTAGTTAGTTCTATTCCTTCATCTCTCTTCCTCACTCAACCCCCCCCCCCATCACTTTTAGCAATCAATATTATCAAACGCTTATAAATACAATATATATATATACAGTCAATTCTCTATCTAACAAAATGTACTTCTGCTGTTGAACGAGCAATATTAAATGTTCCTCATTGTCTATTTTTTTTTTTAAATTTATATAGTTCCCTTGACACAAGAAGAGATCAGCTGAAGAGCCAGACACGCTGACTAAAAAGGGAATGACTCTAGCAAGGAAAAAGCAGGGTCGAACGATAATTTCTTGCATTCCTTTAATGATATTTTGTAAGGATTACACACACAAAAAAAGAATAATAATTTTGGTTTAAGAGCATGGCCAATCCATGGACTTTTTTGGTAATGTTTTTCATTTGACAAGCATTTTGTCCTGAGGGTAGACTCTCAAAAGTTGCCAAAAATTTAATAATCGTATCTAGTCTAACGCATTTTTACTCAATACCACGCCACAAATTGTACTCACGCATTTTGTCTTTTTTAAAAAAAAGCATAGCAAAATATAACCCAAATTACTAGGGTATTTCAAAATAAGAGAGCCCTGCTGATGATGATCTAACGAGATAGAAATGAATCAATAGTCCCCTTCTTTCTCAATTCCAAAAGAATTGACAATATACATTAATATTTAGAATGGAATATTCTATTAATAATATCCGTTTTCCAGCCATTAAATTGAAAATATTATGTCGCATGAATGGTTTATATACCAACTATCATAAGATAACTGTTTTCATTTAATGTATAAAGTATCTGGCACTGAATACAACATACATAAAATGAATTTCTACATTTTTTAGAATGGGATACTTTTTTAATAAGTTACAAACATACAATCAAAAAAGAAATACATTCCTCTCCTACCATTGATGTAGGATCTACTCAAAATATGTTTAATTAAATGAGCCTCTTATGCAAAATATAATTTCATTAGAGTTTTAAAAATATGATTTTTAAAGGACAAAGTTGCACTTAAAACTTTTTTTTCTTTTTAAATTGATTCTATTCCAAATTTGAATGTAGATATAATGTGTCGTCATTACTTTGTATCCTTTGGTCCTCATCACATTAAGTACAAAAGAAGATATAGACTCATAAGAAACAGCTGCATATCCAACGACTCACAAGGAAATTAAAAATGAATAAGATTCATTCAAAAGCATAATATAAATATTCATAAGACTATATACTAATAAGTCATAGCTAGGAATGTAAATAATATGACAATGGGGTGTGTGAAATAAAAAGAAAGAGAAAGTCATCAACCTGGTTGTAACTCTGACAATTTAATGAATGTTGAGAAGGAAGCAGCAGCTTGAGCGTTCATGACGTTTTACTGTGAGCTACAAGCTGACTCCTCTTCTCTTGTAAAGCATTATGTATGTAGAGGTAACATGGATGTTACCCTCTTAAAAAAAAAAAATGATAACAGCTTTGGAAAATAAAAAGACCTGTTGTTTTAAGTACCAACTCCACAAAGTCTCGCACGCGGCGTTTTGCATATTATTTACATTCCTAGTCATAACAAAGAATACTAATAAAAAAGACTTTACACATAAAGTAGCATCTTGGCTAAGGACTCGAAAAATCTTTCATGTACATTTACGTACAATATAGAGAACGCGAGCATGTTAATTACATTAGGACTCTAAATACCAGGTTAAAGTAACTATGAATGATCCATGCCTAAGGTGGATTTGCATTGCTCGTTGGTTATCATTGCTATTATTTGCCTACGGACAAACTTTTACTAATTATATGTACATACAAATAAGTACTTAGGTAAGAACATCCTTGACATAATATTCAAGTCGTAAATAAACAAACTTGGGGACGACTACTACTCAATTATAATCCACGTACACACACATTACACTCTATTAAATATTCATAGTCATGTTGTTGAGAAACGAAGTGCTTTTTTATTATTTTCAAAACATGATTTGTAGATTTTTTTTATTTTTTATTTTTATACATTTAGGGTGAATAATAGTTTTAAAGTGTCAAGAGTAAGGGCATACTTAGGAATGTAAATAATATGCAAATCGGGCTTGTGAGAATCAAAGAAAGAGAAAGTCATCAACCTGGTAACTCTGACAATTTGATGAATGTTGAGAGGGAAGCAACTTGAGCTGTCATGACGTTTTACTGTGAGCTACAAGCTGTTATTCTCCTTTATATATACAAAAATAAATAATAACATGGATGAAAGGCAGAAAATTAACTGAAATTAATGTTAGGAAATTATATGTATATTTTTAACTAATAATAATTATACGAGGACTTGAGCCCTTTTTGTCTACATTTTATTTGCTTTATTAACCTTAATGCATCATGTATTCCTTCATGCGAGATCTTTACTATCAGGTAGGTGTTCTCCCCTCAGTAGTAATAAAGGAAAAATGATAACAGCTTTGGAAAACAAAAAGGACTGTTACAAGTGCCAACTCCACAAAACCTCGCACGAGGCATTTTGCATATTTTTTACATTCCTAGACATGCCATGAACATGAGTAGATATGAGAGAAGTTCCTAATATAGGTATGTACATATATACATGTTTTTTATCATCAGAATGGGTCGAAAGCCAATCGAAAGTACCAAAAGGATATACATATAGTTTTTAGTAGTTATTGCAGAGATAGTATGCAATGAATTGGCTAATGTTTTGAAGCTGCTGGCGATGGATTGAAATGTGTATGTCTTTTATTTAAGCATACATTGTACCTACTTAAAAGTTTAAAGTGTTCAAGGTTCAATTATGAATAAATTAATATGATTAATTACTTGAAAAAGAAAAAAAGAAAGAACAAAAATATTTAAAAGTTTTAGATAAAAAAAAAACTTTTGATTTGTAAAGTGGGCATGTTGTGAAAAATGATGAAAAAATGCTAATTTTTGATTTAACTTTTTAATTTGGATATTAAAAAAAAAGTAATAATAATATTTAATATTTGTTACTCAAATAAATGGGGATCTACTGATAAAGGCAGTTAGAGATTAGCTCTATAAACATTACTCATCTTTAAGTATTAAAATGGCTAATATAAGAAAAGTTAGCATTTTACCGAAATTGATAAATAAATTGATAATTTTTCTCATCAAAAATAAGTTTTGAGAATATTATTTTATTCTCTAATTTATGATTATATTTTACTTTTGATCGTTATTAATAAATTATTCTGATTGATCCTTTATAAGCACCACAAATATGGATCAAAATTTGCAAAAACTCCGAGTTGCAATGAAAGAAAAACAAAATGGATCCTACTTATTTAAAAGGCCATATTGTAGCCAAGTAAAACCTCAACATAATTTAAATGAAGGTTCTACATAAAAGAGGGGTGTCAAAAAAGGGTCAAAAATAGTTATAAAACAGGTGAAATGTAACCAAATAAAATAAATATATGTATAATCAATTAATTTGAATGTCACGTCTATCCAGGAGACATCGAGTTTGACAAATCTGTTCTCAACTAAAACGTACACTCTCCTGGGAATATTATTTAAAATACATCCCAGATATTTAAAAATAACAAGTGCATAATTGATCAAAATAATACGTCCTACTAATTAAGGGACCATTAATGGAGGGCTAAGTAGTAATTTTTCTCATTTCTTTGTTGATTTTTCTACAAAGTACCTTTGTGTTAACGCATCCAATATGTAGCTTACACACAAATGTTTTGAACAAACTGTAGGCAAAAAAAAAATAAGAAATGAGACAAACAACCATTTAAAGGTGCAAAATAAATTAAAACTTATTCAAAAAAGTATATAGGAAAATAAAATAGGAAGCCCATTCCCAAAAATAATGGGTGCCAATAACGTCAATAATTTACAAATAGTAAATGTGAAAAAAAAAAAGGGAAACAAAATGCACTTAGATTCACACCAAAAAAAAAAAAAATATTGTAACATTGAGGGGCTATAAAGTAAGTTATAGGTCATAAGATATGTATACATATATATATATATATATATAAGGTTCTATAACATATATGCATATAAGCAATATGTTCCAAGTTACATACAATAGCTTTGAATGTATTATTTTATTACTTTAGATGATTAGGAATGTAAATAATATGCAAATGGGATGTGTAAAATAAAAAGAAAGAGAAAGTCATCAACCTGGCCACTCTGACAATTTGATGAATGTTGAGAGGGAAGCAACTTGAGCGTTCATGAAGCTTTACTGAGCTAGTAGCTGCTATTGTCCTTTATATATACAAATGAAGACATCAATAATAAATAATCACATTATGTATCTATACCATAGATGAGAGGCAGAAAATTAACTGAAATTAATGTCAGGAAATTATATATTTTTAACTAATAATAATTATACGAGGACTTGAGCCCTTTTTGTTTACATTTTATTTGCTTTATTAACCTTAATGCATGTATTCTTCCTTCATGCGAGATCTTTACTATCAGATAGATGATAACAGCTTTGGAAAACAAATAGTACTGTTGTTCGAAGAGCCAACTCCACAAAATCTTGCAAGCAGCATTTTGCATATTATTTACATTCCTAGACTAATGATGCACCATAAATTGAAAAACACTGATCATCCACCCAACAAAATGAAAAAAAACAACAACGTACAAACACACATACAAATCCAATTATCATTATTTATATGTGCATACTATTTACATACATATGTAGATTACACGTAAAAGGGGCCCATAAAATATGGTCAAAATAGTATATGTAATTGGAATAGAAAATCAAATAGGGACTCATGTACATACATAACATATGTATATACAACCAAGGTAGTAAGTAACGAAGTAAATCAAGATGAATATACATAGTATGACCATTAATTGGAGTAGAAAAAAAACCCAATACCAACAAGTAACCTTAGAAAGACCTTCTTAATTGTATGTTGTACTCATTTGTATGAATACAAATACTTATGTATGTATGTATAATGTATAGATCATTTAAAGCCTATGTTCATATATATCTGTACAGCAAAATGTGGACGCAATACAATTGAAGTTGGATAATGTGAGCCATTGATACATATTTTGTCTTAATATTCATTTACTTACTTATTCCCTTATTTTTAAGACAATGACACTTATACATTGATTACTCATAAGCTTTAAAGGTTTAATAATTGCAACTATATTTTTTTAGTACTTAATCAATCAATTGCAATGGCTTTAACTCAATCCCAGCTCAATTTTTTTTCTCCCTATCATATGACTATGACTATGAACAAAAAAAATATACAAAAATCTCAGTAATGGATAAAGGACACACACTCTTTTAGTAGGGGTACAAATCGAACAAATCTCCTTCAAGTCCGTATATCTGAATCCCCTCAAATATTGTGTGTAAAATTATCTAAAGCCGAAGGTTAATGTTCATTCCTACTAAAATTTTGGACTTTCTCTGTTAATTTGTCGAAGGAGAAACTTCTCCAAGGAAGCACATCCGCCGTACAACATGACGTAGTGTTCTAATGACGGTGATTAAGTTGAGTGAGTAAGTTATTCATAAAAAATAAGATTATTTTATATTATTATTACTATTTCCTAAATTACATTTATCCCGTGTCTTGATATCTTTAAAACTTATGTATAACCTTGTATATCTTTATTTGTTCATCAGATGTCTATAGATTACACTTGCTCCTAAGGAGTGTTTTAACCGTTGATTCGCTAAACTTGAATCATCCCTTGTTAAAATGATAACAATACTTAACTATAATCAATATAATTAAAATAGTTCAACTGTTGTGAAGAGTTACGCTAACAACTATCAACTAATTTTGGGTCTTTCTTTCTTTTTTGTGGAGAATGAGAGGTTGAGAGATGCATTTAATAACGCTAGCTAAAAATGTCACACAAAGGGTAGACTCGTCCCCTTAAAGTAGATTGCAAACCTCTAATAGGTGATTCGCGAAGATTTTAATAAAAATCCATTGACATGAAGTCCATAATGGTTGTTGTACTTGGGAAATGTGGATCTCAGTACAAGAGGGGTTGTGTTTGTGACTCTGTTTTTCCTTTCAGGATCTAAACAAAAGCCAAGATTTGGTGATTATGATATTTAAAATTACAATTACATACTTTTTTTTTTTTTTTAAATAAAGAACATTTTTCATCATATTGTGATTTATATACTTCATCAATTATGTAAATACAGTAGAACCCCTTAACTGGACGCAAATTCATTCCAGAAGGAGCATCGAGAGAGGGTTGCAGTCAAATTTCCAAATCAGTAGCAGTATTAGCTAGCAGCTAGGCTGTACTTTGTGTACAAAAGTGAGCCAAGTCAGCAGGTCAGACTCGTAAAGCTTTACTCAAGCTGGAAATACGCAAGTTTCCTCGACATTTTAATTCAAACTAACACAGCATTGAAATTTCGGGATTCTACTAATATATATGTATATATGTAGGTAAATATACAGCTCAAGGATGAGCCAAAGGTACACTACCGTGTCACGGTTCTGTCGTGTACCCCCCTTCCTCAGCCCTAATAGGTATAAATACAAAAGTAATGAGATAAAAGAAACAAAAGTTTCTCATGCCATTAACGAAGGGAAAAAGGAAGGAAGGAAAGTGAGTAAAAAAAAATAATGGCTCTGCAGTCTACGTGAGTGTATGATCCACATGAATCAACTTCTTGAACGTATCTATATACATACATACATACATAGTTACTTGGCAGTATTTATTCAAACACACACACACAAAGGTCCTACTACTTATGCTTTGGTATAAGAGGAATCACACATCTTATATTCATCATCTTCATCTTCAATGATCCTAAGTGATATTTATTTTATTTTATTTTTGCTTTCGTCATGGGGTATAAGCAGCATCCACATTCGGATAGGAAAGTCACCTTCTTTTAACGGTACAATATACATACAAATATATATGTTACAGAGAAACTGCTACGTTCGTTCGTTCCCTCCCTCCCTTGTGTCGTCTTATCGTTTGCTAAGTGACGAAAAAATCTTACCTAGAAAAGAGAATGAATAAAAAGATCATTAATTACATTTGTACAAGGGTATATATATACATATATATATGTGCATATTAGGATAAAGGAATGTGTAACAAACAAAGATGGTTCTACACTCATCATTTATTATTGATTTATTAATTAATGGGTGGGTGGATGGATGGGTAGTGAGGAGGAAACAGCAAATGGTGTGTTGTTTATGTACATTAACTATTTAGAGTCATTTATTCATCAATTATCAATAACTACTGTTGTATTAGTGTTGCGATTCGGATCAGAAATTATGGACTGGGGCCACCGTGTTGAGCTTTTTGTATATCTAAGGGAGATATTTATTAATATTAAATATTATTAACAACCCATACATTCCATTAATGTTTATACACAGTTAATCAAAATTAGGAGTGAAACGGTTCAGTACGCCGGTTCGTACCGTTCCGTATATATTTTGCAAAAACGTGCCTCTCAGTCTGTCCAATGGCTAATTTCATACTTTTTTTGTCCCTTATTTGGGGTTTGTTTGTTGTTGTTTTTGTTTGCACAAACATACAACAAGAAGAGCTCACAGGATTTAAACCCAAAAAGTTTAGATCAAACAAAAATTATTTTGCCCCTCCACACACACACCCACACCCTAAAATGTACATATAAATTTAAAAACAAATCACTGTGTTTGTCAACCCGGTTCTTAGGCCATGAGCCTGGATTGGCTCCATTCAAAACATGGATCTGAACTATCCATAGACTAATTTAATGCAATGGATGACATCAAATGAAATAACTCATTTTGAGAATAATATAATTGTCTATGTACAATCATGACTCATCACAAATGCAATCAAAATGCAGTTTGAGAAAGAATGATTACATTTTGATTCACGATCTGAAATCTGTGATTTCTATCGAAATATTACTCTAAAAGGAGTCACACTTATGGAAGAAGAAAAAATGGAATCGAGTCATACTCTAACTAAAAAATATCACAGTATGTATAAATCATAATAAAAATGACTAACACATACAAAAATAAAAATAAAATGGAGTCTGTCTCACTCACGTTCTCTCAAGTATAAAGATATATATGCATATATGGAAATAAATGATGCAGAAAGTTCGAATCAATACATACATTAAAAAAAAGTAAAAAAAAAATAATAAGGGGGAACCAACCAACATTAAGAAGAAGAGGGGGAAAAAAGACACAAAGTAAATGTCACTAACTTATTCACAACAACAACCATGACTGAGCGAGTGATAAACGTTGAAGAAAAAAACACAAAACAATCCAAACTATGCACTTTTGTAAATGAAAATATCATACACGAGTTGATGTAGCAGTGTTGAGATATATGTAGACTACAACACCATGATATGTTATATGGACTTTTTAATATGGTATGATTGATTTAAAATTCCTTTTATAAAGGAGGAAATAAATTTAAAACTCATAGAATAATTTTAAAAAAATTCCTTGTACTTAAAATACGAGTGTTGTGGACCACATTACCCCAAGACCAAGAGTAGAAATTACACATTGAATCTAGGACATGGGTACATAGAGGTGGGGGGATTTGGAGATTTAATTTAATATCTACTTGCCTACTTTTTTCTCTAAAATAGAGCCTGGAAAGTAAAACAAAGCAAAAAATTATGATTGTACGTATAATTTTCATACAACCATGAGTTACAAGACCAGCTCAAGGGTCCAGACCAAGACTTGAAGAGAGTCGGAATGATAGACAAGATCCACACAAATCGGTCTCTCATAGCAACAAGATTGCTCTTGAGAGCCACATTTCACTCCTAGTCAACTTCCATTAAGAGAGGAATTTTCTCTTACTGGGAGCCATTATAAAATTATTCAATGGACGACCCCCCCCCCCCTTGTGTCATACACCACTAAAATGATGTAACTTATGCATTAATCAATCAATAAATATGCACATGCAAAGGGGGTGAGAGTTTGTCCCTTAATATAAATAAACCATCGCAGATTACCAACTGACACGAGACGATGAACAAAAACAGAGTGAAGACTCACACAGACTAACTCAATTAATGGACATTATATATTTATTATTATATAAAGTGTCTTGTATTAATAAATATATTTGTAATTGGTGCTTAGAAATGAGGATGTAAGTAAAAAATGTGTATGTCTCAGTGTCTGATTAAAATGTCATTATGAATAATAATAATAAAAATAAAAATAAATAAAAACATTTCCTCTCCCACCATCCACAGAGTCATAATAAATAGTACATGTGTGTGTGTCATCGTTTTCTTTTTTTATACATAATATGTATCAACTCTCATGATGATCACTCACAACTGATAAGTAAATCGATTAATTATCACTTCACTTTAGAGTATAAAGTGATTGGATCCATGAATGAATGAATACTCATAAACATACCATAATACATATTTAGATAGTTTAGTGTCTCAATAGTGCAACAATTGCTTCCAAGGAACTGGATTTCTTGAATTTGAGTCATCTACTATAAATATATTCAAGTGACAAATATGTATGAACGTACACACAACACATTTGACCTAAAAATAACGGAGCGGACGTTCCAAAAGATATAATTGTAGTGAAACAAAAAACATGGAAGGAGATAAATGATGGTCTTCGGACCATATCATACTCATAACCAGCAGAATGAAGCTGCTCTGAACCCCCCCCCCCCCTCCCTTCATGGTCTACTTTTTTTTTATTAAATTTTCTAATTGAAAAAATCAATCCGTGTTTCTCCTTTCTTATAAATCGACTTCGTTTAAACTTGTTGTTGCTCCACAATATGTAGAGGCAACAAAAGGACATTGAAAAGGCAGTTTGACATGCACCCAGCACATATAGAGACTCAAACTGTCAATATGCTTTAATATAGGGCAGCCATGGGAAGGAGTAGTAGTTTGCCTTCCCTGACATATGAATTAGTATATATTCAATATCTTCAGAAGAAGAAGAGTTTGTTCAATCAACAGCTGAAAGAACAGCTGATTGTGTTGTAAACAAAGTACATACAAATGAAATAAATTATAATATAAAGACTTCTTTTTTCAGTTATTGTAAGTGACTTTGCAGTCAGAAAATACATTCAATCGTTTACAAAATAATTTTTACTTTAAAGATGGCGTAAAACCCCAAAAACTCGTATGACTTCCTTTACTAAACGATGCTCGAGGTGCTAACCAAACTCTCCCCCTCCCTATTCTTAAAGCACTGATAATATCATTTATAGCAAACAAATAAATATGACGGTCGGTCGGTCATTTTTGAATACAAAACAAAACATTGTGGAAACTAAGTCGTCTTTTGCGCATTTTCTCACTTGTCATTTAGATTTCTCTCTCTCTCTCTCTCTCTCTCTCTTTCTATGGTAGCAACCAAGAACAAATGATTAAAATGATGATGCTATCATTTCATTTTTATAGTCTGTAATCATCACATTAATATGATGATGACTCGTGTTCTCTAACCAGTACATAATCACAATAGATGATACAAAATATTATTATTATTATTATTGATATTAATATTGATAAACACGCATGATGGTTAAATAGTCCCAACAAATTTATTATTATTAATATCATAAATAAGGTCAGAACATACTATTATAAAAGAACATGATAGAATATTGGATACTGCTCTCAACGGTTTATACATATAAGGGTAAGCATTGAATTACAACTAAGTAGAATAACTCATTTTTTTTAAAATGAGCCAGGATATTTTAATCAAAGGAATATTGTTGTAATGATTTTATCTATTTATTATATAAGCCACATTCAAAACTAATGCATAAATTGTACGAGTTGTAAGGTAAAGAAAGATGAATGAGGAAGTAACTTCCTTTAAATGTATATATATAAACCTATTATTTAGATAAAGTAGGGAGAAAGAGGAAAAATAACACGACAAAGATGACATATCATTAATTTTCTTTGAAACATAATACGTTAAAGTTATTTTTATTAGATTTATTTCAAAATATATATATATATATATATATATATAATACGTTTAATATATACGCAAAACAAACGTACAAAAAAATAAACAAACATATATATATTTTATGTATCATGTCCAAATAATTGTCCAAATAAATTGGAGGAGGAGGAGTCAAAGTGATACAAAAAACAAGGCATATAATTAATTTGTTATGCATATTTAATAAACAATTTTCATTACATGCATGACTAAGTAAACAAATTTTGTTACCTCACCACTTAACTTTTAAAAAAAGACACACACAATAATAAGATTAACATATATAACTTAAGACAATGTTGTTGTTGTTCTTGTCGCGCGTTTAATTACATATGTAGACAGAGAAATTTATCTTTAAATACCTACAAGAAAAAAGAGAAGAAGAAGAGGAAGGACCCCCCTTCTTTATCTTGTAAAATAGTCTTGATCGTTCGTGACTATTCCTTTCTTCATCTAATTAAAGTTGAAAATACCTCTCTCTCTCTTTCCAAGTATTAGGAATTTTTTTTCCCATTTAAATGCTTCTCGTGTCATGTATTTTTTATTTTTTTTTTGTTTAAAAAAAACATTATCTTTCCACCTTCACCTCCTCCTCTTCTTCACTGCTCATCACTCAGGAGCTTTATTTAATATTTCGATCACATAAAGGCAGCATTCATGTAAATGGAATACATGCTACATCATAAGGAGGAGGTGGTTTGTAACACTGATTAATATTATTATTATTATGACTCCTATCCTTACTAAACATAATATTATTCATCTCATTGAAATGTGATCCGCGTGTTTCACAATAAATCTGATGCAAAGGGAAGTAGCACAACTCTTTTCCCTTAAATAGTACGTGTGTGTATTTAGTATGTACATGAATGAATAGTAATGAACACAGTAAATATGTTACATACATATATACATACATACAGAGTCATCAATTCTTCGTTTTTGTAACACTTATCTATGGTTCAAAATGGAGAGATTCAGCAGCTGACGTGATGACATGTGGGGTGTTGATTTATTATTTATTATTTCTTAATGAACTGTCATTAGTACATATAATATATAAGTTATAATACATATATTGAAATTAAAAAAAGAATGACCGCTCTATGTTGAGGCTGCTCAAGGAATGAATGGTGATGGAGGCTATTGTTTGCCTTTATATATAATTAAGTTGCAATGCTTTGACTATAATATACAAATGAGTGTATTATTGGTGCTAGGGCCCAATGGATGACTCTCATTGGTTAAATTGATCTATTACATAAATATATGTAGAGAGTTTGAGAACTATTGGGTCATGGGTAAAAGTGTGCCACGATATTTTGCTTCTTAAATGAAAATAAAAGGAAGTAACACTTTTAATATTTTTAATATTATTATTATAATAACAAAGGAAATGGAATCAAAAGTTTTGTACAACTAATTTGAAACCAAGATGTGGCCAAAATTTCCTCACTTTCAAGCCTAAGTAATTCAGTGATTCTCAATCAGTGGGTCTATTACGCTATTTACTTTCATGGCACACCATACAATACTTAAGAAAAGTGGTTATTGAAGCGTTTATAAAATTGAAGAAAATGATCTATTATAATAAATAAACAAAGCATTATTCAAAAATTTGATACAACAAAAATTATTTAGATTTTTCGCATCATTAGTAAAGAAAGAAAAAGGTTGAGAAACACTGATACAAATTGATTTTATTGTCAATGTATGTATGTAATTGAAGGTCTATAAGGACTATTTTAAGAACTTGCATTAAATCCACAACATGAGACATAGTAAACCATACAATTAAATAAAACATCAATGTACACCACCATAAAAGTAACATACATCCACAATTGAAAAATGATGAGAGAACAAAATAATCAAAATGTCTCAAAAATCTTGGCAGATGCTTTACTACCGACATGAGAAGAACTATACATACATATTTACATTGGCCAGAGTGGCATAGTGGCATGGGGCTTTTGTCTAATAAATAATAATTATTTATAACAGGTTTACCAAGAGTTCATTGCAGTAATTTTGTCAAATATCTCAGGGATTCGGAATCAGGGAATAAACGGAGGAGGCTCTTAAAAAGCAATTTCTACCTGAATATATATACTATTATGTTACACATAAGTGTGGGAGGCTCTTTCCCTATAAACAATAATTGAGTTAGAGAGATGAAAATAAAATTATCAATCCATATGTTACACACTTATGACTCTCATCTTTAAATTTCACTCTACTTTTTTTTTTCTCTCTCTCTCTCCCCCTTCATCAAAATCTGACAGGTACAGACAATAAGACTATAATTAGATTTAATAGCTTATATAAATATATATATATATATATATATATATATAGAATATACTCTGAATATAAAGGAAGAAGAACAATGGAGAAAAGAGCGATAAAGATTTTGGAAATGTCATGAATTTAACCTATAAAAAAAAAAAGATTTAAGAAAATGACAAGGAATCCTAACTAACTAAATGGAAGCAGGGCATCTATCTGAACAACCCTCCCCCCCCCCTTCGTCTTCCCTATGAAGAATAATAATAATAAAAAATAGGATTTCTTGTGGTGGTAGATAGACTGATATAAAAAGAAGTGGAACAAGAAGGGAAAATAATTTCATTAGATGTTTAAAGCATGTTATTTATTTAAATGACAAGTGAAACGCAACCTATGTCTCTCTCTCTTAATACTACATAAATACATGGATAGACACAGATATATGTACATAGATGTATGTACACAAAGAGATTTGAAGATATTTTCACTTCATATATGTAGTGTGAATGTATACACCTCTACAAATTAAAACCTATACATAGATATTGTATCAATGTATGTACATGTATATTAAAAATAAGAAGTAGCCCGACGATTACACAACACAAAACTTGTACTCTTAAAGTTGAACTCAAAACTGAATTGATGGACTTCAGCCTAGCATGTGGGTATCTTAGTTTTACTGCTTGCTTTTTCCCCATGTTGTGATTATAAAATATTGTGTGCAAAGTAATTTTTTTTGAAATAATTTTATTTCGTAGCGATCGTACTTATCGGCCGCCAGCAGACATCTAGAAAGCTCCAAGTGAAAATTGATTTCCTCTTCATTTTAGGCCATTGCTTGTTAGTTTTTTGGTGGATCAATTTATTTATGTTAATCTTTTGTAAATTTGCTCTTCACTCCAGGGTCAAATCCCTACTACTCCAGCTCTGTTTATTTTAAGATGAGCTTTAATTTCAGTAGAGTACCTTTTTAATCGCTCAATTTCAAACTATCACCGACTCAATACAGCTGGGAGCTCGAAGTCTTAAAGTAGTCTTGGAATGATTGGATTTTAATATTGAAGACTGAATTAGAGATCATACTCGAGTGGCATTGAGGTCTCATTAAACATTTAGACTTTGAAGTATCAAAATTGATACTTCTCCGAACTAAAAAATATATAACAGTAAGAGCAATTTCCATACAACCTAGCACAGAAATTTGATGGCCTTGTTTTATTTATCTAAGCGGCTTATGACGTAAACGGACTCAAACTACGGATTTACAACTCAATTATATGTTTACTACCGCGTATTGAATGCGTGAGGTTCCCCACTATATGCAGTGTCGGAGTACACACTAACCCACACAATCTGCTATAAAGAACCTTTCTTTAAATGGATTGTGGTTATGCTCTTGAACAATAAAAACTATTTTAGTTTTGTTTGATTCCTACATCTAGAATAAAGAGCGCCTTAAGGTGAAAATTATAATAATCCGTTTCGAGTGGGGAGGTGAAAGGAAAAGTAGTAGAAGGTAAAAAAAAAAAAAAAAACACACACACACAAAATAATCAACACATAAAAATGTATAATAATAAGTAGCACTCAACCCATTTTTAAATGGGGAATGTGTGTTCCAACATAAACATACAACTAGGGCATGTCAAGGATTAAAGTCATGATAGTGGGGGGATGAAGCCATAGAAATACTATTCTATGTACCTACAACATGAGTACATAACTCAATCAGCTTACACACACCTAATAAATACATACATATAATCAGGGATGTCAACACAAAGTACATATCTTCTTTCTTTACATAGCAAGGAGAAGAAGGAGAAGAAGTCAAGGGATGATGATGATTATCATAATCAATCAGAAATGAGAGTTTTTTTTTAAAAAAAAAAAAAAAAAAAAACTCCACACACAAACAAACAAATAAACAAACGGAACCTTCTCATTTGCATAATTACACACATACATACATTCCTATATTTGTAGTATGAACTGATCAAAATATTTTTCTCTCCATGCTTCCCCCCCCCCTCCTGCATGTATCTCCCCTCCTCCTCCCCATATCTCAGTCACGTCAGCTACCCCCCCCCCCCTCCCCACTCCACATGCACTCACAAAAGCAAATGAAAGTAAAGATATTTACATATGTACACATAACATGATTTTGAGAATAAAAGGTAGAAATGAATAGATCCATACAAAAATCCTACATTTAAAAACATATCAACACATTATGCATATACGTAGAGAGAGAGAGAGTGACAAATTAACTCATTCAAAAGGAACTCTCCCCCCCCCCTTTCTACAATCATAGCCAACTCCTTAGAAGGAAAGGATCATTAATCAGGAAGAGGGGGATATTTGAAGGTGGTTGTGGACACAATGGAATATGGTTGTAGTAAAAGATTGGTTTGTATAATTCTCTTCTGATTATTTCGATAGGGGAGAAGAAAAGATGTGAAGAGGAATATATATATATATTCAAACTAACTTGCCGCGAGTCCCTCTTTGTTCGATGTATGTTTAAACGAGCATCGCGATCAACCAGAAGGACTAGGGGTAATTTGACACCCCAAAAAGGGACATAAGTAGGAATGTAAATAATATGCAAATGGGGTGTGTAAAATAAAAAGAAAGAGAAAACCATCAACCTGGTAACTCTGACAATTTGATGAATGTTGAGAGGGAAGCAGCTAGAGCTGTCATAACGTTTTACTGAGCCTCAAGCTGCTACTTTCCTTTATATATATCAATGAAGCTATCAATTATAAATAATAACATTATGTATGTATACCATAGATGAAAGGCAGAAAATTAACTGAAATTAATGTCAGGAAATTATATATTTTTAACTAATAATAATTATACGAGGACTTGATCACTTTCAAGTCTACACTTTATTTGCTTTATTAACCTTAATGCATGTATTCTTCCTTCATGCGAGATCTTTACTATCAGATAGATGTTCTCTCCTCAGTTATAAAGGAAAAATGATAACAGCTTTGGAAAACAAAAAGTACTGATGTTCGAAGAGCCAACTCCACAAAGTCTCGCACGCAGCATTTTGCATATTATTTACATTCCTAGACATAAGCTATATTTGGTCCGTCTCCCAAGTCGCTGCTTGAGAGGCTAATTTTGAGGTCAAAATGTGATTTTAAGGCTTAAGAGGAGTCAAATTTGAAGTTGCCTATTGAGTTTTGAGTAAATGATTGATTTAGAGGGATTCAAATGGCCCCGAATAGATCATTCGAGGTTGCTAAATGCTGTTTTGGTATTTTAAAAGTGAAGGAAGAGCAAAACTCGGAACACTATATAATATATATATTGTAGAAAAGCAAATAACTAAATCTAAGGTAGAGGAATAAATGCACCTTAGATTCGGTCTCCCCCCCCCCCACACACTAAATATAAATAAAGTGTTGCACACTTATCATTAATCTTTATATTGTGGTGTGTGTCAAGGATACAAGAAGAGCTAACAATCAAACATGTATAATATTGTGTAAATATATATATATATATTTATACAAGATCACAAAAGATTTTTAAAAGGTTTTTATTTATTTATTGTGAGTCTGCGTTTGTGGTAAGTCGTGATACAAAATCTTTAACATCCATGAATGAAAATATTTTTCATCACTCATTTTAATTAAACTGTATGTGGATTCATATCAAGTACGAGTCCAAGGCTGTTGTTGCTTTATATTCGAATAATAATAATTATAACATAAAATCTTGAATTTCATTAGAGGGCCTAGTCTGGCCCTTAAATGGGCAGGTTTCTAAAGGATATTTAGAAATATATGTACATAAATATCTACAAAAAACCTTTTCCAATCCATTAGATTCTTCCATATGACGCCACTAGAAAACAAAAAAGGGATTTGAGCCCATTTAAAATATATAATGACACATGGACTTTTAAGGGTAGATATTTGGAACATTCCATTTTTTATGATGATAGTTACTTACATTGCTTCCCAGGGAGACAAATACTACAAATATCTAAATATTCTTATTTTTTTATAATAAGAAAAACAACAACACGTGTTTGATCTAAGGAAACTATTCACGCAAAAAATCCGTATAAAATCCCGTAAAAACCAACTACACAACATGGCGTTCACCCCCACCACAAACATGACACCGGTTGGTTTTTTTTTTGTTTTTTAGCTATCAATTTGTCAACTAATCTTATTCCTTATTATTGTGCCCAGAACACTGATTCGTTGAAATTGAATCAGTTGTGAACCGTTAGATGAATAACTGGCAACAACGACCAACTGATTTTGTACATCTTCTTTTCCTGTAAAAAGAAAGATTGAGAGAGAGAAACAACAGCGGTCACATTATGATAAATAAAGGACTTTAGCCTTTTATCATAAAGTAGGCCGAAAATACTGTGTAAGATTTTGAGTGACACATGGTTTTTAGTTTTTTTTGTTTTTTTTTGGAAGTTTTAATGGGAGCGGGGGGTTAATTCCATTTGATTTGTTTGTACATAAAATATAAGTTTAATTACGATCCACATTTGCATGTGGATAGTTGAAAGTCACATTTTATTCCTGCATGCACATAATATATATATATATATATATATATATATATATATATGTACAATGTTGGAAAGAAACAAATCCCTCGTGTGTTCACATTGAGAGAGATAAGTCACGCACACTCCGTTTAAATAAAAGGATTGAGGGGTGGGATAAGGGAACTGATAACTGCTGCTACATAGGCTGCTCCTCTGCCTCTCTGTCAAGCTCCATACACATACATACTTCCGACTCTCATCTCTACTACTACTACCAACACCATCAACAGCAGAATCTCTCCTCTTTTCTTCTTCGTCTTCTTCCACCCCCTTTGTCTAGTAGTGTAGTACAACTAACTCAACTCAACGCAACTCCTCTTCTTCCTTCATCCCAAGAAAAAACAAAAATTAATTGTCCAAGGTCAGAAAATACAACGCAGTTCATCTATATATGTATGTATGTACATAATTGAGAGGGCATAATAGGAAAGAGCTCCTATTATGAAGGTATATATATATATGTACATATATGTATCGAAGGCGGAAAGAGTAGAAATACATATATAATATTATATATTCATTAATATTAAAGGGATGATGATGATGATGAAAAGTCCACCTGATACAAGTGTCCATGGACGGTGAATGAATCAACACACAGCAGGATCAATGATGCTCCTTATACATACATATATATATATATACATTATTGGAGTAGCCTTGTCAAAAAGGACCTTGTGTGCCCCTTTAGGAATATATAAAAGAACCTGTTGTTTTATGTACCTACGTGGATATTCAACAGGGATGGATGAATCGACCTACGAATTTGAACGTATGGCTATTAATAATGAGCATGTACTCTACTAACTATGTCTTAGTCAGAGATGGGAATCAAGGGCGTGGGTGGTAATGGAGTGATTTACTATTTGATTACTTTTCAATATGTTATCACGTCATCCATCAACAATTCATTCAGTCTCATTCATCTCTTGACGTAAATTCTTAGCCTTTTAACTTGCGTTAAATTATATTTATTAGAGGTCCACGTACTCTAATTGATTTCGTTTGTTTTACTTTGTTGATGAGTGTTTTATTGAGTAAAAGATAACACAACATTGATTAAAGTCATAATTATTTTTATAAAAGTAACGTATTACTTTTGCTCTTGAGCAACTTTTTCAGCAAAAAATCATATATCAAATATGTTACTTTTTCCAAATTATGCGATCAGCACTGACCGCAATCATGTGTACAATTATGGGTATGTACAAATGAGTATTGTAATGAAGGTTTCATTCATGAGCAAAAATGATGCTTTGTAAAAGGCAGGAGTCCTTTTAAATTTAGAGGATTTTTCGAGCACAAATAATAGGGGTAATAGAAATGTATTTATTTCTATCCTCATATCAAGGACCAAATCAACCCTAATAGCATTTACAATTCAGTTGATGTAACCACAATGGCTCACCACGATTTAACTACATACATACATATGCAACAATAAAGGTGCACTCATCCCTTAGGCAAAAGTATTCATTCAGCATTTCAATAGGGAAAATGTCAAAAAAAAAAAAAAGCGTTTGTCAAATTGACAACTATTGATATTTCTTGGTAGTTGCTTATACGTAGATTATTAGGAATGTAAATAATATGCTTATGGGGTGTGTAAAATAAAAAAAAGACAAAATCATCAACCTGGTTGTAACTCTGACAATTTGATGAATGTTGAGAGGGAAGCAGCTTAAGCTGTCATGACATTTTACTGTGAGTTACAAACTGCTATTCTCCTTTATATACATATATAAATGAAGACATCAATAATAAATAACTCCATTATGTATGTATACCATAGATGAGAGGCAGAAAATTAACTGAAATTAATGTTAGGAAATTATATATTTTTAACTAATAATAATTATACGAGGACTTGAGCCCTTTTTGTTTACTTTTTATTTGCTTTATTAACCTTAATGCATCATGTATTCCTTCATGCGATATCTTTACTATCAAGTAGATGTTCTCCCCTTAGAAATATAGGAAAAATGATAACAGCTTTGGACAACAAAAAGTACTGTTGTTCGAAGAGCCAACTCCACAAAATCTCACAATCGGCATTTTGCATATTATTTACATTCCTACTTATATTATACTCTGAAGAGGAAGAAAAAAGGATTTTGTAAACGTGCTAATTGCCAATTAATACTATGAATTCTTGATCTATAACTTCTTTCAAAGTTGATATAACCTCTTCACTCTTTTAATTAAAAATGAAACACGAATCATGTTTACTACTATTTATGCATCTGTTTACTCATGAAACTGCTATCTCTCAATGGCTAAAGCAAAGTAACTTCCCTCCAAACAAAACATTATTTCTAACGTATTTACTCGCAATACAAAGTCTTACTCTACAACATAAAATGTACATGCAAATCCTTCAAAATAATGAACATATTTCTATCTGAATTTTTTTATTTTTTTCCATGATGGGGGAAAGAAACCTTGTCATGTTAGTCACACACACATATACATAAATATATATATATATATATGTACATTCCAAGAGTCATATTTTTGTAATTTATATAGTATATATGCAGACTACTAATAAAATAAAAATAAAAAATAACTATAAGAGGGTGGAAGAATTTGTCTTGAGCATAGCTCTCAAGAAAAAGAACAGCAGTTTTTTTTTCTTCAGAATACATACTGTATGATTTATTCATTCACTCCTCCTTTCCACCAGATGGCGGCAGTGCCTTCTAAAATTCCTTATACAAATAAGTAAAATTGATAATATACATACATACATAAAAAAAAAGGAGGCAAATAAACTCATCATTGATTTTCTTAATATAATATATTATTTTTTTAGGAGGGGGAGGGAGAGAGGGGGAATGATTCACTTGTCAATTTGCTCAATTTATTATTTGATCATGGCATCAAAAATATGTATTTATGTGAGCAAATAGACATAATATTATATTTAATGGATATTTACTAAAAATATTACAAAAAACTTCCTTCTTTTCCTTTGAAATTTTATGTTATTTTTATACAAAAAATCATCAAACTCTCTAAGAGAAGTAGAGTAAACAAAATGATAGTTTAAAGAGAGGTACCATATGCAGCAGCAGAAGAAAATGTAGTACATTAATATCTAAAAGGAAGGAAAAGACACAAACAGCAGCCCATTCATTGAAGTCTCATCACAAATTACCATCTCCTTCTCCATCTCATTCAAATATTATGTATGTACCACCTTTTCATCCCGAGCGTTCATTTTACAGATGAGATGAATGAAAATATGTATAAGAAAAACAATATTTCCATACGCTGTTATTTCTTTTTATGAGAGAGTCCCCCCATAGTTATAATTTATAATAATAATAATACATACATAGATAATATATATAAGTATTATTATAATTTCATCGTTTGAACTCCAAGTCATGCGTGTCACACACACACATTTAGAAAACCGTGTGTGACTCATTAAAACATCTCAAACTGATAAATATGTATGTATTTATAAATAAATTAATAAATAATATAAATGATGAATGGAAGTCAAAGAGAAATTGGCAAAAGAAATAATCAGAATAAAGGAACTCAATATTATTTGGTGGAATATTTTGGGAATTTTCTATTGACGAATAAATAATAAATATAAATTTAATATTTGAAAAGTTGTACTCGTCAAAACACAATTTTTGAGACGTCTCACTCAAGACAACATTTCATATATGAAAAATGACATTTTTTTTGCTTCTCTTTTTTTAAAGGCATAGTAAGGTGTGTGTGTGTGTTACTATTGTCTAGGGACTATAAAAAGTCTCAATTTGAAGGATATTTTAAAGACTAATTCAGTCGTTGGTTGACTCTATTTAGGATATCAACTTTGAAAATAAATAAAAATGAGTAGAACTTAGCACATATATACACAGAAGAAGACTCAATATTCAGAATGGAAAAAAAAGGAAAAAAGAATGTCGTAGATGATTCCAGTTAAAAGTGTAGAACACTAGAGCCAGGTCATAAAGTGTCATAAATTAAATGAAGGCTCTAGATTCCAATGTTTCCCTAATTTTATTTTTCTTTGACCACAGATTACCTCCTAATTACCTTTTGAATTGGAATTTTTGTCTCCCCCCCCCCTCCCATGTAGTTAATCTAATATATATATAAAAAAGAGTATTCTTTTGGTAAAGTAAAAAAAGTGTAAAAATACAATGGAAGGTTAAAGTTGAAAAGCATGGAGGAATAGAGACATATAAAGTTCAATATGTAAAATACAAGCGCTTGACTCTTTTAAAATACTTTCATCAGTACTCTTTTTGAAAAAGGGATGTTATGTTATGGCTTATACATAAATAGGAGATACAAGAACAAAGAAAGACATTGATTACACTCAACACTTGAAAAAATAAATATAACCCACGTTAGTAAACAAAAAGGACTAGACTATAATCAAGGGCTGACTCTACCAGCTCTCTAAGGGGGTACACGATGACATACTAAACTCACCATCCATCCTCTCTCTCTCCTAACCCTTCCTTTTTTGAACATCTACATAGATCATATCAATATTGCTTGCAGGCACAGCTGTTAAATATACAAAAAAAAACTACCGACTAAGAATATATTACTATTCATATGCCAGCCCATGTCGAAGCATAGAGTGCATACAAAATACAGCTAATGTGATATTCTCAACCCATAATTGATCATCATTATCAGACAATTAATGGATCTTCACTACCCGATGTATATTTATAGATTGCAATTAGACAGTAGTAGAAAGAAAAACAAGGAACATGAATACAACTAAACATATTTACACAAACTCAGATAAAGAAATGCATTTCTTGATAATAACATAAAATGAGACAAAGCCTAGATAGAGGACTTTATGAAGAAAATAAATAAATAAATAGTTGGGAATGTCTCATTTTCCTGATTTTTTTTTATCTGTTACTTTTTGTAATTACTCTTGAGGGCCCACCACATTGCCATTCTATTTGAGACGTTTAAACCTCTACACACTACACTTATTTTAATAAGAGGGGATGATGATGATAAGGGTACAATATACATACATATACATATATATATGAATAAATAAAAGGTTCGTCACTCTAACCGTGGTGGTGGTGGTATGACTAAATACTATTATTATTATCATTATTAAATACATGGATACCATCTATGTACGTAAAGAAGGTAAGTGAATGATCATGAGATAAGAGAGGCTGCTTTATAAGTACACTTTTGTTTTTTGTTTTAAACAATAAGTAAATAAAGTAAAGTACATGTGTATATCAAGTACAACATAGTAATAATAATAAAAACTTCATGGACAGTCTCCTCTTTAAAGGCAACCATTTGTAAGAATGAAATAAATAATTAAGGACAAAGTAGTTATAAGTTAAATGCGTGATTGTTTTTTTTTACACTTGTAGTTTATATTGTATATATATATATTAACACACACCCCCTGGAGTCTACTCAATAATATATGTTTAATTGTCAATTTAACACCCCTCTCTCTCTCTCTCTCTCTTTCTTTCTTTTTTTGCAGGTGAGAGAACCAACCGGAAGTAGGTAATTCCTCCATGTTCAATAAATATATGAAATATTATTAATATTATATTTATACTATATAAACGTGGATTCAAAGACAAAAGTAAGGATCAATAATAATATGCTTAATTGTACATAGGGGGTAAGAAAGAGAGAGGGACAAAAAAAATAAAAAAAAAAATAACGCAATTAGGTAACTTCCTTCTTTTTCTTTTCTTTTTTTTTTTTTTTTTATAATTCCAATCCAAGGAGGATTAAATTATCCTAAAAAGGTATGTACAATAATTATCTTTGAATATATATGTACACATATTTGTACGTTGAATATATTTATATTATGAAAGGGGAAAAAAACAAAAAACAAAAAACACACACATTAAATGGCTTCCCATTGTGTAAAAAGGATTTAAATAATAATCATAATCATCATTCGATTCATACTAATCGTCAAAAATGCTGAGTAAAAAACTCTCTCGGAAAACAAGAAGAAGAACTGACGACTAAGGAGGGGGAAGAAGAAGTAAGTAACTCGTAGTTACTTTCTTGTACATATATATATATATATATTGGTATTAAGTATAGAGTTATAATATATATATATATATATATATGAAACAGACTTCAATTAACGTAGCAGAAACATGGATGGATGATAACAAAAAAAATAATGGAACTGACTGTCTTTCTTCTTCCCTTGTGCATGTCTAGACGACGACTCTGTCCTTTTCCTATTTACCTCTATGATGATGATGAACATATATACATCATTCACAGAAGGAATGTAGTGTCATCATCAACTAAGGAATTTAATTTATTTGACTAAATAAAAACACAAATGTACAGAAGACGACTTAAAAAAAGATTTAAAACAAATAAATAAATATCCATGGTCCAAATGAAGTGTTGCTCTTTTAATGGATCCACTCCTCTCTTCTTTCATTTGCAATAAGAGACATTTTTCTACCAATATAGCCAACGACTACTCGAAACTGCTCTAATGAGTATTAATTATGAAAATTTGAAGGCAGTTCCTCCTCCTCTAGTATAAGGCAGACAATAAGGGATTATAAATAAAGAAATCTCTTATTATTTACTATTATTTGTCAAAAAGTTTTAAAAAAACCGGAAAAAAAACAACTAAAAGAGTTGAAATTTGTATTTCTAAAGAGACTTATTTTAAAATCCATTTTACTTTTTTTTTTTTCTTCATTGATGTACATACTTCAAAGGCCTACTGCTGTATAGACTACTTCAACAAAGACACACACTTGAAGCAAGACTCAAAACATTGAAAATCAACAAACAAAATAGTCGTACATATATGTTGATGATAAAAACCTTTAAATTTTAGACAAATCCACACCACTTCATTACACATTCATCAATGTCTTTGTAGGGTTTGTACAACTCAATTATGTACGTGTAGCATATATATAATGTGTATCTATCTATCATTTTTGCTTTGACAATGTATGTAGATAAATAAATATAATATTCACCAATATCTAGAAGCAATAACATAATAACATATTACATTATGATATACACATATCTACCTAGATAAGACGTCGTCACGTCTTATCACTTACAACGAGAGATAGCAGGAGGAGGAGGAGGAGGACAAACAGCTACAAGAGAGATAGGAGGCACATGCAGGCGGCATTGTGATTGTACATATTTTTTCATCATCAAAGAACATGAAGGGTTGACTTACATACATACATACGTCAAAAGCAATCATATTTGATAAAGATCATATCATTTCTTTACATGTTTCTTGAAGGGCAATCCCTTTTCTTACTATCTATGCACTCAATTGTTACAATTCCCTCATGTATTCCCATTAGCATATATATGTATATATATATATATATATATATATATATATATATATACATATAAACACACACATCAATTGAAGGTTCGTTAATATAAATTTAAATTACTTTTTTTTTCCTTCGTTTAAATATATTATTATTATTATGCTACATATTATAGATAAATAGTGATAATAAGAAAACAAAAACACACGCAAGGATACGGCCATCTATGTACATAATAAAACGTTGAAATATAAATATATATATATATATATATTCAAATTGTTGCTCTAAGAAAAAGGACTGACTTATCATTACTTCGTGTATAAAAATCAAAAAAAAAACATCAAAACTATAAAAACACTGTTTTATTGTAATCAAAGTCATATTATATATATATATATAAAACCTTCTCAACATACAATTAATTTGCTCTTTGAGAAGTTAAAATTCAATATTTTCCCAATTTTGAGCCATTGTCAATTTTAAATTATTAGTAAGCTGAGCGTCATAACATAAAATATCTTAAGAAATTGTCATTCCTACACGGTGAAAATTTAAAAAGAAAGCCCTCCCGATTTTATTACGACTAAATATTACCGCATTTAGATAATTGTAAATTTTTTTTAATGCTCGTAAACTTTGATTTATGGTCTTCTTTTCTTTTTCTTCTTCAATGTCAATTTTGTAATTGAAAAAAGCCATGTGAACTTAGTAGAGAATAAAAAGGAAGAAAATTGTGTTTTTTCTCCTTTCTTATAAACCAGTGGTATTACATTCATTTAATGTGCCACATAGATCGTGGGGTTAGAGCAGGGATGGGCAAACTTTTAGACTTGCGGGCCACTATGGGTTATAAAACTTGAAAAAGGGGCCACAGCAGTACATTGACCTGTGGGCCAAATATAATAAAGCTTTGCTTGTAGTGTGCAAGCTCTGCAGGTCGGATTAAATTGTCTAACGGGCTGTATAAGGCCCGCGGGCCTTAGTTTGCCTATGTCTGGGTGAGAGTCTAAGAGCATTCTCGATCAGTTTGAGGAATAAGGCCCCCCTTGAGATCCCAGGTATGCAAGTCCTTCATTTTGTAGGGGGCTATAGAACAGACATATATATATGTCTCTTTTCCACATTTTCCCTTTGGACATTATGCCTAAATTTCAGTAGTCAAGTAGAGAGGACAATGCCAAGGCATGCCATTCATTCTGGCTTTAACAGTAGTATTGTTGTAATAGGAATATCACATTATTTTATTAGATATCTTAAGCTTTTGGTAATGGGTTGGAATATCGCTAAATATACATACATACATACATTCATATTAATTACACTGTTGCAATAATAAGATTATCAGTGTGGTGTTTTGAAGATTATTTAAATAGCAGTATCTGAGCACGAACAAAACGATAATAAATTCACATTATTAAAGATGATAATAATAACAATCTAGTTTCATATATTATGAATACATAAATACAAACTCTAGTTGGAATTATGATGAATTAAGAGTTCTTTTTTTAAATGAAATTTGAAACCCACAAATAACATCTTTCTGATCAAAAATGACATGTAACACACAATAAATTACCAACTCTACATAAATTAACATATAATTCATGTTACATATGAACCCTTCATATATATATAGCCAGGGCGGTAACGTCCTTGGCAAGAAGAAGTTAACTCTTCCAAAAGTGAAGGTCAAGACCGGCCATTTCCTCCTCCTTTCTCTCTCTCTCTCTCTCAAAAAAAAAAAGATGACATCTGTGTTTCAATTGAAATATAATTCATCAACATTCCCCGTAACTATTTATTTTACACAACTTTCAAACTTTTTATTTTTTCTCTCATCTTATCTACACTTAAATGAATAAGAAGGAGAAGAAGAAAGATTTTAAAGAATCTGTCAAATTCAGTTTTTAAATTTTTTCTTTCTTTTTAAAATATTATTATCATCAAAAATAAGTATTATATAACTTAGATGCATACATGTGTATTTATAAAAGTATATATAGAAGTTGGATAAATCAAATTTCCAAATATTTCGATCCATTCTCATCAAGAGTCCCAATATACATATATTTTCTTCGCTTATATGCACTTTTTTTTTATAAGCATGGAATAAACTGTCAATACATAGTTGACGACTTCACCTATTTTTTTTTCCTTATTTAACTTGCTGCTCAAAAGTCATAAAAATTTTGTATTGTACTGAATAATTTTTTGTTCTTGCATCGATTTACACAAAACAAAGGTATTTAATCAAGGGTTATTTGTAGTACTTTGAAGTAAAGCATTCAGAGTGTAAAAAAATAATGATATTAAACTAGTCAACATTGCTAATTTATCAATTATATAAATCTCTTCATTCATAAAATTAATTAATCTTTTATGATTCTATGTATGTTAATACTAGAGAACACTATTTAAAAAAAGTATATATATATAATGAAGTTGAAAGTTTTTTCCATTCATTTGTCATATTTTGAACAAAATGGACTCGTTGTCGTCTCCATCGTCGTTTGTTCATTTACTTAAAAAAACTCAAAATTAAGGACTACTTATTATATTAAAGTTCGACAAATGATTGCACTTGTGATAATCATCGATAATCGGCAATTGCTGATAGAGTATTTACAAGTATATTTCCAAACTATAGAAATATAATTTTATTTTGAAATCATTCATATTTCTTTTTAGTTAATATTTCCCTTAGGGAATGATACACTCATCACTTTACTACCATGAGTTTTAAGATTAATATTCCTCATTCATGCATATTATATAAAGAAAAAAAAAACATTTCTATTAAAAGGGTTTTGAGGTAACAAATAGTGTTGGATAGTTGTAAATAGTATAAAAATCCCACTTGTCAACTCAACAATAAAAAGTAACTCAAAATCACTTTAAATATATAATTTGAAAAATGTTTTTAAAAAACCTCAAAAAGATCAACTTCTTTTTAAAGGAAAAGACCCCCAAGTTATTTAGCATCTCTATTTGTTTACTTGAATTCATTCTTTGAAAAAAAATGCAACTTTATAGTATTCAAAAAAATCAAATTTATCGATCGATAGATGGATTGTGATCGATTATTGGCTCGCTCCTTCCTCCCACTCCCTCCCTCCCTCCTAAATACTTGATAGTACTTTCAAAATATCCATATTGAATGTGCTCAATCAAATATCTACATAATATATGTATATGTAGATATATTCACATCAACCCTTCAAATTTATTTCAATGCTGAATAATATTATAGCTAATTACACTATGTATAATAAAAAGTGGAGACACACCATTCAAAACTCACAACAACTTAACATCAGCAAGTCAAAAATTAAGTCAATGGATTTTTTTGCAGCTAATGACTTATAAATACATTTATAATTGTAACTTATTAAAATAATTAATGAAGAATATCAGAGGAATGTTGTAGGGTGTATCATCAATTAGGAGGAATAATAAACTTTTAGGCATATATATATCCTCTTTAAAATAGTAGGTTAGTGAAATACGTATATACATACATATTTGATATCCGGTATGTATGTTTTCGAAAAGCAAAAATGAGTTGCAGTAAAAGGATCAAAAATCAAAAAAAATTCTGGGAAATCATTTTATTAATGAGATTAAATTAACACATGAGTAAAAAGGAAAGGGTAATGCTCGTTTATGTATATATATATGTAAGTATGTATGTATGTACACATTCCAATTAATGAGCGTGATAAGAGGTTTTTAAGTGATTTATGAAGGTTTTTGTGTGTATACACAATTCAAATTGAGAATAATTCATCAACCATCCTCTTTCATTCTAAGAATGTAATAAGATTTTCTCTTTGGTCATCTTCCTTGTATATATACATAGACATATCCGGCCAAAGAAGATGCCAACCATTACATTATTTTCTTTCACTAATTCAGTGGTTGAGTGGTGTATTTTTTTTGTATTGTGTAATTAAATCCTACTAATAGGACGATGGTGCAAAAATTGAATAATGCGTTTAAGATAGCATTGACTCAAGTACTAGCTGCCTTCTTGGCTACATCAGATATATTCAAATGAATTAAGTTAAATTAAACTATTTGTAGGCAGCACTTTTTACCTATACAAAAAAAGGGAAAAAAGTTGTTGTGTTTTTTCAAAAACCTTACACTCCGAAAAGAGTGAAAAAAAAAGAAGAAAGAAATCTACAAAGGTAATTACAAAAACTGAAATTAAAAGTTTTTAATTTCACCATATAAAGCCCAAAGTTAGCCACCAGGGTACAGTTATTTTCCATACTTAATTGACCTTTTTTTAACCCAGACAATTAATATAATTTATTTAAGGTCTGTGACATCACCACTTAGCCTTCATATTTTTTTTTTTTTTTTTTTGAAAATGAATTACTATTTGTCATTGTCAAAAAAAAAAAAAAAAATGAAAACTTGAATAAAACCCATTGTGTGACCATTAACATTATTTAAAAATAATCAAAAGGATTATTGATCTGCTTTGCTACGGTAATGAGACAAATTATTAAAAAGTGGGTGGAAATGGTCATGCTACCTTTGATTTGACTGGAATGGATCTCAAAGGCTAACTTGCAAAAAAAAAAAAAAAAACGGTCCATGAATTAGTTATAACTTTTCCAACTCCCAAATAATCAATATTGGTCCTAAATATAAACCATATTAATCTGACTCTAAAAGGGGAGACCGAGGAGTGTTGCAACGCTTTTTGATATGGGCTCAATTACAGGAAGTTGCTTTATATACCTTTTCAAGTTCAATATGGGAATAAGCCGATTCATCAATATGGTACTAAATACATTGAACTTGCACTTTCTTATTTATTCCCAATTTGAACTTGAAAAGGTATAGATGACAACCCCAAATTCAGTACACCACATACCTACATCTTCAAGCCAGAAGGACTGAAACTATAATAGATTATACTATTTGAGTCCTTGTACCACAAATTGTATTCGAATGTGACTCGTCAAATATTGGAACTGAGCCATAGAATATCTATAGATAGAATAATGGTAAACTGACTCAATGATTACAAAATATTGATCCCAATACCCCTCAAAATCAGTTTTGGTTCTACATCTCACAGATAAGTCGATACGGTTCGATTTGTATGACATTAAATGCCGTTACATTATTCAATATATATATATATTTGAATTTCATGCATGGCCATAGATTTTAAAGTTGTTCGAGAAAGGGCCTGTTGCATCCACTAACAACTGTGCCCAGTCTCCCCTACACACAAATATGAATGAATGATTGTATGTACGTCGAGTTCAGAAAAAGAGAGAAGACGCATTCAGAAAAGAAATAATCAATATAAAATGTATGCTATGCTAGTATGTAACCTAACACAACTGTCTATGAACAACATACCTTCTTCTTCTTCTTCTTCTTTCCCTCTCTTCTTCCTCCTCCTTTTCTGCTACCTTCTTCTTATTCTAATACTACTTCTTCTTCTTCCGTCTTCCTTCCTCCCCTTCTCCCCCCCCCCCTCCTCCTCTACACCACCTACAACTTCTACATCTTTTTACTTTTTTTTTGTTCTTACATTTCTATACTATAATTTCTACCAGCTTGTCCCTACTCAATCCCCCCTCCCCCCCCCCACCACCACCTCTCTCTCTCTCTTCACTTAAAGTATATGTATACCATTATAAATACTTTTTAATGCATACATGAACTGCTTACAACATACACACACACACCATGGCTTTATTCCCAACTATCTTTTCTATACCTTATGAAGGCTTAATTTGAATATATACATATAATTATGTCCTTGGTTATACACTTATATATATATATATATATATATATAAAAAAGGCTTGATGCACCCCTAAGGCAACCCACTAGGAAAGAAAAGGTGGTTTCAAGTAATAGAACAAAATAAAAGGGATGAAGCATTGTAAACAAATAATTAACTATAAATTCATTTACATGTTATTCAAGGGGATGACACTCATGAATACCCTCCTCCGTCCCCTTTATAGTACACGTTGGGATTCTACATAGGTTGGTAGTATATTAAGTATTTTAACGATTGAGACTTTTCTAATCAAAATTGTGTATTTTGAAGACACATTAAATCCCTTTCTAAGTGTACTTCCTTCCTTCCTCACATTCACGTATTATTATATACATAATAAATAAGTAAACTTTAATAGATCAAAAGGAATAATGCATGACATTAATTTCTAATATAGTGAAATAAGACATACAAATTGCAATTTGAATACATGATATAACAAATATGATGATGATATATCAATAAATATATCAAAAAATATAATTTCCTGACAACAAATACGCAATCAATTTTACACTTTCTAACAACATATAGACGTACAAATTGCGAGAATATAAAACTGTCAGGATATTAATTATGTGGGCATGATAGAAAATCAATGGAGTCCCCTCATTATTTTTTAAAAGTAAATAGTAGGTCTTCTCTCCTCTACAACAATTGTATATTGATAGACAATTAAATTACTTTCATACCATTGCTATTTATGTCAGTTTTGAAGGACCTCTCTCTCCCTCCTCCCATAATTAATTAATTAATTCCCTGACTCCCATTAACATATATACAACATAAATAAAATACCCAACTACTATGCAATATCATTTCCATGACACCAGGTCCGTTCACCGACTGTTCTTTTTCCACATAACAAGGCCTCAATCGATTTTACAAGCTATGTACCTTCTTATAACTTTTTATTTTTTGCAATAATGATATAAAAAATAATAATACGTTACATTACTATTATTATTATTATTGTTATTATTGAGATGACTTATAGATAAAATAAAGACAGACGGGAGCCAATAAATCCAATATTTATTGAATAAAATATATTTTCAGTTCTTTGTGTAGTATAAAAAGTATATCAATATATATATTTAAAAAAAAACAGATACTGTTTGAATATACGTACATACAATTGGGGGAAAAAATGGATTTTCATTTATTCAGGGATTATATTGTCATAAAAAAGATAAAAAAACAAAAACAAAGGACCGGGGGTAGGCAAATTCATAACTTTTTATCATCATCATGAGTGATTGCATATTGCAGAGCCAAGAAAAAAAATGGCTGATGGCAAATCCTATCACAAATTTGAATTTAAATAACTAACTATCAATAAAAGGGATCTCACATAGACTGTATGCATTTATAAAATCTGTACCGATTGTTTAATGAAGAAACTCTTCTTCATTGTACCCAAGAGGAGGAGAGTCCATAAAAACAAAATATGCGTAATAAAAAGCAAATGAAGAACAAACAAAATATATTTAATTTTAATAGAGAGGATTACCACCATTCTGAAAGTCGTGGCAATAGCAACCAAATATATATTATTAGCTTTTTAAACATAAACCCTTTTTCCTTTAAAATGAGGTAAAATAATAAATTTGGAGAGTGTTACAATGGGGGCCGACAAATTAAAGGACCTGAACCTTTTTACCGTCCATCAAAAAAAAACTCCCTTTAAACTCTCAGAACCTAATAATAAATATTCATATGTACAGTCTATAGCCCCCATAAAATAACACTTACTTTTCCAAGGGTCAATTATTCTCTCTCTCTCTCTCCTTTGATGATCTCTAATTCATCCAGAACAAAATTAATTGTATAAGTCTAGCCGTTTCATGGGGGAATTTTACCCCATATTATCCGTTTGATTTGTAGAACACATCTTTTGGTCGTTCATTTGTTTTTTAGCTACGACTCAAGAGTCATTTTATCTTAGAATATCAAGTCAATTGTTGACACTCTGCTCATAAGAGTTATCAAGGGAAAGAATCAAATCGAAATAAGTCCGTTATATATTTTGCTACTACTTCTGTGGCCTAATGAGCTGTTGGTATGTAGATATCTACTTCTTCATTCAGCCATCATTAAAAAAAAATATATAGGAAATAATCAATAAGACAGAACACTACTCAAAGGAAATTATATATCTATATATATATATATATATATTTAATGAGTATATGATAATAATTGCCCTATAAATAAATCAACTGGAAAATAATTATTTAATAATAATTGATGACAATCAAAAATATATTTTAAATTACAAATAGAATGAATGTTGTAGAGCAATTGTTTCATTAAAAGGACATCATGTTTGACAATGGAAGGACCTTGCACACACTTATTGACTTAGTATATAAATAAATACATACATACAAACATACAATTAGCCATGTATTGCCACCACCTCAATTTTTCAAATTCCGTTCACCTCTTCGAATTATATAAATAATTTTATTCAAATAAAAGCAAAAAAATGCTTAATATTCACATTTTCATTAGAAACAAAATGTGTTGACTCCATAAACGAGTTTTTTCGTAAAAGCAACGTTAATTATTGCATTTTGCTCTTTCGGAAAAGAGCAACACTTTTAATGTTAGTACCTAAATTTACCTACGTATGTAAGAAATTTCTCAAAATATGTGTTTCCATGCAGAAAATGCATCAAACATATATTCAATAAATAGATATAATCAAAGGTCATCATATCCACAAGCATGGACCTCATAATTTTACTATGCATAGGGTGATGAGATTGGATGACAAATCTTACATTGCAATTGAAGTGCAAATACTTTTTGGAGGGTCAAATTACTTTAGTAGTTGTTTCATTAAATTATAATATAAAATAATAATTCAAAATATATATATTGAATAAGTATAAGAAATGAACTCAAACCACTCAGTTAGTACTTATTTTGTAAGGCCTAATGAATAATTAGCCAATGGTTTTATATATGAAAAAGTTTATATAGGGGCAGTGGAAATTCCTACTATTGATTTATACCCTATTTAAAATTGTGAGCAAGAAAAGATTGAATAATAACAATAATAGAATCGTATAATCAAGGGAGCTAACTGTAGTAGCGGACCTTTGAAATATTCACACAAAACATTTCATGGGTAATAACTAATAACAATTGTACTATGCAGTTAGGATCGCAGTAACAGCAAGTCCTCAGTTATTCAATGGAGAAATGCAATTTTTTCTTGGCTTCCGCTTTTGTTTTTTTGTTTTTCTATACAATAACAAAAAATATGTTCATTAAAATAACATTTAACCGTAGAGTATTCGTCTTTGCCTTTTTGAATACTCCGTGTTTCATATCATTATTTTTTATGCGCTTTAATGTATTTATTTGCGGGTAAACAGCCTTTGGTTATAAGCATATTTTAGACGTCATCTACAAATAGTGATTTTATACAAGTTATAGCTTAAACTAGTGCAAATTATGGCCCATAAAAAAAATAAGATGAAGCTTGTTATATGCAGAATTTATTAGTGATTTAGTGATGAAGTTAATACAAGAAAGAAACTAAATTCCATGGGAAGTTTCTCAAAATGCACCGTAATTTTATGCATATTTTATTTGAGACTCACTAATTGATACGTACTTATTAATTAAATGATACTACATACAGGGATGGATCAAAATGGAATGACTGTATTAGTTCATTTGATGTTTTCATTTTAATAAGACGTTTTAATGAGACGTTATTTCTACAAAATGTACGTCTTTTGAGGTTATTTTGTAAGACATTCACGCATGGATCGTGTAGCAACTCTTTGGGGCAATTATTATTATTATTATTATTATTTAGACAACAATCAACCCATTTATAACATACATATAAATAATAACAGTCTTTTCTTCCTCCTCCTGAGGGTAGGGAAAATAAGGATCAGAGAGAGCAGGTCCCGGAGAAGAAGGTAGACAATACATAGTTGGAATGAAAGGAACATAAAAGGAAATCAATTCACTCTGACTCAGAGCAAGCACGTTTTCCCTCCCAATTGCACATGCGGACAATAATTAAATATATCTATACATATAATCAATAGAGCGAAAGGGGATCGATAGAACTACATCGTTCTTTTCCTTCCTCCTTGCTCCTTCAACAACGTATGGTCGTCGTCCTATATTCTTACCTTCATATCATTGACAACTTGCTGGAATAGTCCTCCGAGCGCGGAGCATTCTCGATCCACAATCTCAAAGCTCTCCATTCTTGTGAGTGAATTCAAATGTATAATGATAAATAAACTATTTGAGTCTCTTCTGAGTTAAACAGAATTTAATGTAAGCTGTGTATTTTTTTTTTTTTTAATGAAATTGAAAACCGGTAGAGAAAATGAACATTGAGGCACAGAAAAAAATAATAAGATAAATTAATATTATTAAGACTGAATTATTATGGAACTATGGAATCACATATCCATCTATATCTCAACCATCAATCCACACAGACCCTTATAGCATGAAGGAAAAACCCCTTGCCACAATAATGTAAAAAAAACTAAATATAGTTTAAGATCAGAGTGGTGGGACAGTATTAATAGAGATAGGAGGACTTTATATTTTGATTCAACTAATAAATAAATAACTGAACAAGAGTTAACCCCGTACAAGACGGCGGTTTTTCACTGACTGATGATCTACAAACATCTCCTTTGTTGCCGTTACGTCTGCCACAGCTGCTCTTATTTTATGCGCACGCTTTCACAATGGACTCTTATAGTAGTGCAAAGCGGGTGAGAGTCGTTATATTACTACACACACATAAAATAATAATGCATACCCCTTGTGTATGGATTCTACTACTACTACTACTGGCCTGGGCCTTATTCCTCGCACGCTTTGTATAATTGGCGCCATAATGATTTTTGAAATTTATAGCTAGGAGCATGATATTTTTATGTGACTTCAATAGGTACATAATATAAATTGCAGCCATGTTTCTAGCAATATATTAAATTATATTCTCTAAACTCGGTATGCACAATGTATTATACATAAATATATAATAAGCACATACCCCTTCTCAACAGCTGTAGAAATAAGTAATGGTCGAGGGGATGAGGGAGGAAATGAAATGGTACTCTACATATAAGTAGTAATGAAATGTAATATATAAGAGGGTAACTCATAGTCATATATGACATACATAGTGTTACAGGGAAAGACTCTAAAACTTGATATATTTATCATTTATTCACAGCCATATGAATTTTTAATCAGAAATTGTCAATTAGAAACTATATCGAGTACTCAGATGCACGTAGATGCATTTATCAGTTAAATAGGTTGAGTGACATAAAAAATGGATTCCTCCTCAAATGATATATTGTGCAAGTTATAAATTGTATGTTTCAACGAGTCTTATTTAATTAATTATTATTATTATAACACGGTTCATTTTCATTACAAACTATTAATTGATGCCATCAGTTAATAGTTTGATCTATTAAACTTATTCTTGTATTACTCATTTACAAGCGATGCAACTTGAAAATCCTTGAATTCGTTAATGAGCCGCAGAATACGTCTTATCAATTAGTAATTCTAACATATATATCTAATATCTATAGAGAGAGAGATAATCAAGCCTGTATTAAGCGGTCAGGCAAGGGGAAACTGAAAAAGTGATCGCTAAGAGCAAGTAAGTGCTTAAACCAGGTTTGCTCTTTCTAACTAATTTTCAATAACATTACATTAAAAAATCTAAAAATTTCGTTTGTTCAAACTGATTATCCTTGTAAATATGTGTCATTTGGGATTCTAATATAATAATAATAACAGTATTTAGCACGCTAATATTTCTTCCATCGATTACAAAGTGTTTAAATTTTGAAAATGCATCACTGGCTTTGTAAAAGCTGTCATATTCATTCACAAATAAAGAGAGAAAAATAAATGTTGGGAAAACACATCCATTTACGTACATATTTTATTTGTTGAATATGGAACCATGTATCCAAAGAATCTGAATTATACACGATGGAACTTGTATGACAATACAAAGAGTAAGTGGCCGAGATTAGAACTTATTATCTGGAATTATGTATTATTCGATTTTAAGCGCAGAGCTTCTGAAATTTTGTATTGGACAGTGAGTAAACGCTTGAAAAAGTGACCATTGAAGAAAGTTCATCTGTTTTGAGGTGGATTGTTTCATCTGACCGCTGGCGGCAGATGGCAGGGGCATGCTTAATAGTGTGTTTATGTTATACATTTTCTGTATGGAAACTAGCTTTGGAAAACAAAAAGTACTGTTGTTCGAAGGGCCAACTCCACAAAATCTCGCACGCGGCGTTTTGCATATTATTTACATTCCTAACTATACATTGATCAAATCTACCAATAAGCAAATCAATCGTTAATACTTGCTTAATATTCTAAAGTTCAAAAAAAGGGCGCGCAATCCTTAATTTAATAAATTATGAATATAAAAACACTATGTATTCTCCCTTCAGCTGATTTTCATCATTTGACTCTTTTGATTTAAAGCAGCTGACTCTACGTTCTATGAACTCGTAAAGGGTATTATTATTATTCATGATTTTGATATATAAAAAATATATCAAATTGCGCGCCCTTTTTTTGAATTTTTGATATACAAGTATTAACGATTGATTTGTATATTGATAGAATTTATAAATGCTTTGTATATCTAAGTAATAAATTATGTCAAATATTAACAAGTTGGCAACAAGGAAATTACAGAAGAGCATATATCTACCAGTTGTTTTTTTCAAATTTTTCCTTTCCCTTTTGTGAGTCGAGTTTGCGAGTGAACAAAAAAGCTCGACGTGAAGATACTCGACTTTCATAGTAATGACGTCACGTGAAAACCCTCCATCATTATTTACATATGCATGCACATCTTAATATACGGTTCCATTACTATTTAATTTACATAATTAATACATATATTGAGCACAAAAAAAATATGAATTTTTTTTTTTGTTACTCAGACTCAATTCTACAGAATATTAAATGCAAATCTTGTTCCTCTCAAGACGCATTATAAAATGGAGTCATAAATTGTATGAATGCCTGATACATGTATGTACATATATTTAATTATAAATCATGCATTTACTTCGTTTCTTTGAAAAAAACAAAAACAATATTATGATTATAAAAAATTGTATCTTTTTGGTCTATAAGATTGATTACTGAGCCATATTTTTCTCATCAAATAATTATTACAAACTCTATGATGGAGTGTGGACTTCCTATAGAGCAGTTTGTTTTTTGGGGAGGATAGCATTGCAATCCATGTAGTTATTTAAGATTTTTCGAATATATAATATCTAGGCCATGCCTGAAAGTTTGAAGTTGATAAAAAATGTAAAGAGCCTAACAATCATATCTTTAAATATGTAACAGAACTCTTAACTTTTTCTCAAAAACAAAACCCCCCCAAAAAGGCCCAATATCAGTTCTAAGTAGTTGGCCAATCCTTTCCGAATGTGGAATTATTCTTCATTAAAATAGTTAAAAACTTATTCACAACTTAACAATAGATAACCCGAATCGTTTAATCAATCAACGTTCAAAAGACTGATATGGATAAAAGAAGTAGAAAAATTGATAGCTGATAACAATTTTTATTTTATTAGGGATAACACTGTGCTCCTCATTCAACTGTGACTTGAGACTCTCGACTTTACTACGTGTTATAAGCTCAAAACTTGATGAAAACTAGAGGATTGAGACTCATAAATATATTTTATTTGAAATTATATTATATAAAGTTCTATTTATAGAGCTGGGGATACAAGTGCAATTTTTGTCATATTTTTTTTCCCTCAGAATCGTAGTCAAAAGAATTCAGACTTGATTAGGACCTTCGGTCAAAAAAACTATCGAACAATAGTTAATATATACTTTAGAATCTATTATTGGATTAAAAACTATGTAATTTAATCAAAAAATATTTATTTTAGTAAAAAAAAAAAGTTCTGGAGATATATTTAAATCGAGTGGGTATATAAAGAGATTGATCCTCTAATAAAAAACATCCGATATGACATGCTTGAGATTTTAATAACATTATGCCATTATGACACTTAACTCTTGACTACAACTCTTATCAAAGATATACAATTTGATTTGAGACTCGACTCTATAGTTTTCAAAAAAAAAACTCGTGTATATAGACTTGAGACTTGAAATGATTTGTAAATTTATTTTTTTACGAGATTTAATTTAAATATGAGTGCAATAACTAACAGAATCCTGGTACTTTAGTTTCTAATAAGTTTAATCAACTCTGACTAGAAAGACTCGAGCCAGACTCCTAATAATGACTCGTGAACAAAGCTGCTAAGTAGTTCAGACGAAAATTGCGGTATATATAATAATTCAGATATGAATTTCAGTTAACATATTCCACCCACAATCAGCCTTTTTGTCATATTCAAGCGAATAAATTAAGATAGATAAATATGATCGTGATTCTTTACAAAAGGTAATATGGGGAGGGGGCTGGGAACGGCAGAGTTCACATCTTTACTGATGAAACGTCAAAAATTTTGTGATTCAACTATAGATAATCGAGTCAATTAATATATATCTGTTGGTGAGCCTGAGGAAGATCGATGATGAAAGATGAAACTATGTTTATTTATATTTAATATATTATGTAATATATTTGTGTAGAAATATAGTCTTCAGACGTTTCATTGTGAAAGCACAGAAATCTATTCTAAATTCCTCCTTCATGGAGCAGACTCTACATAGAGCAGAACTTATCAAACTCTGATGTGTGCTCCATGAAATAAGTTTTTTTTTTTTTTTTTAAAATAGAACATTTATTACTCCAGAGGGTGGTAAAAGTTTTTCAACAATAATCATTTTAATTAAAAAAATAAATAAAAAAAATGGACATTTCCTTAGTTAAAATGAGGGAGGGAGGGAAAATTAGGGATCGACTGATATATGAATGAGCCAAATGAATTAATTTTGCTTCAATATTCAAAACTCAAACGTGGCCAGTACAGCCATTTGGAAAAGTTATTTCAATCTTAATAGCTATATAGCACCCTGGCAGTTGACGTAATTCAAAGTTATCAAGCATCACATTTAACTATCACTTATTGTTAAAAAACTAAAAATTAGCATAAAGTCCCATCTATGACTAAACCAGCCATTAATAAAATAAAACTGAAATGCAGAATTTAAAAATTTGTGTGGCTATTTTTAATGGAATCTCAAATTCCATTAAATATAGGGAATATGTATTACCAAAAACTATCTGGTCACAATTCAAAAGGTCTGAAAATACTACTCAGGTACATGAACAAAATGAATATAACGAAGAATCCTCATGATTTTATTTTGTAATTAAAAGAAACTAACAATTAAATTGATATATTTTATGTGTCTATGTGGGAATGTGGATATACATATATCATGTAGAGAACTAAAAATCCTTCAGTGATGCAGTAACATAAAGGCTGCTTCAAAGCCGATTAGAGGGGTAGATGCCCCTTTCGATCCAAAGAAATCGTAATTACAGAATATACATGATTTATACGTATAAAATGAAGGCAAGCTAGAGCTTAAAAATTGGATCATTAAGGAACGGATATAATGAGCTTTAATCACATTTTGATTGTGTATGAGTGATGATTGAATTAGGATCATGTATGCCAATAATATTGTTGATTATTTGTCTTCATACTTGTCTCCCTACCTATTTGTATATTTGTACTATGTATACAAAGAAAGAAACAAGGTAATAGATTGCATTAACGACGAAGGGGGTGAGAATGACCCAATTAACAGATTGTTTGAACGGGTATATGATTATAACCCTTATAAATGTGTAGAAGAGAGTAGCTTAAATCTGTCACAAGATAGACAAAATACAAATTGTTTTGAAATTCCATTGAAATTGACAAGGTATATTATATGTAGAGACAAAGTTCATCAAATATGTAGCATATCTATCAAATACTATACAATAGCTGTAAAAATATAGTTGATTGACCAAGTTTCTAAGTATGAGTGTAACTATGCAGTAATATTATAAAGGTATCACAAGATTATCAACAAATATCATGCATCTCCCGGGATATTTGGATGAGCTTTGATGAATGTTGAGAGGGAAGGAGCTTGAGCGTTCATGACGTTTTACTGAGCTACAAGCTGCTATTCTCCTTTATATATGTAAACAAATGAAGACATCAATAATAAATAATAACCATAGATGTGAGGCAGAAAATTAACTGAAATTAATGTGGGGAAATTATATATTTTTAACTAATAATAATAATTATACGAGGACTTGAGCCCTTTTTGTTGGACATTTTATTTGCTTTATTAAACTTAATGCATGATTTCCTTCATGCGAGATCCTTACTATCAGGTAGATGTTCTCCCCTCAGTAGTAATAAAGGAAAAATGAAAACAGCTTTGGACAACAAAAAGTACTGTTGTTCGAAGAGCCAACTCCACAAAATCTCGCACGCGGCATTTGGCATATTATTTACATTCCTAGGTATCACTATAGTATCATTCTACCAAACAAAACTAAGTACCACTATGATGTTTTACTTACAGTGTTGTTACTATGTGAGGAAACTATGTTGAGGAACGTCCCTATTCCCCAACGATGACAATGCTCCCAACTAAAAATGATATAACACAAGAGTTTGGAAGAGTCTTATCAGTAGGAGTGCCGTCTAGCGAGAAAGCCATGAACTTTGAAGTTTTATCTAAGGTCAAAGTAACTACTTAGCTAGACAACATTTTGTAAACAATAGATAGAAAGCTTTTTGAGAATCAACATTCACTTATAATAATAGAAAGAAGTACATATATGTATGGGTAGAATATTATTAATTTTTGATTTCTTCTATTTATTTACATTTGGTGGTCTACCATTTTGTTTATATCAAAATCAGCTGCCCTTAAAGCTGTTGATTGAACAGACTCCTCTACTCTAAGGCACTCATATATAGATATCAACTCATTATATAAAATGTATTTTATATAAAGAGTAGAATGCTTAGAGTATTCGTATAATAATTCAGACCACATTCTAGATTTTTGTCTTTAATAATAATTTTAATTATCGTTAATTCTTTTTATTGTGCCCCTCCCTCATAGATTTTGAAGTGCCCCTTCTCGGATATAGTACGTCTATTTGATATGACCTTGATCCAGTGACATCTTCTCTGGATATTGTACTTAATTATGACCTTATCAACTACACTCTCTATACTAGTGGATATTTTATTATTGGTGGATGGCGCATGGGAATACCCTTGCCCTTAATGACATTTCCGTTTTATAGTTTTAATTAAAAAAGTATTTTGGTGCCAGAGCCGGTACGAAAATATTACTATCTTAACAACACTAGTTTGGGGTGGTATCAAAATGCTTAAAAATCTACTCAAAATAGAATACGAAGTTATCAACCAAATTTATAAAATACAGCTTTCAAAGAACCTACTGACTCCCGTCTCTTCCATATCCATAGTTAAATAGTATCAAGAATTACGTTTATCATTCATGAATCAAATCCATTCCCATTGGGCAATTATACTCCACGATGAATTTTTTATTAATTAATTATTATCAAGATTTATACATTTATACAATCTCTGTTAAGATTGGCGGAACCCTATTCATATATACCTCATTATCTGTATCATTATATCTCACAACCTTTCCTCTCAACATAATCCTTTCCCCCCCCCCCAAAAAAAAAAGAGGCCCAGAATCATTTGGTAGTCGTTAGCCCGTTTTTATCAACTGTAGAATGATTATATTGTTCGTTTAGTAGTACTTATTAGATAATTGATTACAGCTGAATAAGATCCTAGCTTGAGTTCGAATACTCAACATTCAGAGCACTAATAAGGAAAAGAGAAGTACAAATATCGACAACTGATACAGTATACTTTTTAGAATAGTCAGAATCCTGGATATATAAATATGTGTTGTGTTCAAGTTTTGATTAAAAAAAAAATACAAAACCTATAGTTAAAGCCATAAGTTTTGTATGGGCAGATTGTTAAATCCCGATCAAAAAAAAACAAAAAAAACGAGAGATATAAAAAATACAATTATTGAAATTCTAAGGCATTGGTTCCAAAACTTTTTCTACCCACGTACCACCGTTTCTTTATTTTCTGTAAAAGAGAGGGAAAGAAACATCGTTGTAATACAGTTATTATTCGGTACACAACACACGAATCAAATACAGAGTGAGAACCACTGCTCTATGGGTTTGTTCAATATACTATTAAAGATCTAATTTCCATTTATATAAAGCCAAACCTGTTTTAACAGTCGCTTGCTTTAAGTGTGTCACTGCACTAAGCAGTCATATCTAGTAATGTAAATAATATGCAAAATGCCACGTGCGAGATTTTGTGGAGTTGGCACTTTTAACAGGTCTTTTTGTTTTCCAAAGCTGTTATCATTTTTCCTTTATTACTACTGAGGAGAGTATCTTCCTGATAGCCAAGATCTCGCATGCATTAAGGTTAATAAAGCAAATAAAATGTAACCAAAAAGGGCTCAAGTCCTCGTATAATTATTATTAGTTAAAAATATATAATTTCATGGCATTAATTTCAGTTAATTTTCTGCCTCTCATCTTTGGTATATGTACATAATGTTATTATTTATTATTGATGTCTTCATTTGTATACATATATAAAGGAGAATAGCAGCTACTAGCTCAGTAAAACGTCATGACAGCTCAAGCTGCTTCCCTCTCAACATTCTCTTTCTTTTTATTTTACACACCCCATTTTCATATTTTTTACATTCCTAATTATAGTATATCTCAAAAATAATAATTAAAAAGTTGGCAAGAAGGAAAATACAGAAGGGTAGCAGCCACCAGTTGTTTTTACAAATTTTTCCTTTCCCTTTTGAGAGTCGAGGTTGTCGAGAGTGCACAAAAAGCTTGTCACGTGAATCATGCAACTTTTAACTATTATACCCCTAGATTTTTTGTGGTGTACAATAGTTACTACTTCATTGTTAGATGTATTTTGTATTACGAGCAATCTTTTGGAATGAATCAAGCTCGCAAACTGAATTATGTAGTATGTAGTGTTATTATCTTATCTATTGTTTTATTCTTCAAAAGAATTGTTTTCAATTTACACCCCCTCCTATCTCTCTCTCTCTCTCTCTATCTATTTATTACTTCCCTGTCTTGTACCATTTACAAAGAAAAAGAAAGTTGAAAACTTTTCATTTATACATATATATTTGTCTGAATTCCTTCCCCCCATTTTTTTTTTATTGTTTTTCATCCCTTTTAAGAAGAAGAAGTATATATATTAAGATAATATATCTATGCTTCTACAAACAGAAATCTTGCAGTAGAATAAATCATTCAAAGTGTTAATGCTCCAATCTTCACAGAAGTACATGCTAGTAGAAAACTCAGCAATGCATGACGTGAATTATTGCTTTTATGATTTAATAACTTCCATCGAGTGAAAAACCGGAAAAAGTGTAACAACAACTACAATCAAGGGGAACCAATTCAATTTTGAACATGGATTGGATTTATGTCATTCCTTTGATAAATAAATAGAGCATTATTAAACAGCCCTTTGTATGTAGAGGATAAATATGATATGACACAAGGAGCAAAGTCAGGTTGATATTAGTAGAACTTGCAAAATTATAAATAATGAATGAAGTCGGGGAGGACTAGGACCAATAAGTACCATTCTGTTTAAAAATCAATGTTACGTTCACAATACTGGTTTTTTTTCTTCTTAGGGTTCACGTTTGAAAGAAGGAATCTCGTTTACTAACTTTACAATACGTCAATACCCATAATTAAGGATGTTATTTTTGGCCAGTAAAATACAGTTTTTGGTTATTAAAAAAGGAAACGGTTGGTATTCTTGCTCTTCTTTGAAATTATGTTCATTCTTTGTTAGTCTGTTGAAGGAGACGCACCGACCTCTAAAGGCAGAATTATAAGATTCTTCCCAACATTAGTTGTAAAATTTATTAAAAAATATATGATAATTTATGATATAAGTAAGTATAATTATAATGGACTTCCTTCAATAATATTATTTAAATGTTGAAGTTCCTCATTATAGCAGTAAATCAAGTAGTTAGGCCATAGCCCATAATAAAAGGTGTAAATCCTATGTATTTTTGTATATGCTATGTTTTGACTGGTTTCTTAATTCTTGAGGAGAGAACACCATCCCATAAAATCCCTAATGGAATGAACTAGAAATTCTTGATATAATATGATCACAATACTGTTTTTTTTCTTAGGGTTTGAAGGCCCTACGGGGCCACAGGCCCCAGACAGGGACCGACTCCATAAAATGTAAGAACAACAATTATTATCTTGATGGTACGTACTTCAGTACGTCTAACGAAGCGTTTCTATTCGTTAATGACGTCATCAGAGACATTTTCCCGAGTATTCTATCAATTATTTACATGCTGATGACGTCAATACGGTTCGTCCACGGTATTGCTGTTTGTTCAAACTATTCTGCTTATATAGGCATAACGTGACTATAGCACCCTATTTTATTAATATCCATGAAAAAAATCTATTTTAATATTTTTCCTTTAATTTTCATTGCTTGTATTTTATCATTGCTATCCCCAAATTTGAAAATGACGTTCTTCTATCCAGAATATTCAAAATGTACCATTTAATTAGTCATGAATTCAATGTACAACCATCAAGTTTTAAAATAAATTAATTACCTCATCCCGAAATCGATATTAATTAATATCTTTTCTTAATTAATTTATGATTTTTACCCATATTTTTTGGTTCAATAATAAAAACTCTGGATCACCAAGTCTGGTTATGAATAAGGTCGAACTTTGATTGAATTTTTTTAAAGGAGAATTAACGATTAATTAATTATTTAAAGAGTAAAAAAATCCTTAGCCGTTTCATTAATTTAATTTTTTTTATTGTCATGGCAAACATAACAATAAGTAATCACGTTATTACCCAAGCTTGGCCACTTCTGCCATGATTAATTTTCCTCATCGCAGTAGCAAAGTAGAAAATAGAATTGTTTTCTTGATTTAAAAAAAATAAATATATGGATTAATGTTTTTAAAAGCACATATGTAGGTGTTTTTTTTATTTTTTGATGGTGACCGGTGTGGCCACATGTGAGATTCAATACATGTTTTGAGTCTTTAGAACATTCAAAATTGATTAGATCTGTTTTTAATTACATTGATTATTTCAAGTTTAAAAGATTAATTAAGGGTGAAGGAGGAAAAGAAACATTCAAGGGTCATTTATTAGCCAGTTACATTATTTTATCCAACTATTAGGCTAGACTATATTTAATATTAGGAATAACTAAGTACAAAATAGCAAGAGCTAATTCGAGTTCAAGAAATCCGCCTTAAAAACACTTATAAAAAGCAAAATAAGAAGAAATTGACAAACAAGAAAAAAAAACACACCAGGAAAATTCTTAATGTAGTAGGGACTTCATTGTAATGGACTCTTCATTTTTATTGATTAAGTTCCTCAACAAAACCTTCTATAGAGCCGTCCAATTTATGTCTTTTTGACTCAAAACAACCCTAATTTTGCAGTTCAATTACATTTTAATTGACACTGTAAAATTAACATGGGGGACAGATGTTAATACAGCTTTAAATGAGCGTTTGGCAACATTTCAGAGTGAGAGGTTCAAATTAGTGAATGAAAATTTATTTTTACATTGCTAGTTTCATTTGAATTTGTTCTATATCCTATGGGCACATCTGAAACATAGACATACGTCGTTCCACGAAATAATCTTTGCAAATGGCGTTATCATACGTCATAAGCAATCTATTGTGGAGGTATAAACCTTCAATTTTTATATGAATAATAAATAGTTTAATCAAATATAAAACAAAATAATGGGAATGTATTTTCGAAGATGAAATAATAGGAACAAATTAACAAAACATTCATAACCGCAAGATGGCACTCATATATTTACTAAGTAAACAAACAAATAAAATACACAAAAGAGCTTTACTAATAAATGTATGTACTATTAGGGAAAAGATATCATTTAAAGGATGTTTAACAGTTTGGATCTCTTTAAAAGAACAAATATCGGGAAAGGGAGCGATTTTAAATTACAATCAACTTATAATTAGAAATGTAAATAATATGTAAATGGGGTGTGTGAAATAAAGAGAAAGAGAAAATCAACCTGGTAACTCTGACAATTTGATAAATGTTGAGAGGGAAACAACTTGAGCTGTCATGACGTTTTACTGAGCTACAAGCTGCTATTCCCCTCTATAATATGTATACAAATGAAGACATCAATACGTAATGAATAATAACATTATGTATACTATAGATGAGAGGCAGAAAATTAACTCAAATTAATGTCAGGAAATTATATATTTTTAACTAATAATAATTATACGAGGACTCGAGTCCTTTTCTAACATTGTATTTGCTATTGTAGATGTTCTCCCCTCAGATATAAAGTAAAAATTATAACAGCATTGGAAAACAAAAAGTATTATTCAAAGTGCCAACTCTACAAAATCTCGCACACGGCATTTTGCATATTATTTACATTCCTACTTATAATATACAAATAAGTTGTGTTCAGCTCCTCAAATATCTTAGTAAAAAATAACCACCTAAAAAAATGCCTTATTTTGAAGGCATAATAATAGATATGAAGTTAAAGACTTATATATATATATATATATATATATATATATATATGGTTGAAGGACTTTTTATGAAAACCATTCGTGCATATTGCTTTTTTATTTTTGTATCTGAGCTTTTAGAAATATATGGATATATGTACCCATTTTCATTTTTAAACGTGATTTTATTTGGTAGTAAAATATGAGCTCATGGACATTGAAAAGTCTTTATTTATAATGACTTTTGTGTCAAAAGAATGGTTCTACATACATACAAATACCTAGGAAATCATTTAAATATCCCATATTTTGTTTAACCAACCAAGAGAAACATTTTTTCCATACAACTTCATAAATATAATTTCAAATATATTTATTTATATGAGCCCCCATAGCAATAAAACTTATATTTTGTGAATCAAATTCTAAAATAATAATAAAAATAAAACATAAAAACAATCAAATAAAAAAACAACTTTTTATTATTTAAAAAGGAAAAAAAAATATATAGTTTTGAGTTCATCCATTAGATAGATACAGGAAATTAAGGTTACTCTATTTTATGTATTTTTCAAAAAAAAAAAAAAATGAATGTACATATCATTATGTGTATTGTACAAAAACATTTATACTCCTCACAAATATGTACGTATTGTATATAAAATATTTTAATAAATGTAATGGTTATTTGACAGTTTTTCATGTGTTTAAAAACCTTATTGTATGTATAAGTTATTATACTCTGACTTAGAAAATGATCATACTTTAGGATGTGTATGGTTATAATTAAAGTTAATTATGATTCGGGGAAAAAAAAGAATCATACAGTAGAACCTCAATTAACGAAATATTCCTCAAAATCTACCCTTTTTGACCCTTGATGAAAATGTTTTGATTTACAAACCTTTTTGAGTCTAATATCATGTATACAAATAGATTCAATTCGCTACCCAAGGTGTTCCTGTGTAGATACTTTTTACTCCAAATATTTTGGGCTTCACTGCATGAAGAAATTTATAAACAAAGTGTATATTTTTCAATATAAGGGACTTGCATACTCACAGTCCTTGACTGGCAGTATCAAAATATGCCAGATTTTGGCTGATTTTAGTAATGCACTTCTGATTTTTTTTTGGGCTATATTATCTATTCAGAGTTTAATATCCTAACTTTAACTCATTCAGTAGGGTATTACAGCTAAATGTTTTTTTTTCATATAAAAGGTGAAAATAACGGTTTTCAGAGTTTAGTAAAGGGTATTTTTTTATAAATAGTAGATAATTTGTTTCACTATGAACTATTTTACAAAGAACAGTGGATTATTGACATACTATTCATCCTAGACAAAAATAATATTCTTATCGTACTTTATTTTTCTAAATAACAAAGCTACAGATACAGACAGCTATTCCTTAATTATCACCTCCGACAAGTGATCCTTGGACCCTTTCTAATAAATACAAAAAGACATGCTTATTACGAAGAAATTTGTTATAATCCTTCTTACTTATTATACACTCGACCATTTGATAGAAGGAACAAACCAATTGATATAGTACATTGGCCATAATATGAAATCAATCCAGGGTTAGTTAGTGTCCTGGGCCCCCTGACTAAAATGTAATAATCTAAAACCCCACAACCTTCTGCTAATCCTATTTCTTTTAAAACAATAATCAAAACTCAATTTAATTAAGAAAAAGAAGATCAATTGTGGCTTTTAAAAATATTCTGCCCCATGTATATGCTCTGTATCTCATGGCTACCAACTGTATATTCATTTCTGTCATGATGTATCACAAACGATGTCAAAAGGATTAATTAAAGGTGTCGTAATATGTACGTGCAAAAAAAAAAAAAATTATGAAAGTTTTGTCATTATTTTCTCCTGCAAATTTGTGTGAGAGTGAAATTTTTGTAGAATCATTTTCAACCTTCATTAAAAAATTAAATAAAATATTATATTGCTTGAACATCATTGTTATTAAGACTTTTTATTTTTTTGCGCCTACATAATTAAAAAAATATATTAAATATATTTTTATTTTTTCAAAGAAATATCCTTGGTGAAATTGAGAGTTTGATCAAAATCATTGATATATGCATATTTATAACTCTCTATCCTTGGTAAATTAATTAACCTACAATATATTATTTAGGCAAGGGTGACTGTTTGGACGATCATGTAATTATCTACATAATTTTAAAAGATACGAAATCAAGTGTTCCGTATTTTTTTTTTTTTTACATGAATATGAATTTTATATAAGTTTCATTAAATTAAATAGCAATATAAATACAGTTACCAGGTGTGTAAATAATTCGTTGCTGGTTTTTTTAGTTTGATGAAATTAAACTCAATTTTGGGCTGTGAAAAAATCCAAATGATTTATTCAATGTATTGGCCATTTGCTGCATCTTTTAGGTAACTTATGGATTCTGTTCCAATAGAACTGTTCATCTTTTGAGACAAATCCCTCGGCAATCCATTCTCCACTTCTTGATAATTTTGGAAGTGCTGCTCAGTGAGGACGTGTCCACTCGATGAAAACAAATGGTAATCTGGTAGAGCCAAGTCAATTGAAATCGGTGCATGGGGTAGCACTTCCCAACCAAGTGCATCCAGCCTGTCCTATACAGGTTCCGTCTAATGACAAAAATTGTAGGTGTCAATTTTTTTATAAGCATAATTCCCCTCTTAAGGTAACATCAAACATGTATATAGTGACAGTTTCTATGATATAAATATATTTGCATATTACTAATCTAATTTTTTTAAATGTTAATACATAAACGGATAAAAATTTCCTAGAGCGAGTTCCTTTGTATTTTCAAGAAGAGCATTTTGAACTTTATATTTCAGAGATTGAACGAGTCGGTGATACATTTACTGTTCCATTTTCAATTAGGAGTACCTGCTTTCCTTATTGCTCTATTATGTCATCACACATTAGCTGACAAATGATGGTGGTTATGTAACTTTTTGAAACAGATGAAAAACCTGACATTTTTACTTTGTCCCAACCGTGTCACTATAAGCGGTTTATATTGAAGTAAATAATTATTAGATATAAGACATATCCTTTGGAAATGAACCTTCTGCAATACATTGAAAACGGGTAATTACCGGTCTACGGACGTCAGAACAAATTAATAATTAATTAGTGGGGGCAATTTTATAGAAATGATGCCACATATTCATGACGTCATAATCACGAAACCATTCATTTTTATTGTATTTTTTAAGTGAGTGGGACAATAATTCTTTACGACGAGCCTTTTGGGACAATCAAAAATAGACCCTTCAGCTGATTTTTATCAGTTAACTGACTCTACGTATTATGGACTCAAAAAGGGTATTATTATTATTAATGATTTCGATATATAAAAATATATTAAATCAAGGATTGCGCGCCCTTTTTTAAAATTTTTAAATATTACATAATTACTAACTGTTGGTAGAATTTATCAATGTAGAGTATATCTAAATAACAACTCTGCTTAATATTAAAAGGTTGGTAATAAGGACAATACAAATTTTTCCTTTCCCTTTTGTGAGTCGAGGTTGCGATTGTACAAAAAAAAAAAGGTCGTCGTGCTTATTTTCCTACTTCCAGGTCAACAAAAATAGATACTGAGTCCATACTTAACTAGGTCCAAAAAATGCTCCAGCAAAAACCTGCACTCAGAATATCCATCTAGTCGTCCAAAACTATTTATTTTTGTTGCTCTCTACGCGTTTTTTATTTGATAATTATATCAGAGTCTTTGAGACACATAGTGTGTGCTGATCTTATATTAAAACTAACTATTCCTCATTTTTTGTCTTAAAAAAGGATGGGTTGTATTATTATTAAAAGGATTCTGAAATCAATGACCGTACTTACAATGGTGAATCTCGGACTAAACAGTGTTTTGCTGTAAATTGTTTGTTATATATATATATAAACAAATTATAGGTCATAATTCTTTAAATGTCCTTGATAAAATATTACTATGTTATTTGTCGTTAATAATCATGTAAGTTTTGTAGATTTCATTTTCATTAGTACATCATAGTACAAACAATTCATGGCTAAGTGAATATAATTCAATTAATTCTATAGATTCATAATGTATTTAAACTAATTGATTAATATTTAAATTGATTAAATTAGATTAAATGATACAAAATTATTTTTCTGTACATTAATTTATAGATAACTGTTAAAGTACTCACAATGGAGTAATGCATGCCATTACACATTTGAACTTGAACTCATAGGTCATTCTTTGCAAAAATAAGTGGAGAGTGAATATAGAATTTGTATCATTAGCTGTTATTTAATGCAATGAGATTGATCTTATGTAATGGCTATATTTAAAAAAAAAAAAATTGTAGTCAGTCCCTTAATACAACGGTTCTATACCCCTGGACCACGGACCGGTCCGTGGATCAACCAGTACCAGGCCGCACAAAAATTAATTAGTTATTTCTGTTGTATTCATTATTTTAGTCTGGAACGATATTAAAGGAGAACTTACCTCTTCATCTGCAGACTGTAGGAGAAGAAGAAAATATTAAGTATTTATTACAAAGGATAATTAATTGTTCGGAGTAGTTGTTAAATATTTTGTGATTGATAGTTCTTAATTGACTCATCGGATTTCAGTGGCAACAAGCTACAATGCCTACTACATGTTCTCCGCGCATCTCGTTGCGAAGAAATAAGCTCAGGGCTCCCACAGATTTGTCACTACAGACAGTTGGAGCAATGTTTTAATAAAGTTATACCTTCTTAATGTTATAATAGAATTGTAATGTTGGAGCAATGTGTTAATAAAGTTCCATAGAAGTACATAGTGGATGCACGTTTATTATTATTAATATTATTATTTCAACCCCCCGGTCCGCAATAAAATTGTCAATGAAGTTGACCTGCCCGCAGTTAGAAAAAAGTTGGGGATCACTGCTGCCTTAACTGAGTCTTCATTGAGTAATTATCAATTATATTTCAAAGCTAAACATAAAGTTCTAGCTTTGCTAGAAAAAGAAGATTTCTAATTCTTCCGAGTATGAACTCATGCCAGAGTGTCGCATATATAGAATTTCTCAACCTAATTAGTTCAATTAGTGACAAATAAACATTAATTAGAGTAACATTATGCAGGTATGCAATATTTGTTAGAGCAGAAAGAGAAGCTGGCGGGAAATAAGCAAATGGTACTATTGATTAAATATCATTTGCTAACATTAATTGCCTGATTTATAGTTTGAGAGAGAGAGAGAAATATATAACAGCTCCAGGAAGTGACTCAACTTTCTGCATTTCGAATTGTATCTGTTCAAAAAAATAAAAAATTTGCATTTTAAAAATGCTGATTTGTACTCTGAAGAATGATGTGTTAAAATCAAGTCATATATTGTTAGACTGCAGACATACCCCTGTTAAAAAGGTCCAAAAGTGGTGGAGAATAATTGGCTGACTAATATCAGAATATTATCTTATCTGTATTCATCAACCTTTCTTTCTCTAAAAATAGAAAGAAAGAAAGAAAAAAAGGCCAATGGTCAATTTGTATTTAACCTCCAATAAGTTGAACTATTCTTCAGTAATAGTAGGGAATCGTTCACTACTTAACAAGAGCTAATTTGAGTACAATCAATCAACGTGTATGACACTAATTAAGGTCATTTGTACTACAAAAAAAACCAACAGCTAAGAAACAGCACAAATTTCTATAATAAAAATGGGGTAACGCCTTGCCATATGTAGAAATAATAAATTTGCACAGCCGTAACGCCACTAACATAAAAATTTACACACTATTATTTTATCAGCTGTCGATTTGTCTACTTTTCTTCTCCTTATATTTGTTCTGAGCGTTGATTGGTTATCTCTTGTTAACTATTAGTACCTACAGTTGGGAACAACTGATTGTAGGTGTTATTTTTTCTTCTACTTCTTTTATTAGAAAAGGTTTCGAGATACAATACAGATAGCGCTGTGTTTGAGGGGATTGCTAAGTGACGTATTTATTTATTACTTTATGGAGAAGATAAAATACGTGTTTTTTTTTTAATGATAATGTTGTGATAAATGTTTGACTTGATATTTTATTGAATAATAACACGCTCTTCATATTAAGTAGTTATTCAGAAATGAAGAATTTTGACTAATCTTAATTTAAATAGTAAATACATACATATATGTAATATTATGTAATCAAGTGTTACGTATTATGACTTGTTCAGCTTTAGTAATGGATAAAATTAATTCATTTAAATTGCAAGTTTCAAATAAGGGAGACTGGAGAGAGAGCTGCAACATTTTTGGGATCAATGGACTGTGTGAGCTGGGGTTTACAATTTGCTTGTTTGCTTATGCAGACTTTGTATCTCTTTGTACTCTTTTGCAGTTTTATATATATATTGTTAATTTCCCCATTGGCTATTAAGGTATGAATCTTATTTCCTTATTTGTTTGTTTAACAAGTCTTAAATATAAACTTTGCGCCATCTTGTTGCCATCAATGTTTTGTGTGCTTGTGTGTGCCCGATTAGTTTGTAGCTGGTTTGACTATAGTATATGACCGTCAAATGTTGTTGCCGGTGCTTTTTGGAATGAACAAAAACACACTGATTTCTCCCTTCAGCTGATTTTCATCATTTGACTCTTTTGATTTAAAGCAGCTGACTCTACGTGTTATAAATTCAAAAAGGGTATTATTATTATTTCTGATTTTGATGCATAAAAAATATATTAAATCAAGGATTGCGTGCCCTTTTTTTGAATTTTGAATATATTACGAGTAGTAACGATTGGTTTGTGATTGATAGAATTTATCAATATACAGTATATCTAAATAATAAATTCTGCCAAATATTGACAAGTTGGCAACAAGGAAAATACAGAATGGTAGCTACCATATGTTTTTCCAAATTTTTCATTTCCCTTTTGTCAGTCGAGGTTGCGAATGGACAAAAAAGCTTAACGTGTACATGATTCATTTATTATCAAGAAATATGCATCAATGGAGAGAAGGTCCTGAGTCTCGTTAATAATAATTTATGAATGTATAGTATATCTAAATAATAACTCTGCCCAATATTAACTAGTTGGCAACAAGGAAAATACAGAAAGGTAGCTACCATATGTTTTTCCAAATTTTTCATTTCCCTTTTGTCAGTCGAGGTTGCAAAAAAGCTCGACGTGGTGGTTGCTTAAGCTTAGCAATTAAGTAAATTTTCCTAACAAATAATGAACGCAAAAATATTTATTGAGGAATCAATAACCAGACTTTATAAGTTGTTGCACTATAAACTATCGCTATATTTCATTAGCACATTCAGATATTATATACAAATTTCTAAAAAATATTTGTAATCAAATAATTTATTTCCTTGAATGTTTTCGGCCGCCCTTTTTCAAGTTTTACTTGAGGGATGCGTGTACAGACCCTCTAAAGTGTTTAGGGATTGTACAAGAAAGACAAGGACAGCGGTATTTGTATTGTATCTTGTCACCTTTCGACTAAAAACAAACATATGAAAAAATAGCTCAAAATACGTTTTTAATAGATAGTCAATTCTTTCCAACTATGGAATTATGGACAGCTGATAAAAAAATACTATGTCAACTGTTTTTTAGTGGAATAAGGCTATAAAAAAAGCTGTGTTCTAATGAGGAGTAAATTAAGTTCATATAAATGAATATATACACAACGGGAACATATGTTACAATAATTCTAATTTGTTCCTTAATTAATTACATAAAGTGATAGCAAAGTTATCAATTAACTCAAATGATATAAGTTACAAAAAACAAAACAAAAAAAAAATCCCTTCTCCAAAAAATTCCTTTTACGCATCAAAAATTCCTTTTAATGCAATTTATTGATTATTTATACTTTACAATTTGATGACAACTTTGTGGCTATAGTTTTTTTTTTTTTGGTGTTTGAGTCAAATGACATCTGTTAAACATTTTCTGTCTCCCTTACTCATTTGTAAATTACATTAATTCTACAATGCATTTATTTTTATACATATATTGTATTAATGTAATAATTATAATTAGTAAATGACCTACATTATAAAGTTTATCATTCTAAGTATTGTCCTTGACTTTAAAAGGAGAAATCAGTATTTAGCTTCTAACTCTTTGTTACTCCATATTGTGGAATAATAATACTATACATACATTCAAATTCGGAAAAGAGCTAAATTCGATGAATAAAAGAAATATTTTTCTTTCAAACAAGCTTTTGACTTCATACTTTGGATAAAAGCAACAATATGCAAAAAAAACCCGGATAAGTGCAACTTTTATACGTAATTTAAAAACAAAAATATCCACGAGAATTTGCATATACAAACATACAAAATATTTCAGTTATAACACTGTTTGAATCCTTAAAAAAATTCAATCAATTTAATAATTATGGACTTGACAAATCTACTGTTGATTAAATTGAAATTAAGTAACGAAAAAAACGAAGAAACATTTTGTTAGTTAATCTTCTTTTACAAAAAGAAACAGAAAAAAGTATCAGACTATGAAATAAATATGAGATAAACAAAAATACTATGTATTTTCCCTTCAACTGATTCTCATTAGTTGACTCTTTTGATTTAAAGCAGCTGACTCCACGAAGAATGAGTTTTAAAAAGGTATTAATATTATTATTATTTATGATTTTGATATATATTTTATAAAAATATATTAAATCAAGGATTTCGCGCCCTTTTTTGAATTTGTAAATATTATAACAGTATGACTATTAGTTTACTTAAGCTATTAAAAAAATGGAATGACTTTTGCATGTTAAATAAGAGTAGGATTTTTTTGCTGGAACTGAGGAGTTGCTTTTATTCACATTTGAAGGAAAGTTTTTAGTAAGTGTTTCTTATAGTTTTTGACTTGTACTCAGTAGTGATGAGTGATGAGGGGGGCATTTTTCAGTCTTATGTATTAAAAGGAAGAAGACGTGTTCTCAAGAGCTCCTTATTGGAAATTGTTTTACCAGTGTCCTGAGGTGTTTTGTCAACGTGTTTGTGTCCTTTTATAATCATTAGTGTGTGTATTTTCAAAATATCTGGCTAATTACCCCTTATCGGGGTCATAAGTGCTGTAATTGGAAGGCTTCCGTAACGACAATACTTTTGACGTCATTACATCGTGGAAGAAACTTCTGACGCAAAAAATCAAAAGTGAAGCAGTTCACAGACTATCTTCTCTTTCATAATTGAAAGAAAATGAATAGTGATGACCTGTTTCCAAAGAAACCGCCTGACGGGCCGGGCGTAAGCATTAATCTTATTAAAGGTCAAGGTGAAAATATGAGTCAGAGCAACACGCCGGGAGAAGAGAAGAAGGAAACTGCCTTCCCTGCAGGGCAGAGAGAAGTCAATCAAAGGAAGAGGATGAATGAGGAAACATATTCAAACATAGCAAGAAGCAGAAGAGGAGCGCGCGTGGCAGGAGATGAAGGAGGAAAGACCGCTGAGTATTATAACAGAAAACTAAACAACAATCCATTGTGGGATAAATTCTACTTGGATTGGAAAGACAGCCAAGGTTTTAAACTTAAAGGGTTTACACCAAACATCAAACAATACATGAAAATCATCGATATTCTCGGATTAAAGGAAGACGAAATCTTGAGATTGAATGAATGTAAGAGTGGGGCAGGTTTCATTGTCATCACAACAAAATTCCCTATCAATATGATTACAAAATTCGAACATATTGATAGCTTAACTAAAATTGATGAAAATATTGGATTTAGAATTCGAGGCTTGGATCGATTAAGGTCAATTCAAACGCCCGTCGAAATTACTGTTAAAAATGGCTCAGAGGTTAATATGGTTGTACTAAAGGATGTTCTGAGCAAGTTTGGGGATTTGGTGGGAGATGAAGAAAACATCAGCCACGAAATGGGAACGAAAGATGCAGAAGAAGAGAAATACGCAACTAAATTTAATAGAATCCTATCAGGAAAAATAAAATTACGGATAAAACCCTTTAAAATGTTACCTTCCATCGTACCTGTGAGTGGGAAAAAAGTAGAATTAGTTTCGAAAAATCAAATCACTCAATGTTTTCGATGCCTTAAATTTGGTCACATAAAAGCTAGGTGCACAGTCTTGAAGAGAACTCCTTATTGGGAATTTGAAAAAAGTTTCAGAATCGAAAACGGACTGCCGATCAGAATAAGAGGACTTGCCGAAATGGAAGAGGTGAATAAGATTGCAAGAGAAGAAGAAGAAGATGAGTTGTTTGAAGAAGAAGAAGATGAGTTGATTGAAGAAGAAAAAGATGAGTTGATTGAAGAAGAAGAAAAGGTTGATGATAATAATTTAAACCAGAAATCTAGTAATGAGAATGAGGAACCTTCATCAGTATCTCGAGAAGAAAATTTAAAATTATCTACAGATCAACAAAAATCAGTTACACATAAAGATGGAAGTCAATGCGGGCTGAAGAGCAGTGACATCATACTTCAAGATTCAACCTCAAGCAAAAAGCAAGAACTCCGGGATGATTGGAAACATTTCATGATGAGTAAAGCCGAGAAGAAGAATGATCAAGTCAGGAAATTCTTAACTCCAATGTCTCCAAGGTCGAAGAGAGTGTTCGAGGATCCAGTCGATAAGGAGGATAAAAGAGCTAAATGCGTAACACAGGAACAACAACAATCACCTCTAACTTCTTAAAATGGCTGGTGTGTATTCCTCTCCTTATTTACCCAAATTCATTTACCAAGTAGTTTTTAATTATTTTAAACGAATGATAATTTGTTCCCATGTTAGTTCAGTTTATTTTTTACCCTTTATCCCAAGCTTTTATTTCGCTAATTGTGAATATTCTAACCAACCTTTCCCTTTATTGTTGTCTAGTGCATTTTATGTTTCCCTTGCTTTTACGGTAGGAAGTCTTGATTTGTTTCTGTTTTTGGTCCTTTTTTTTTTGACTTTATTAAATCATAATGTGTGATCAACTCAAAATAATCACTGCTAATGTAAATTCCATTGCGGATAAAAGAAAGCGCAAAATTTTGATAGACCACTTCATAGCTTTTAACCCAGATATTATCTCATTCTGTGATACAAGGCTAACGAGAATTGACATACGGAAAGTATTTCCCCCTGAATATGAAGTATTTCAAGCTCCAGCAGTAAAAAAGAAATCCAACCATCCGTCTAGGGGAATTTTAGTGGGCATCAGGAAACTATTTAAACCAAAATGTGCAGCAATAGATGAAGAAGGCAACTTCATCGTCATAACAATCAATATTGGAAACAGAAAGATCAAAATTTTATCATTGTACGGGCCAAACAGGGATAATCCTCAATTCTTTGAGACCCTTGACTCCAAATATATGGGAGATGAATCGGATGGAGTGGAAGAGATGATAGTTGTTGGAGATATAAATATTGCTCTTGAACAAGAAAGAGACACTTCAAACTACATGATCGAAAACAATAGGAATGCTTGTGATGTTGTTAAGAGGATTATAGAGAAAAGATGTCTAATTGATTCAGCAGCAAAGATTTGTGGTCCCCCTGAACATACTTTCTTCATCAAAAACAAAGCTGGGGCTACCAAAAGCTCAAGGTTAGATTATGTGTTTTTATCACCAGAATTAGCGTCAAATATTCAAGAATGTAAAACTCTACAAATGTTTTTATCAGATCACAGACCAGTTTTGGTCACTTTGGGTCCTTTTAAAAAACACAACAAAAGCTCGTGGAAGCTTAACGTAAGTCTATTAGAAGACCAGAATACCGCACAGATTGTAGGAGAAATGATCGATGAAATCAAAACAAGACTAAAATTGAAAATAATAAATAACCCTTCCCACGCCCTAAAATTGGTTCTTGACTGTGCAAGAAGGGAGTATATTAAGCTTGGAACGAGAAACAGTTTGGAAAGAAAGCTAAAAATGTATGAACAGGACGTATGTGAGGGAAGAGTAAAAGACAATTCCATCTCTGAAGAGGATATATACACATCTAGGAATCAAGGCTGTCTGATCCGAACAGGACTCAATCAGATTGCGAAAGAACAAGCAATATATGATCGAATAAAAAGATTGGAAACAAAGCAGATGTCAAAAAAATCAATTAACATATTGTTTGATAAAGACGGTAGAGCAACTGGAAACCATGCTCAAATCAATCAAATAATTATAGATTATTACCAAAAACTGTATGAAGAACAGGGAGAGGAAAGGATACAGAAAAAAGGTTTAAATGAATATGGATCCAGTCCTTCAGAGCTCGCACAAAAACGAAAAAATCTGACAAGTCAATGCTATGATTCTCTTCCACAAGTACCCCAACAAATGGTTCCAATGCTTGAGGAAAATATTACTATATGCGAAGTTCAAAGTTACATTGAACAATACAACAAGAAAAATAAGACTCCTGGTCCGGATGGCTTCCCCATGGAGTTTTACAAAAAGTATCTACTACAATTATCTCCCCTGCTACAGCAGGTGTACAATGATGCCATTATAAAAGGCAATTTTGACCAATATATAACAATGGGTACCTTGATACTTATTCCTAAATGTGGAAAAGACCCTAGACATGTTGAAAACCTTAGACCACTCACAATGCTAAACTCTTCATATAAGATTTTCAGTGGTATCCTTAGTAAGAGGATCCAGAAAGTCCTACCTATAATTATTCACAAAGCTCAAAAGGGCTTTATTAAAGGTAGATATATTGAAGACGTTTCTTATAGTTTTTGACTTGTACTCAGTAGTGATGAGTAAGGTAGTCAGTCGTGTCCCTTCTTCCCCTGTGATGAATAGTTTAATGAGGGGGGCAATTGAAAAAAAAAAATCGTTTCTCCATAAAAATAAAATCAGTTAAAAAAGTATTAAATTTGTACAAAGATAGCAAATTTTGTAAATCTCTATAGAGTCTAGGGGCAGATATATTTACACAATTTCAGAGAAGTGTGAAAGTTGAACCAGATTCTGGTATTTGAATATTTAATTAATTCTAATAATTGGACTTAACAATATTTCATTGATAAGGATACTTATTAAAAAAATGAATCCTCTCTGCGTGCCCTAAGGTTTGAGAAGCCTTGATTAAAAGTATGATTTTTTAAATTTTAATTTTTGAGAAAAATAGATTAGAATATATAAAAATAATGCATAAAAAATTGGCTATGTCAGTACTTGGAAACATTTATTTCATTAAGTGCTTCTCAATCTTTTTGAAGTGGGGCTCCTTTCAGACAGTATTAATGACGTTAAGAAGCGTCAGCAAAGGGCTTGATACCAAGTAGCTTCAAGCCATAGAGAGTCCGGACCGGTCAAACATTTATTAATTGAAGTGGTATTGTGTCGACTGGCGTCGAGTCGATGAACTAAATACACCACGAGCTTTTTGGGATAAACAAAAGCACTATGTATTCTCCCTTCAGCTGATTTTCATCATTTGACTCTTTTGATTTAAAGCAGCTGACTTTACGTGTTATTATTATTTATGATTTTGATATATAAAAAATATATTGAGTTGCGCTCCCTTTTTTTGAATTTTTGATATATTACAAGTGATAAGGATTGATTTGTATATTGATGGAATCTATATATGTTGGGTATATTAAAATTATAACTCTGCTCAATATTAAAAAGTTGGCAACAAGGAAAATACAGAAGGGTAGCTACCAGTTGTTTTTCCAAATTTTTCCTTTCCTTTTTGCGAATCGAGGTTGTGAGTGAACAAAAAAGCTCGACGTGATAAGGGGAAAAAAAAAGAAAAAAAGAGAAGATTTAAATAGTTTGAAAATAGCAAAAAATATATTGATATACAAAAATGTACAAATAGAAAGGATGTTTTGTTGCAATGAAGGATTCGATTTTGGGAAGTCATTTTCCTTGGATTTTTTAAAATTATTGACAGATTAAAATCAAATCCGTAGTTGAAAAACAATAAAATTTTCTTGGTTTAAGATACCAATGACTTACACTTGACAGTCCTTGCTATGTGGTGAATGCATATTAACATTTATTGCATAATACACACATGTCAAAATCATGTGAATAAGATTTATTTGCATTTTTTTTGCATTTTTGAGGATGCCTCTATGGTCCAAGACCTATCTTTAATCAAGATTAACTTCAAGACTCAGAAAGACATCATCATTCAAATCGAAGAAAGCTTATCTAGGCCTTATCTCATCTTTAGAAGGTCCATGAGAGCCTGACCATTCTCAAGTTTACCAACAAGCTGGAGGAGATTCTAAAGAAGAACCCAGAGTAAGAGAAGATGAGTAAGATTGGCTCAGTGCTCTTTGAGGAGAGTGTGCTGGACTTGAAGAAAGACCCTGTCATTATAGCAAGCTTCAGCTCCACCCCCATGACATTTGTAAACTGCGAAAGAGTCATTAGCATCTTCAAGGACCTCTTAACCAAATAAAGAAAGAGGGAAGTGGAATTATTTAGTGAAAGATGGGCCTTCTTGAATTTAAAAAAATAACTCTAAACGTCATTTATTTTTTTACCAAAATACACCCCATTTTGCTGGATTTATTTGCATTTTTGTCCTTTTTTTCTGCATTATTTGGACATTATCAATAGTAAGTTGTTATTTTTAAAAAAAGAGAAATGACATTAACAGTTAAATATTCACAATTTTAGCAAAAGAAACAAGATTTCATCCTTATATTAAATGATTTACAAAGGATCAGAAAATAATTTATGTTGATGGGATTTTGAAGCAAAAATTATAGGATTTGAACCAATAAATCGTTATTTTAATGGTTCGTTGTGAGAGTGGTAAAGAAATAAACCAGTTCAAATAAGTATTGAGTCGACTAGGGCTCTTTAAATTTAAAATTGACTCACAATTTGAGTAGAGTCGAAAAACTAATTTCTCCAGTTGACAATAAAAAATTGAAGAGATTTAATAATATTAATTTCTCTTTTTCCATCGATATTTACAAAACTTTAGCTCTTAGTTCAGTAATATCTTGAATTAGAATTAGCAAATTTATTAGCAAATTAATAGCAAATTTTCTTGATTAATAAACTCCAAAAAGAAGAATTTTTAATATGCGGATGTTGCTCGTAATGCAAAGTGTAACTGTAATGCTCTTTCGTCTTTTTATTTGTATATTTTTTTTAACATCAAAAAAGACATAGCCATAAAATTCACACCATAATTTATTTTTTTAGTATAATGAGAATTATAGACACAAAAAATTAGACATTTTTGTTAATTTTTATTTGATATATTTTAGAAAGTGAAATATTCGAAATAAAGGGGGAGTTGTAATTAGGTTTGCAATTGTTCATGTATTGGTCATTCCTCTGGAATATTGTATATTCACAAGCTATGGGAACAGATGCAACATTTGACAGACTGCATTTAAATGCATTTTTCTAAAGAAAAAAACAAAAAACTATTGACAATCGATCAAAACAAATATATGTTTTATTAAATTTATGTACATCTTAATCAAACCTGATCCCAGTAAATGAACCAAAAGTTAAAAGTCTTAAAACTGTCCTCAATCTCTCAACTTTTTTTATAATTAATTATTAATTAATTTTGTAATTATATATGTACTAATGGCGCAATTAATTAAAATTTGCAAGACTCTTCGTAACTACCTAATCCTTTGTTTCCATTTATATGTAATCCATGAAATAATTCTATAAACTAATTTGATTAGTCATATACAGCTAGGAACTGTCAACCGTTGTTTTTACTCATAATATTATGTAAATTAAAATCCTATGAAGGGATCAGTTAACGTAATTTAGTATAAAATAATTTGCATAACTTAGTTGGCATAAAGAGCAGGGAAAGGTTTTGTATAATTATTACCTTTATATGGAAATCATTTCACGGCATATAGGTAATAGTTTTGAAATATGAATAAAAAATGAATTTAAAACACACACATATATACATAGAGTCTAACATCATGAAAAAGTTCAATCTTAGACCGTAAACTTGAATGAATAAAAAAATAAATTAATGATAGTTTGTTATTTTAGAGTCATTTTTTAAGAGTTCAAATTAAGTCTCGTGTTTTACAGATCCAGAGTCATAATAGTCTAGTCCCAATTCCTTTCATTTGAAGTCACAGTTTATAAGATTATATTTGTCAAAATTTCCTTGGTTCCCCTGTACATAATCATTATAAATTAGTTTTTCCGATTGGCATTATTAGAACGAGATCACAAAAGAAAATCCATGGTCACCTCGATTAGGTTCTTTCATCAAACAGAGCTTCCATCTCTCTCTCTCTATTTTTTTTCTTTTTGATGGGGGGGGGAGTTTTTGCCATAATAAATTTAATTAATTACATATTAATAAATAGCTAAAGCAGCTTAGCTCCCACCTTTGAAGACGCCCCCCAAAGAATCAATCAGTGTTTTTCACTTTTGCACAAAGAGAGGTTGAAGTGAGTCATCATGAAAATGTTCCGACTTATTTATGATGTTTTTTCTCCATTTATTGTTTGATTCAAATTCAATTCTCACTTTTACATTTTAAATTATTACTAATGATTAGTGTTGCCGAGAATTACTCTTAAAACTACATTTTTTATTCTTCAAATACATATGTTAAACTGGACGGAAATAATAATTATTATTATGTAATTTAATATACGTTGATATGATCGCATTTCCATTGTGGAAAAAAAAATGTGTCTTTGAAGAGTGCTTAACTCTTCAATTTGAAGTTTAACAGTTTTAAAATATATTTTGCATTAGGGAAAAATCAGCTGTCATAGTGTATATAGTGAATACTAGTAAATTTGACAAGTAAATAGTTTCTATAGGATTCTCAAAAATAAACATATATTATGAAGTAGGCCTATAACTAAGTTTTAATAGCACAATTGGGACAATGTAAAAACGTCATCGTAAATAAGTGTCACTATATAGATTTTTTATCTGTAATACAAATTTTGCAGCTGCAATAGGGCTCCTATGAATCGTTTGTAAACTAACGAATGATGACATTTAAACAAAAAGGAAATCGCTATTTGGAAACAAGATGATTACATGAGCCCTCAATGTTCTCATTCCCTGAACTTTCTTGAAAATGTAACCAGGGGCGAGGATTTTTGTTATATAAAAAAATGAGAACTTATAACTTTTGTCACCATAAGCAGAATGTCCCTTTATTCGGGTGTCATTATAAACAAGTTCTACTGTATTTAAATTAGAGTGGCTATAGTTGACAACTGATGACAGTGTTTATAGTTATTTTTATATAAATTATGAATAAAGATATCCCATATTGATTTAATTGGAAAATTTAATTAAAAGTAAGCAATTTTTAAAATATTGCAGGAATAGAAATCAAGAGTTTTATAAGAACCTTGAAGTATGTACTTGTATTAAATAGCAAAGTAATTATTCAATTTAATCAACTTCGTCTGTTTAAAAATGCAGTATAAAAAATCATTTATAATATAATATGTAAATAGCATTTTAATTGAATTTTATCCCAATTAGGTTCAATAATATGTACTGCAATCCACGTTCAGAACAGTACTAAGTTCAAAAGAGGTAGGAAAAAGTAAAACTTGTATGTTTGTAGGGTCACAAGAAGCATTTTAGGATAAGCAAACATCTCTTAAGCTGTTTTCATCAGTTGACTAGTCACTGATTTTGAGGAGCTGAATCTGTGTATTACATATTCATGAAGGTTCTTCTCTTCCTCATGGGTACACACGACGAGCTTTTTGGGATTAACAAAAAGTACTATGCATTCTTCCTTCAGCTGTTTTTTCATCAGTTGACTCGTCTGATTGAAAGTAGCTGACTCTTCGTGTTAAGAACTCAAAAAGGGTATTATTATTATTATTTATGATTTTGATATATAGAATATATACTAAATCAAGGATTGCGCGTCATTTTTTTGAATTTGTGAATATTATAAAAGTATTAACGATTGATTTGTATATTGGTAGAATTTATGAATGTATAGTATATCTAAATAACAATTCTGCCCAATATTAACTAGTTGGCAACAAGGAAAAGTACAGAAGGATAGCAGCTACCAATTGTTTTTTCAATGTTTTCCTTTCCCTTTTGTGAGTCGAGGATGCGGAAGCAAACAAAAAAGCTCGTCTGACAAATTTTGTTTTTCGAATTTGTCTTTTTATTTTTGAAAGTCGAGGTTGCGAGTAGATGCTCTACTTTTTCGTCTCTCCTTCTTTGTAAAAGGAAGAAAAGGCGGAGAGATATTAAGAATATGGATTTGTTCTACATACTTGTTTGCCATTTTCCTTCAAAGTAAATCCATCCCACTCAAAATACATTCTAAACATACGATGAATTAATACTCATTTATAGATATTAATATATATATATATATTATATTGTTATAACCATATCTTGTTCAATAGATTTATCCATTATCTAGTTTTTACTCATAATTCATTTATCAAAAATGAATTAATACTAAATACACACACATTAATGTTTCATTAAAAACCATGTAAATTATAAGATATGAGTCGGTCATAAATATTACGTATATATGTATAACATATAAAAACCATCAGTTATATGTTCAAAATGTTGCAAACAAACACACATCATGCAATTTACTTGTCTATAAATGTATATGTACATAGTTGGTAAGCAAACATTGAACAAATTTGCAAAGTAAAGTACTCTTAACGTAGTTTTTGCATGTTTAAGACATTATAGTTAAGTTTTTAAAGAAAATTATAAAAAGCTCTTAATCATCCCTTAAAGGTCTATTGTTTTTTGTATCCGTCTCAAATTTTGACAATAAAGTTATGTCCTGAGTATTATTAGGAATGTAAATAATATGCAAATGGAGTGTTTAAAATAAAAAGAAAGAGAAAATCAACCTGGTAACGCTGACAATTTGATGAATGTTGAGAGGGAAGCAGCTTGAGCTGTCATGACCTTTTACTGAGCTACAAGCTGCTATTCTCCATTATATACATATACAAATGAAGACATCAACTATAAATAATAACATTATGTATGTATACCATAGATGAGAGGCAGAAAATTAACTGAAATTAATGTCAGGAAATTATATATTTTTAACTAATAAATAATTATACGAGGACTTGAGCCCTTTTTGTTTACATTTTATTTGCTTTATTAACCTTAATGCATATATTCCTTCATGCGAGATCTTTACTATCAGGTAGATATTTTACATATTATTTACATTCCTAAGTATTAGGGACGCGTTGAGACCTGGTACACTTAGCTGTCTATTTGAAATATTACGTTTTTTCATAATTTCATCATCTATTCACCAACACAAGTCACAAAATATGCTCCTGTATTATTGTAAATCATGTTTAACCATCACATATATAATATACATATATTTGAAACGCTTTTCAAGCACCAATAAAAGGACAGGACTGATTGTACGTCCTAAATTATGAAATAATATGTACAATTCTAGAAATTATATATTATAGGAATGTATGAATGAATTAGGTATAGAAAGAAAGAAAGAAAGAAATAAGAAGCTCTGTTGCATAGAAGTTATTATTGTACACTATAGGTAGAATCGAAGTTGAGAGAATTTATTCTTCATAAGAGGGAATTTAATCAATTATTTACTTTAAGAATTCCTTTCATTGATATTTAAATTTTATTATTTATTTATACATTTTGTGTATAGATTCTTGGAGAAAAGATGGATATCTTTGTTATGAGTTATGCTTTGCAGCTTAAAAACCGATTAGGGTCTCAATTTACGGTGACTAAAATTTGCCTCATAGCAAAGTGATATCCCAGAATCTTGTTACTTTTCTTATTAAGGAAATTTTATGTTGGTTTTCCAGAAATGTGAGTCTACTTTAAAGTACAGACTAAGAAAAAAATAGCACATCAATAATTAATATGGAACTTTTGTCACATGAGAAGTAAGTGACATTAACTATAGCTATTACCGTACTTAACAACGTCTTTATAAATGATTTTTATACTTCACATCATGACTATGTTTATGATTAAGGAAGTCCTTAGAAAAAATACAGTTTTGTGATTAGAAAAAAGGAAGAACCTTTGGTACTTTCGCTTTTAAAAAAAGAAATTATGTTCACTCTTTGTAGTCCATTGAAGGGCTGACTTTTAAAGGAAGAATTAAAAGATTCTCGCCAAGATTAGTTGTAGATTTTATTAAAAATATATGATATTAATATAATCACAATATTCTTCCTTAAATAATATTATTTTAAATGTTAAAGTTTCTCTTTCATATAGCAGTAATATACCCCCCCTTAAAATAATGTACACAGACAGGGTATTAATTCAGTAGTGCCATAAGCCTCGCTCCCACCTTCTCATCAGGCTCACCAAAATGATTATGTTAATATGTGTGATGCATCACCGCAAAACCTTGTCGTCTATCTCGAGCTTAAGTTGAGTCACGAGTCTTTTCACTTCGAGTTCAAATTGAGTCACGAGTCTTTTCACTTCGGTTCCGAGTCGAGTCGAAAGTAGAAGTTTAGTGAGACCTAGGCGCTGCTATAGTTTGAGGAGAAGTTAAGAGTACTTGGTTCACAAGTCTAAAGTTTATATTCACTATTTACTGTTTCTTTAAAGCTAGAGTCGATTCACCCTTGTAGCTCGGGTAAACGGGTAATCTTTTCCTTATAATTCCGGGATCAGAAAAAAAAATTGTCCCAAAGTAACATTCCTTATCTAAATAGTAGTTTCAAGTCATTGATTAAATGAATGTTCCTGAAAAAAATGTAATTAAAATCTGCAGACAAACTTTTTATATAAAAAAAACATGGATGCAGTTTTTTTGTTAAAAAAAATGCTAAATTTGATGTATTTATCATCATTTATATTATTAATCAAAAAGCATTTGCATATATATATATATATATATATATATATATATATATGTAAATAGTACATTGTATAAAAGTATGGATCATGAGTAAATACTTGCTTTCAGTGCAGAATAACAGATAGCCATGGTGTTTTCTTCGCTACCTCCAATTACAACATTAAATACTTCCTTGGAATATTACAAATGTCTATTGCAAGGTTCTAATTTAATCTGAGTCATGAAGAAACTTTTGATGATATAGTTAACTCTCTCGTCCCTTAGTAACAATTCATTGATCGTACAAAAGCTACCTAGTTCCTTCCTGTGATGAAAGCTTTGACAAATTGATAATGGAGTTGAAATGAACAATGATTCAGAACATTGAATACTCATTCTAAATGATTTATGAAGAATTCGAAACTAACTAAAATTCTAAGAGTAGATCAAAAAATGAAAACAAAAGTCTCAGTAATTTGACTTCTTTTGGTATCTTTTGATTAAATAGTTCAGAGTTTAAAGAAATGGATCCTTTACTCTTTTATTTCTATTTGCTAAGATATAGGCCGACAACTTCTTCATTCTTTATAAACTATACACGTCTCACGACTCAACCCTCTGTACATTTTGCTAAAAGTTGATGGAAGTCTTGAAACATCTTTTGTAAAAGTAATCTATCACTGAGGGGATTGAGTCATGTATGTCGCATGAGGGCAACTCTTTAATGACGTACATTGGTCATACTCTTTATTAATACTACTAATTAATCATTAAATTTAATTAATTAATTAATTATTAATCTAAAGTTGTTTCTCTTTATTCAAAAATGTTATAGAAACTTTATATGTATAATTATAAATATTGATTATACTTTTATCGAAATGTTTTCTATAAGGATTTTCAATAAAAAAATTTCTCGAAATTGAATGAAAACTTACACATTTAGATGAACGATTTCTTCGTAGTAACGGAGTCTTATTGAGGGCTTGACATTTGAAAGCTGTGGGTCTCAGCTCTTGAATGCATTTCTTATTAATCCCTTTCATGTAATATTCAAGGAGTTATTTAAATGCAAATTGGCAATTTCGTCAATCAATTCAAATAATGGCTGGTGCAGTCTATACTCCTTCTAGAATAGGTCGCTATCAGTCCTCTAGTGACTCCTCTAACAAATGTCGTGCCTGCCCTGATATGGTCAGAAACCTGGGGCATATACTCCAGGGTTGCTCTCTCCATATTAAGGAAAGGATAAAACGACATGATAGCATACAATCCATGATTGTGTCATCTTTAAAAAGAGGAGGATACACTATCCACGTGAACAATCGTATCCCATACAGAAACTCTCACTTAAAACCCGATATTATCGCGGTGAAAGGTGAGGTAGTTTTCATAATTGATCCTTCGATCATAGCGGATATGGGAGTTCTTGCGGAAGAGGAAAAGCGTAAAAAAGATAAATATAATGAGGATGAGTTTAAAAGTGCTGTTCTCAGTCATCTAGGGATTAACTCAAGCTTGGATAATGTCACTGTCCTTCCGATTATTATAAATTGGAGGAGTGTCATGTCCAAAGAGGTATTCCACTTCTTGACTGTAAAACTGGGCATAAGCAAAAAGTATATTCCATATATACAGCTTCGTGTCCTGTCGGCCTCTCATACCCTTTATAAATCATCATATACTGTCAAATAATTTCACTGGGTTGGATAATGATAATTTATTATAGGAATCAAATTTTTACTATCCAAATAAGTCGTTTTCTTTAGTCACATTGACAATTGTACTTTTGTACATTTTGTGTGTCAGATTCATTGTGATTGATTTCGTTCTTTTAAATTGATAGTTTTGTATATTTTGATTTTAAACATTTTTAAATTAATCATTTTCCTATAAATCGAGTTTTAAATAATCACATAGTCAGATAACTTTTATTTATTGACATAAAGCAATTTTTTTTTTATATAGAAGTTTTATACATAATTTTTATATTTAAGAACATTAACATTTTAAAAACAACTTTTGTTTTTTATTCACCTTTTGTTATTAAAGGATTTATGTTCAAATTTAATTGCAAGTGATTTTAATCTTGATATCTTAGTGTTTTTTTTGTTCCTTTCCTTCGTTGTGTTGCTCCTCTTACTATTACTCCCTTCGTTCTCTCTCTTTTTACCCAATGCTGAGGCATGCAGACTCTCATCCTTTATTATGCATTGTCAATGAGATGAAGTTTTGTAATATAAGAGCTTCATGTGATTGGTTATAAAGGGGCGCAATTGTTTTTTATATATGCAATAAAATATAACACTAACGACACCTAGCATAAGAATTATGCAAATAATGTGTTTTTTTTTTTTTGTTTCTTTCACCCTCCGAGTGTTTAATGTAATTATAATTATGAGTGAGCACATATTTCCGGGTGTTTTTTGTATGCATTTCTATTGGATTTTAACTCTTTTCTTAATGTTTTATATTTACTTCCATTTCTTATTATTTATTATGTCCCTATGCACAGTTTTTGATTTGTTTTTTTTTATTTCGATTGTATCGTTTTAAATTTATGACAATAAAGCTGTGTAAGATTTTGGGATCATGAAATGGGCTCGGAAAGCATCCTAAATAAAAAGAAAAAAAAAACAAAAAAAAAACGTTTCTTTTAAAAAAAACTTTCCGCTGATTGCTGCAGCTTTTGCTGTGGCAATTCCAGTAAGCTAGATTTGCAGAATTCCTGTTTGACCGGGAATGATCCTTAATGATCCTTAGGTCTTGCCCTTAGAAGAGCAAACGTTTCGGTCGACTTTTGAGTCTACTCCCACCGCCTACGCCCCTGGGATCCCCCTTAGGTCAAAACAAAGACCGGAAATGGAATTTAAATGTAATACACTAGCGAATCATTATTTTTTAATGCACAAAATGAGTCTCATTTAGGCTTAAATTGAAGTTGAAGTTGGAAAATGGGCCAAAAAAGCTAAAAAAGTAGGTTCCGATTTCTCGAAAATTTTAGGACTCTCGAAAAAAAAAGTTACAGATTTGAAATTTGCATGCAAAACCGCGTGTAATCGATAATCGTTCTTCTTCTTCTTTTTTTCTAACAGAATAAATTATGCAAACAGCTTGACAAAAGTCCATATCAGTAGTGCTCTAATTTATTCCTCTGAGTTATATTTTATGATCAAAAACTTCAGTTTATCCCCTATAACAAATACATTTAATTATTATTAGAATTCATTATCAAAAGGTTTTTACACATGTAGACGTCACTAGCAGTTTCACAAAGGCACATAACGATCAAAACAATGCTTAAATAATGAGTTAAAAAAACTACAATTTAGCTACGATAGCAATTTGGAAGTTTAATCCCCTCTGCTCTCTTTTTGTTTTCTTTTTGTAAATCCTTCCCAAGGGTCTCATTCTTTTTATATTATATAAAAATTACATAAATTACTAAAACTCCCATTCAATTCAACTTATATATTTTGAAATTCCTCATTGCATCGATATATCAACTTTTGTATTTCATGAGTCTTCAAATTTCCATATCTGATACCCTACATAGTTACATAGTTAGTAGAAAATATTAATTTTATCAAGGGTTTTATAAATTATTATAAAACTAACTACGTATTCTAAATGAATCCTTTACCCTATTACTTCAATGAATCAAGTTAAATTCTGCAAAGAAAAATGAAATATAAGTATATATATATATATATATTATAGTTCCGTACTTTAAAAGTGACATCTTGTGGGGGAAGGGAGAATTAAATGTCAATGACAAGGGAATATTTCCATGCTAACTCTGATATGTTTTGTTTCTTTGTTTCATAGTAACAGAGTGCACCATAGGTGGAGATGGGACTTTTGGAGAGCGCAATGAGTAAGTGGGGGCAAGATTTAGAGTATTTATTGAATTAATATCCTTGCTGATATCAGCTACCTGTAAATGTGTAGTGATAGCATAAAAATATCCAGGTTTTTTTTGTTTTGTTTTTTGATAATCTATTCTATATATACATATATAATTAGGAATGTAAATAATATGCAAAATTCCGCGTGCAAGATTTTGTGGAGTTGGCTCTCCGAACAAAAGTACTTTTTGTTTTCCAAAGCTGTTATCATTTTTCTTTTATTACTGAGAGGAGAACATCTACCTCATATTAAAGATCTACCATGAAGGAATACATGCATTAACGTTAATAAACCAAATAAAATGTAAATAAAAAGGGCTCAAGTCCTCGTATAATTATAATTGGTTAAAAATATATAATTTCCTGACATTAATTTGAGTTAATTTTCTGCCTCTCATCTATGGTATACATACATAATGTTATTATTTATAGTTGATGTCTTCATTTGTATATGTATATAAAGGAGAAAAGCAGCTTGTAGCTGAGTAAAACGTCATGACAGCTCAAGCTACTTCCCTCTCAACATTCATCAAATTGTCAGCGTTACCAGGTTGATTTTCTCTTTCTTTTTATTTTACACACCCCATTTGCATATTATTTACATTCCTATATATAATAATGTATTAACATATTGTTAATAAAGGACTTTTCAATAGGGATGACACATTTTTATTTCATTAGGAACATATTTTTTTTGATTTCTTTACATTTCTTCTCACAAATACTTTACAAATCATCATGAAGCAGGTTAACCTTGAGCAACTGCGTTTGCAAATTATGCAAATTTAATGCCAAAATTCACGTTTGTTCGTCGCAACTTTAAGAGGAAAAATCATCTTCAGCAACGAAGCTCATTTTTGGCTCATTGGGTTTGTTAATAGGCAAAATATGCGTTATGCGTCAGGTAAAAACACACATGTGCTTCATTGGACACCATTGCATTCCGAAAAACTTACTGTCTGGTGTGGATTTCATACCAATGGTGGTGTTATGTGGCCATACTTTTTTGTTGATAATAATAATCGCCACATTACTGTGAATGGACATCGATATTGAGCCACAATAATGGATTACTTTTGATCCAAATTGGATGATATAGACTTGAATGACATTTGATTTCAATAGCACGGTGCTGTCTTTGCCACGCAGCAATCAATACAATCGATTTATTGAAGATCGAAAGAAAATGCGTCGCTCTTTTTGAAAAACCCTTTATATATTCTTTCATAAGATACTTTTCTTTTAATTAAATTAGTTATATTTTTCGTTTAATTAATTGAAAGTCCCTCTATTTAGGATTACATTTGAACACTGGTAATAAATTATATAGCTATTTCCCTTTAATCACTCCTTCCACTCATCCAATATCCTATTTAAAAACAATAGTAAATGATAATGTACTTCAAAATAAATTAAAAAAGAAGATCCAGGGCAGATTTACTTGTTTAAATTGAATAACTAACTTCAGTGACTCATAAAGTATTTGATGTGATGATGACTTAAACATCATGGAATAGCCCCACTTTGTTTGCATAAAATTAAAAAAGAAGCAGAAAATTATAGTAATTATAGTATTTATTGTTCTTAAATATAAACTTTGGAATTGTGAGCTAGGTATCCTTAACTGCTCCTCAAACTATAGTAGCGCCTAGGTTTCACTAAACTCTTAATTTCGACTCGATTCAGAACAGAATTGAAAAGAATCGTGACTCAATTTGGACTAAAAGTGACAAGACTCGTGATTCAACTTAAAATCGAGCTACACGACAAAATTTTGTGGTGATGCACCACACATATTGACATAATCATTTTGGTGAGCGTGATGAGAAGGTGGGAGTGAGGTTTAGGGAACGACTGAATTAATACCCTTGTTCATATCAGCTGTCTGTGTAGATTATTTTCGTTGGGGGGGGGGGGATATATTACCTTGTATTACTGCTATATGAAAAAGAAACTTTGACATTTAAAATAGCATTGTGACGTGGCATTTAAGGTTATTCCAGTCACTTTCATCTGGCGTGGCATTCTCCTCACCACCACGGCCCTTCAAAAGGACTGCGGGTTATCCCCCACGTACGTGGACTACCTTAAACTTCGGGTCCTTACCACCTCCTGCCGGCTATACCGACAGTTCATCCACTCTACCGCCCCTCCTAAACCTTTTCCTTAAACCCACCTCCCCTTCTTTTCCCCGATGTTTAGGAATGTAAATAATATGCAAAACGCTGCGTGCGAGACTTTGTAGAGTTGGCACTTCAAACAACAGTACTTTTTGTTTTCCAAAGCTATTACCATTTTTCCTTTATTACTGAGGGGAGAATATCTACCTGATAGTAAAGATATCACATGAAGGAATACATGCATTAAGCAAATAAAATGTAAATAAAAAGGGCTCAAGTCCACGTATAATTAATTAATTATTAATTAAAAATATATAATTTCCTAACATTAATTTCAGTTAATTTTCATAAATAATGTTATTATTCAACACAGATGTCATCATTTGTATACATATATAAAGGAGAATAGCACGATTGTAGCTCAGTAAAACGTCATGACAGCTCAAGCTGCTTCCCTCACAATATTCATCAAACTGTCAGAGTTACCAGGTTGATGATTTTCTCTTTCTTTTTATTTTACAGACCCCATTTGCATATTATTTACATTCCTACCGATAGTATACAATTGCTTGTATCTGTTTTCATCGTGATGTGCTTGTTTTTTTACCTATTGTATCTTTCTGTACATATTCTATACCTCTGAAAAATTATGATTTACTGGGGTTCCATGGACGTGTCCAAACTGTCAGAGGGCTTTTTCAAGCCCATTAAAAAGACTATAGTGGGCCTAGAACCCAGGCCTTATCGATTCTCTGATTCAAGGTTGGTCCTTCAACGGTCTACAAAGAATAAATATAATTTTAAAAAAACAAAAAACAGCGAAAGTACCAAAGATTCTTCCTTTTCTAATCATCAGAATGTATTTTTTTCTAAGGATATGTCCTTTCCCTAAACATAGGAAAATAAATATGAAAAAGCAATCAATTGCACCCAAAGCTCCAGAATAATAACAATTATAAGTATCGATGCAAATGTTCGAAAGACAAAAACGTTCTTGAGAACCCCTCAATTTGCTTCACTGAGGCTCTTTTTACGTGAGTATTTTCCATGGACTTTTTGAAATAATTTCAAAGGAAAAGTTATTCCATATTTGAAACTTTGTTTCACTTCAAATAATATTTTAACTCCAATTTCACCTTGTTCAACGGCTGCTTTAAGAAAGGATTTATTATTACGTCATGTTATCTATGATAATAATCCAAAAATGTTTCTAGTCATTAAAACTATTTTTGATAAATGAGAAAAAAAATACGTTTTTGATACATAGGTACAATATCGGTATTTCTTTTGCAATAATCCTCTATTTTGTAATAATATATCATTAAATTATGAATGCATGGAATAACATTTCCCACTTTGATCTAATAAAATGTTAATTTCACAAAATATATTTAATCAAAAAAACAAATAAAAAAAAATATCAAACGTCTCTAACATTCACGATGAGTTTTTTTTTTCGGGAAAAATGAAAATATTAAGTATTATTATTTCCAATATATGTTTCATGACATCTGTAGATGTAGCAACTAAATCATGCAATCCACTTTGACCATAGCCTACCAGCTCTGAAAACTGTAAAATTGTCATTGTATATAGAATAATTTTCCATTGACATGTTATATGTATATAATTAAAATATATTGCGATGCTGTTAAAAGACTAAATATTAAAACTTGAAGCTTTAATTAGTCAAATCTAACTGTTAATGTAAATTGATTAAAAAATGACAATGCAATATATGCTTCCTAAAATTAATTTATTTATTCTAACAGGCACAAAATGATATAATATCCTAAGTTAGAAATATTAATAAAGTATAAAAGATTTTTCTCTTTACATAACATATAAGAAAAGAAAAAAAGAAACTAGATGGAGAAAAATAAATAGAGAATATTAGTAATCAAGTAGTAATCAAGGAAAAATGAAAACAGCTTTGGACAACAAAAAGTACTGTTGTTCAAAGAGTCAACTCCACAAAATCTCGCATGCGGCGTTTTGCATATTATTTACATTCCTATTTATACATATTGATGCAAAATATTGGCAACTTAGTAATTCATTATTCATATGGAATAAAAATCTTCAAAATCAATTAATTTCAATGAAATAATTGTGTATTTTTTGAGAATGCCCTTCCGATAGGAAAAGTAATTTATTCTACTTTGTAAATTTTACAAATTTATTTTAATATTTATGAATTTAAATCCATATTTTGTAAATTTATTTATACTATTAATAATGTAGTTTATAGTTTATTAAGTATCAAAATCAGGGGGCCCATGGACCTCCCTGTGAATAATATTTTAGGAAGTAGTGGAAAATTGAGGGCCACCTCTGATTTAAATGAAATATATAAATTGAAAAGTGCAAGTATAATTTATAGTTTAAGTCTTTAAAAGATGACCGAGACTTTGAAGATCTCCAAAAATTGGTCTTCAAAATTGCATCATTATTCATGTTGAAACTCGGTTCCAAACCGACTTTTTTCCAGGTTGGTCTTAAGTAATCTTTACTAGACAGATTTTAATCACAATCTCAGACTGTGGACTCATTTTTTCCCTCTAGTCTCACTCTATGGAAGGAATTTTTGTTTCAGTCTCTCTCCGTATCTATAATTTTTCATTCATTTACAAGAAATTATTTATTTTTAGTGTCAAAAATGAAAAAGATTTTAAGCTCTAAAGAGATGAATCATTTTATCTTAATTTTTCAGCATCCAATATGAATTTTCTGAAATATGAAAAGAGGTACAAAGATGTTCATTACTTTTAATACTTTTTTAATGCAACTTGCTTCGTTCTATTAAAATTTTAGTTTGAATTGATCTTATGAGACAAAAATCACGATTTAGTAATAATGATCCCTTGGCCACAAAAATACAAATATCGAGCTAAACTTTCCATTTTTGATTTCACGGTCACAAAATCATTAAAACCCGTGATCAAAAGTACTACTGATTAGTGTAATCAGAACATTTGCCAGTTTTGAGAACTATACATATACTATACACTTTGAACTTCGTATGACATCCTTTCACCGATATTTACAATAATTTGGAATGAAGTTAACCCCAATTAATTGGAAAAGTAGGTTCCGATCGAATTTTTAAATGAGACTAATTTAGACCAAACTTGTTTGGCCGAAATATTATAAATATACTATTAAAGTACCTAACATCAAACACCTGTGCCCATCGGCTAATTTAAAAAAATCCACAAGGATTCAACTCTAACTTATTTTGCGAAATGTAAGTATTTTCATATTCGTAGATTTAGTAAATGTTTTTGTTTTTGTTTTTTTGTGTCTTGTAGTATTCCCAACGTTCTCATTTATAGTTAACTTCAATTAATTCCTATTGAGTTATTTTTAACTTATAAAATAAAGAACAATATATTACCAAGAGACAATATTGACAATTAAATCTAAAAAGCAGTTTTTTCCGTCTTTTATTTTTTATTTTTTTCATATTGCAATACTAGCTAAAAAAAGAGAGAGGCATTAATTCATTCCCATAGGAATACATAAGAATAAACATGACCTCTTATATAATCATCAACAATCTTATTTATGGTGGTCAACTGAAGTTGTAATGAACTAAGGGATTTGTTAAAGTTTCAAAAATATACGTATAAGACTCATTTTAGATGTTTTTATTTGCTTCAAAGTTAAAAACTATTTTTTTTATTCTACACATTGGGAAATGCTGAAACACATTTGAAAAAGTCATTTATAAGCCACAAAGAAGGGGAAAATGATACGTTTCATAAGAAGTACATTTCCTCACTACTTGCTATCAGCTCTTGATCTCTCTTCCTACAAAGCGTTTTTTTTTATTTTATATCATTAACCCATTCTAAGCAGGAGCATCCCTTTTGAAGTCTATATTTTAAAGTCTCACCGCTGAATGAAACTAAACCAGTTGCTATCATTAACAAATATCAACTCTTGAAGTAAGATTGGGATATCGACTCCTTAAGGTTATTCGAATTATAATTAGCTCCGGGAGGATCATGAAAGTGTGTTGAAATGTTGCTTAAGGCTCTATTCACTTGATATTAGTTCATGATTAGAGCTGTAAATCCTATGCTCTTGCATTGGATTTAAAAAGAAAGAAATCAAAAATTGAGTGGTGACAAGAAGGAAAAATTTGTATTCTGTATTTTCTTGTTGCTAAATTTTTAATATTGGGCAGAGTTCTTATTTAAATGTATTATACATTGACAAATTCGACCAATATACAAATCAATCGTTAATGCTTATATAATATTCAAAAATTCAAAAAAAGGGCGTGCAATCTTTAATTTAATATATTTTTTATATATATCAAAGTCATAAATAATAATAATAATCACACTTTTTGAGTTCATTTCACGTAGAGTTAGCTGTATTAAGTTAGAAGAGTCAAATGATGAAAACAGCTGAAGTTTTTTTATTTATCAAAAACAAAAAGTTTGTCGTACAATAGCTTTGTATTACAAAGTTATTGTCTGCAATGAAATTACTTTACAATCTTATTGTTCGCAATGCAAATACCCTTCAACGAAATACCTGCAACGTTTTACTGCGACATTTTTAGATGTAACCCTATATTGATGATGATGGTAATCGGTTTAGCTTCATTCCTCTTCACTTTTTTCTCTCTTTTAATATTCCTCAAAAGATTGTAATCCTTGAATTTCAATTTTCCGGCTTAAAAAACGCAAAACTGTTCATCATACTGAGATAAAAAGAGAAACATTTACATATAAGGACAAAGTTCTAAATCCAAACCAAAGTTTTCATAAGACAGGTCAACAAAGTTTTACTCTTTCAAAATTATTTTGGTTTTCTACATATATGTTATTCAAGGAGTATTAAACAACTGGAGCTCGAATTATTCCTTGTGTATCAAATCTTGTTTTCAAGAGTTTCCAAGGTATTTGTATACTTTTTATAGACTTTAGCCAACTTTTTAGGTAAGGAACCAAACAAAAATAACAGTAATCCTCATGAAAATGTAGTTTTGTTTCTTCACAAAATGCTTTTATTATCTTATGTCGAATCATCATCCAATTCCAAGAAAATACAATTTACATATATGTTGATACAAAAATTCACTTTTTTCAATGTTTTTTTTTGTTCTTTGTTTTTACGTCCAATGGGTTATTTTAAACCTTGTACTATAACAAATAATTAATGGCAAAATTACATGCCTAAAGTCCTAAAGGACTCAGATATGTAATATATTTTTCTGTTGTTGGTGACATGTGATCATTGTTCAACTCAATATTTTACTTCTTTTCAAATCACTTTGCAAAAAGCTTCTTTATTTTTAGAGGCAACTAAATATATTCCTTCAAAGACCTCAAAATCATAAATAGACAAGTTAGAATGGTTTAATTTAATCTTCTAAAATGAAGTTTTGTTATGATATGAATATATCCCTTCAACTGATTATCTTGCCACATGAAAGAATGACGTCATTGGCTATCTACCAGTTAATTTGAGGTCTTTTTTTTCTTTGGAGGAAAAAAGATTCAGGGATGGAATATAAAAGGTTGTTAAGGGAACAATGACCATTCGTTCGGATGAGATACGGAAAAATACGGAGTACGGAAATTGACAAAGAAGAATTGTGAATTAAACAAATACATATGTGAGTCACTCATCATAATAACAAATACTTTTTCTTTTCTCTTCATAAATAGGATTGGAGGAAATTGTATGCATACACAAGGGTTTCAAAAATGTCTAACTATGTATGCACGTATGCAAAAAAAAAAAAAATATTAAGGAAATAAATCCCAAAAGGAAATCTTTCAATGACTATTTAATAAGCACGACTCTTATTCCCTTATAAGGAATCGATACTCACTGTGGAGGGAACACTACCTTGCTGGAGGGTAGTAGCTCTTTAACAATTGCTTTCCAGGTTTCTCCCCTTCCTCTCTCCTCATTACCTGTATGTTACTATCCCTAACTACTCCTAAGGTAATGATGGATCAACTTATTATTATTTATATCAGTTTAAGTCATACATCGTCATCATGTCAGACGGAGAAGAAGAAGAGCAATCTTCCTCTGAGCTCTCGGAAGAGGAAGACTATGAAGATGATGATGAAGTTGTGGATTGGGACTGGATTCGGAGTTTAAAACCTTCCAAGCTCAAAGAGGATGAACTGAAAAGACTCCTGGAAGTATTCCAAGTATGGAAACCTTCAGATGCAGAGGAAGAGGGGATGGAAAACAAAGTACTTTTAATGTATGAACTAAGTGTTGGGGCTTTTATGTCCAGAGAATTGGATCTCAAGGATGCATTGGAAGAGCTACAAGATAAAGGAGGCGAGGAGCTACGAGAAGAGAATAAACAACTTAAAAGTCAAGTCAAAAAGCTGATTAAAAAATCTAAAAGTGAAAAAAACAGTGAGGAGGCTATCGAGGTACATCTTTTGAGCAGTTTCTGCGTACTATGCAATAATTAAATCGCACTCATTAAATTTATGTGATAGGAAATTCTACAATTGGAGCAAGAGTTGTCCAGATACAAACATGAATGTGATCATCTTGAGAGAGAAGTTGATCGAGAGAGAGGGGGCAAAGAGGCCTTGGAGTCAAGAGTAGAATCATTACAAAAAGAGAGGAAATCATTGAAAAAAGAAATAGAAAATTTAAAAGATGAAATCGTGGATTCACGAAGATCTGTGGAGGACGACGAGGCAGAGCATCAAGAAGTGGAGTTGAAAAGAGTAAGAGAGCTTGAGGAGGCTATTCGGCTTAAGAATAAACAAATTCATCAATTGTTGGAAGATATTGAACTGGTATTGTATTTACATATACAAAAATTAACATATTAATCCAACATAGGATACATTTTAGGTCGAAAAGGATAATGAAAATTACCAAAACAATGTTGTGAATCTTCGGGATCGATTATCTGAGGCAACCAGTCAGATACATTCATTAACTGGTGAATACGTCTCCTCAAAAGAATCAGTTGAGCAACTCAATACCTTAGTTAAGGATCTTCAATCTGAGAACTCTCGTCTTCAAACCCTGTTAGACGATTTTCATAGTGATAAAATACGTAGAGATGAAAATCTTGAGTCATTGGGCCGAAAGGTTGACGAAAGATTCGAATGTTTAACGGATAAACTTAGGAAAAGAGACGCAGAAATCGAGGAGTTAAGAGCAAGGTTGAATAGAGTTCAGTTAGATGAAGAGCAAAATGAATATGGTGAGGGTTCTGAAAGCATTTGTACACATGGAAGCGGGAAAATAGTTCGAGATAATGTTGCAGTATTATCTCAAGCTATCAAGGAAAGAGAGGAACAAATTGAGGCTCTGCGAAGGGACTTGGTCCAAGCAACAAGGTAAAGGCTTATCTGGCTGTTATGTTTAATTTTCATCCCTGAAACAATTTTCCCTCATCCCTGTACCCATGTCACTCACTCCAAGTAATGTATATTTGTTCATGAATGGGCAGTGCAATAAAAGTATACGAGTGTTCGTATATATCAGTGGTTCTCAATTTTTTGGTTATTTGCGCCCCTTTTTAAAAAAGTTTAAAGCCCAAGGGCTCCTCCTCTAATGGCTTATAATCCACATCAACATTTTTATTTTATTTTCTCTGAAATTAACATTTTAAAAATTATGTAATTGTTGACTACAAGACTCACCGGTTGAGAACTCCTGATATACATCATTATAGATACATTTATGGACCTTCATACCCATATGTACTCATAATGAATTGGTTTTTTTCCACCTTAGTGAACTTGATCGATCCGCAAAGTTGATTGAAAACTTAAATCTGAAGAAAAACAAGGGCCGTGATGGGATTGATCCCCTACAAAAAGTCGTTGTGGATCTACAAGCAGAATTATACGAAGCAAATATGCGAGTATCTGAGTTGGATGAGGAGACTAATGAAGCAAAAGAAGTAGCTCGAGAGAAAACTGAAGAACTGAGTGAATGCATTGCTAGGTAACGAAATTTTGTTTTGAATTGATTAGATATCTGCATTAAAGTGTGATTTATACACAGGTTGCACTCATATGAAAAAGGTGAATTTGGTCTGGAACAGTCTCTTGAAGAAATCAAAAGACTCAAGAAGAAATTAAAAAATGATGAAGAACAGATCCGTAGTCTCACATCTTCATGCAACCATTTACAATATGCTAAAAGTCAACTTGAAGAAGAGAATACTGGATATAGAGCTCAACTTGGCTTGAGCCCTAAACTACATAGCTCGACCGAGAGCAGTATAATAACTACTGTCGAACCCAGAAAAGACACTAAGCAAGCACAACAAGAACGAGCATTAATGCAGGTAATGCAGCGTGAAATAGAACGATTAGAGGAGGAAAGGCTTCTTTTGAAAACAGAAAATCGAAAACTTGCGCGTCAAATCGGGTCTAAATCCGCAGAGATTGGCCTTACACCTGAGGATTTAAAAAATATTCAGGAATACTCAGATGCATTGAGATATCGTCGTAGACATATGAGTCACGAAGAGGTTGAAGAAAGTTCAATAATTGAGTCACACAAGAGACTCGTGAATTTAGAAAATGAAGTGAAAGACATGAAAAGTACTATTGAGCAAAAAGAAAATGACTGCACTGACATAACCATGAAATACAATGATATGCTATCTGAAAACAAGGAGTTGAGAATATCGATGAGAGAGATATTAGACTCAATCCAATCTCAAGATGCAGATTCCAATGTAAAAATTGAGTCGGAAAGTTTAGATAGGATTTTGAGTATGTTAGATGCAAGGCATTTATGGGGTGAATATCATCCGGCAATGGAACTTAATACTCGCATTCAGAGATTGGAAGGATGTAATCAGGGTATAAAGAATATTAATTTATATTTACCTAAGATGCGCCATTGATTTTTAAAATTCATGTATTTAGAGCTTAGGAATCAGATAAAAAAAGCAAGGAAGGATGAAGAACGCTTTTCCATTCAAATATCAAAGTACGTAAGTCGCATTCAGGAGCTCGAATCTCATTTAGTAACATATAAGGAAGATATTAAATCAAGATCCATCATGGAGGATCCAAAAGAGTCTGATCAGTCTTTATTAGAGGATCATGATGCATCAAATCAAGCAACTACCTCAGTCGCTCCTATTCAGGCCACGGATGTATCAGTAAAGCTTAACTTTCAATTGATTCAGGTATATACCATATATATATATATATTTACTTCGTATCTAATTATGCATTTTCCCTCTGTAAGGTACTAGATGAACTTCATGAAAAGGAGACGTTTAATAAGAAATTGGAATCGGAGATTGAGAGTCTTCATGGCAAAATAAATGTTCAACGGCATCAAATGGGTCTTTTGTATGAAGAGCATCGGGAGAAGAAGGGACAATGGGAATTAGAGAAAAAGAAAATGGAGGTCGAGATGATGGAACAAGCTGATGACATAAAAAAATTCCTCATCAAAATGGAGGAATATGAGAAAGACCTGGATAATGATGAAGTCAGATCTGAAACTCTAAAAAAGATCATCATATTACGCTCAAACGAAGCAATGATGGTTAGAAGATATAGAACAATGGAGGATAGTGAAAAGATCTTGAGAGAAGAAGTAAAAAGACTCAAAGAGGATTCATTCAATATGGAAAATGAGATTGTTCGTAAATTGGGTTCTCTACAGAGATACAAAGAAATTGCATCCTTTAAAATTGAAGGTAGGGATTTTGTATTGTAACAAGACGATTTATCTACAGAGGATCTTATGTATATTTCATTTATAGCCCTTCAAAAATCCATGAATAAATCAGTTCCATCAGCTGAATTGGACTCCCTTAATTGCCAATATTCAGATTTGCTTATAAAATACACGGAATTAGTTAAGAAAAATCAGACAATTGCTTCTCAAAGTCAAGAATTTGACTCTGATATAGAAATGCCTCAACAATCCCTGGTTCAAGAATGTAGCAAGTTAAAAAACGAACTCTCTTTATCACAGGAAAAGATACATTCACTTGAAAAAATGATCGAGTCATTCAATAGTTCAGTTAATACCGGAACACAAGAATCTTCAACGTATCAATATTCGAAACAAGTAAGTCACTTGCTAATTTTATAATCACTTATGTTAAGCAAATTATTATGTAGACAAATTCAACTTTATGAAATGATTACATTTGTTTCTACATATTATGTTCCAACTTTCAGATATCAGCTCTCGAAATGAGAGAAATCAATGAAAGAGAAAGAGCAGACTGTTTGGATCGGCAGAATAAACTGCTTCAATCTCAAATATCTGAATTAGGGAAGAGGAATGAAGATTTGGAGTGTAGATTTAAAGAAATTTCGAATTTTAATACAGAATTGCAAAAAAATGAAAGATACCTTCAGGATCAAATTATTCACAATGTCACGAAGGAGGAATATGAAGAACTCAACGATAAATTAAAGGTGAGTACCTTTGTCTATTGTATCTTATCTCTTCTTTCAACTAATTGTATAAAATGGCACTATAAACTATTTAGAAATTGGAATTGAGCGAAGCCAAATTAAAAAACGAAAGGGATGAGCTGAAAGAGATATCCGATATCGCAACTAACCAAATATCAGTTCTAGAGAACAAAAAGAAAAACGAAAACATAGAATTGGAGTTGTTGAGACATGAAGTCATTGACTTACAAACTCAAACAGATGAAAAATCCATTATGGGGAAACTACATCGACAAGTTATTTTGTTACAATTAAGAGAGAGTGAGACTTCTCAAAGAATCAAAAGCCTGGAAAATCAATCCAGAAAAACCGAGGCGCAGTTATTTCGACAAAATAAAAAATGTGAAGAGTATGAAGACATCATATTTAAAGTATATTTCAATTAGTGTATAATTAATTTTTTTGCATAATTGGTTTCCTAATTTCATTCCAGACTCGCCTTGAGAGCAACAAGAAACTTAAAAAGATGTACAAAATGATTCAAGATCTCAGACATAGATACACGGGGTCCACTATTCCTCTATCTAAGCAAGAATCTTTGCTACAAAACTATTTGAAAATAATTGAAGATAAGAGAAAAATAGGGATAGCTCTTCGAAAGGCTGAAGAAGAAAGGTTGGAGTCGGAAATGTTGAAGGAAGAATTACGTATCAAAATCAATAGTGTTTCTTCATCACAGTCCACTAATAGGGAAGAGTCCGTCAATAAATTTCAAGATCTTCAAATACAAGAAATGAAAACAAGATTAAAGTCTGAGAATTTAGCCAGAGAAGTTGAACATTTAAGAAAGTCGAACGAGATTCAATCTCATCAGATTGAGAGATTAGAGACAGAGGTCATTCGTAAGGAAAATTTGTTTGACACTAAGTATTTTTCAGAGTGGGAGTCTATTTATAACTCATTGTTGACTGTAGAGTCTAAAAATAATGAATCCAAATTATTTGATTATAACATTAAATCTCCTGGACATGATGAGCCTCTTAGTACACAGTTGGAGTCTGCTCTCAAGAAAATGAAAAAGCAATCCTCAATTATCACTTCTACAAATAAAAATATTTCTGATTGCAAAAAGGAGAATGAGGAACTCATTAAAAAGCTTCGCGAATGTGAGGGTCTCCTTGGTGTTAAGGACAAAACAATCACAGAACTTCGATCCCAAATCCCTGACACTGTTGATAAGCTTATAGCCACTTCAACAGCAACGGGACCATCTGGTTTTCCATTGGCTCTGTCAGAGGATTATGAATCAAGGCAGGGTTTAAAAATAGCTCAAAGCACTGTAGAATGTCTGCGGGAAAGACTTAAACAAAAAGAAGATATTTTAGCAAGATACGAAGTTCATATTAAATCCATTCGAGAGGAAAGTGAGAAAGGAATGAGGCTCAAAGATGATGAAATACGCTCATTGCAAAGTCGATTACGAGTTCAGCAGTCCATAAATAATGATCTTAACACTCAGATTCAAGTTGAAGGCGATGATAAACATACTTTTCAACTCAACTTAGCAGATAAAAAAATACAGGACCTAGAAGAGGAGATTGCTAGTCTACATAGATCAATTGTAGAAGATTCTGATAAATACAACAATTTGCTTAAAGATAGAAACAAACATTTTACCTTATCTGAAGAACTTAGAGGAAAACTTGAGGACTTACGAGATCGTTCATCCTCTTCAGAGGATATTTCTACTCTTCAAAGACTAAATGAAGAAATTTCTCACCTTCGAATGGAGTTAGAGCATGCTCGAGAGAGGGAAAATGAACTATTACTCGAAAAAAACAGCCATGAGTCAAAAACTAAAATCTTTCCATCTTCTAAACGACTCGAAATAGAAGAGAGAGACAAGAAAATACGGGCTCTTAGTAAAGTAATAACGGATTTAAAATCCGAAATGCTGAATCTGAAAAAAACTGACTCACACGAGCAAAACATTATTGAGGAGAAGCAACGACAAATTAGTGACTTGACTGATAAGAATGAAAAATTAAATAGGATTATAAAAACTTTACGTGAAAA